>MU223266.1:1535529-1557219 GCA_018584345.1 Thuja plicata
TCCACTCATCTCTACTTAAGAGATGTCTCTCACACACTTGCTTCAATAATCTTCTCCTCTCTCTCTCAATCTCTCATTGCTCTCATTATTGTATTGAGCTCATTGGCTCTCATCCTTTAGGCTTTTTTCCATATTCTTATTCACAAAGGGGGTTTTGTTTTCTTTTCCCCTTACCAAAATCTCTTGGCTCAGTGTTGGATTCTTGAAGTACTTTGTGGTTGATCTTGAAATCTTTCTCTCCTTTGGCTTATGGTAAAATCTTCCAACATTTCATTTTCTTGGATTAATACTTGTTTAAGTTTTCATTCTTTTCATTCTTCTTACAAAATGACCGACTTTATTTAATGTGCTTGATCAAAATGAGGATAACACTAAGGAGAAACACAACTTTGGGTACATGATCAAGAATACATGACCTATGAACTATAAAGTTTAAAAAATGGATAACAATTCTCTTTGAAGGAGTTCAACAATTGAAAGTTTGTCCAAAAAAAAACTAGACTTATATCCAGTGGCCTTATTCATTGGGCTATAGAGTCACACCGAAAAGATACACATGCAAACCACTAACCTATGGAAACAAAAATTTAAACTATGAAAAATGGGGAGATAGAGGAGTTACCAATTGGACAATTTTAGATCTTTTCTCTTATAGGCAAGAAAGAGATGTGTACCATATAGATAAGCTAGATAATAAGTGTTTTCCCTTACCATTGTCACAATTGTAAAGGGGCACCTCTAGAGAGAATAAAAAAAAATTGTTCACCTTTCGGCCCCCTTCTCCGATCCCACAAAAGAACTGAATCTCAAAAAGGGAATTCCCTTTGTCTCGTTCTTTTGTATATAAATATTTTGACCATTTTCTAGTGTTTTGTTATACTTTCTACTACTTCATCCCACTTTTCATCTAGTTTATATTGAATTACATGTATCTTTCTCCAAGGAAGATTGGAATACTTTATCATAAATATATTTTTGCAAATCAAAAGATGAAAAATCTAAAGGGATGGGTAGCATAGAATGAATCACGTACACCAACTGGTATCGCTCTCTTATTGTGATATTTTTATCCCATAGAGAATCATGATGGGATATATGCCATCTTCTTAATTATCATCTACCAACTGTTTAATGATTGATAGGAGACTTTTATTACTAGATTCAGATTATACATTTCCTTGAGGATAATTCTTTGAAGAGTGCGCCAAATGGATCCCATACTAATATTAGAAAAGAGTAATTTCAGAAAAATATAACCTACTATAATTATCGGTTAGCAATTTTTTGTGGACTCCAAATCTTTCTAAGGAATTTTCTTTCAGAAAATAAAGAACTACCTGAGACGTGGTAGTTTTCAAAGGAGTTTCTTATATCAATTTGGTAAAATAGTCAATACTATTTAGAATATGGGTATGTCTTATAGTAGACCAAGGATTATTTGGTTGAATTACATGTAACCCCCATTATTGAAATGGTTCCACAATCACTATCAACATGAGTAGTAAAGCTCTTAATTGGGGTCTACTAGAAAACCTTGCACACTTGTCACATAAATAGATACCCAATCATAAGAGTACAAGAATATTTTGGGCCATTAAATTTTTTGATGAAGTATTTTTTATTTTCTAACAAAGAGAGATAAATGGCCCCCACAAGATTCATCATTAAATTCTTTAAGAAACTTTGTTTTTTGTTCTTTATCTACACACCTCAACAAGGTTCCAAATGGTCTTATTTTTTTATCTAGCCCTGCCATATCATATACTTATTGGCTTTAATACTTAAAGCCATTATTTCTTTACTAGATAAGTGTAGAGGTAAATATCCACATGTGAGTAGGTACAAGACATACGAGAACAAGTATTTGATAGTAGAAGTGAACAAGACTAGTGGTAGATCTTCCTTAACATCAGGTTTTCTTTTGGCTATCATTCTTCATAGTCCCTTTCCCCTAACCAAGTTATTAGTTATTATATATATGTCATACTATTGTGATTTAGCCACCCATGTACCTCTCTTATTATAGTCAATGTCATTTTGCGGAAATATACTCTCAACAACAGAGTTGGGAACATAGATTGTAGAACGAGAGTGAAGAATATAAAACCTAAAATTATTCAAGGATTTCACCACTACATATAGATGCTTTTCCATAGGATAATATTTCATCTCATGTTTATTTAAAGGTACACTCATGAATAAGATGAGAGCCTCAATACCTTAACTATTATTTTATAGCATGATTTCCCACATGGTATGTTCTGACGCATAAGAAATAAATAATGAAAACTTTTTCTAAATCTGGGTCTACTAGGGTGGGAGCCTTTTCTATGGAAATTTTTATGTCTTGGAAAACATTTTTTCCTTTTGAGATCCATTTAAAACTTATTTTATTCTTCATCTCTACTTTATATCTAGTAAGTATAAGAAAATCTTATACAAAGAGCCCAAGGAAATTTACCTGACCAAAGAAATATTTGGTACTAATATAGGATACTAATATAGGCAATTCTTGAATAGCCTTTAATCTGTCTAAATCAATTCTTATCCCTCCTTTTGATACAATATACCCTATTATTTTTTCTCATTACTGCTAAAAAAAGATTTCTTAGTATTAATAGAAACATCAAAATTTATGTATCTCTATAATGTTACCTCCAAATCATGTAAATCTCTACCTCTCTTTTTGAAGAAAATAGTAAGGTCATCTAGATAATATATAATTATTTTATTCTTTAGATGTCCAAAACTTATGTCCATAGACCTATCAAATCTATCCCCTACATTGATAAGGTCAAAAGGCATTGCATTGTAAGAAAACACATGAATAGGAGTGGTGAATGCCATTTTATGTTGATATTCTATTGTCACTTTAACCTGATTGTAGACCAAAACTCCATATAGCATGGACATCATTTTAGATTCCAAGAGTATATCCAGTATATGATATGGAAGAGGTAAATTACCTTTAAAAGATGCTTGATTTAGGTTGGAAAAATCTACATAGATTTTTATTTCTCCATATTTATTTCTCATATGTACGATATTAGCAACCCATGTTGAATGGTGGATTTGATAAATAATCAGAGATTTAAGTATCTTAATTTCCTTAAATAGCTTCATCAATATTAAGATTGTAATTTCTCTATTTTTTTTTTCCTAAAATGGATGCTATCAAGATTTAGTGTAATATGGTGTTATACTTTACCATCTTTAAATTTCCTCAAATCATCATAACACTAAGAAAAAACATCTTTGTAGTGAGTCAATTTAATTAAATCAATTTCTCCTTTTCTTGTGGAGTACAACATTTTCCAACATACATGTAAGAGGGAAATTAATATGACTTCAAAATGAGAGCGGGCCATAGTGGAGGCGCATGGGGTGCTATGGTTTCTACAAGAAGGAGTGGAGGTGCCTGTGGAGCAAGGGCGTCAATAGGCACTAGTGTGGCTGAGGATGCTTCCATAGGGAATGAAGACGATGGAGATGAGTATGGGGATTGTGATTATCGTGGGTGTGGGGGGCATCTTCTCTACTTTTCTCCCCTTCTTCCTTCCTTTGTTTCATTTTTACGGGTTGGGTTCAAGGATCTCGTGACTACTACGTGGCTGGAGGAAGAGGGGTTTTATACTTTGGAGGAGTTCTTGGGTTCTAGACGCTCTTGGTGCTGGTGTCTCTTTGTTGGTCTACATAGCTTTATTTTGGTATTTTTGTTGGCTTTGGCCTTGGGGCCTCTTTGCAGGAGAGGATTTGGTTTCTTCTTTGGTTGGGGGAGCTCTTAGTAGTAGTTGGTACTAAGCGATTTAGGCATTGGTTCCGGCTGCAATGGTGAGGATGGGGAGGCCAATGGTGCGGAAGGAGTGGTTAAGTGGGGAGAAGGTTTTACCTATGAGAAGCCCTCTCATTTCCCTTTCCTCCATTGAAGAGTTGTTTGTGCATCCCTGCTTGGGGTAGAAGGAATAGTTTTGGTGAGGTAGAGGTGCCCTAGTGTAAAAATAGTGATAAACTAGGAAAGCGGTCAGCATGTCCTATGAATGCAGATTGGCAGGACTCCATTTGGGAAGGTTGCTTCTCCTCCAGTTTCATTGGGTTGTCTTTAAAAAAGTATATTCATCCCCTATTTTTAGAAGATTTATCTTGCAGGGATGGCCCCCTTCTTTTCCTTTTCCCTCTTGGCTATACTTCTATAGAGGTGGAGTATATCCCTATAGAGGTTGGTGCTCATCATGTGGCTTCCTGGAGGTGGATTTTCTCTTCTTTTCAATTTCCTTCTTCCTTTCTTCCTATTAAGGTGGAAGATTCTATTGAGGTGAAGACTCAATCCATTGATCTGGTCTGTGGCTGCTGGGAGGAGGTTCCTGGAGGTGGAGAGTGGTCTCTTCCTTCTTGCTACCACATGATGGCTAGATAGAAATGGCAGGGGGTTAGTCCCATAGCTGCATAGTTGATAGGGGCTGTGATGAGGTGCATGTTCACGGCTGGAGGTTTTTCTCTTGTGCTGAAGGGCATGAGTTCTTCTTCTAAAGACAAGGTAGAGGGAGTCTTTTGGTTTCCTCTTATTTTATCTTTTTAGATTTGTTTTTTTCTTTTAGCTGGTTGGTATTGGTAGGTGGATGTTGATAGTTTTCAAGGGCCCATCCTGGTTGCTGGGTGTTTCTGGTTATGGGTAAATATAGTTTTTAGGGAAACATTACTCTTCAATGTTGGTCTTGTTGGTTCCAGGATCCATGTCAAAACCATGGTATTCTATCTTTGGAGTTTTAATACTCTAGTTATTTCCTTGATGTAAGGCTTTGGCCTATTTTTAGGTCAACTAGGGTGTTTAGTGTTTCATCTTTTCTATTTCCAGCACTAGAAGTTTGTTGTATGTGAGCTACTGGTTATTCTTCTTAGCAGTGATTTTTCTTGGGTTCAACAGGCTGGTTTCCAGTCCTATTTCACTTTAGTGCACTTAATGTCTATTATTTTGTTAAAATGTTTGTATTGGGTTTTGGGTCCCCCTAAAACTATTTTTTACCTACAATAAAAAAACATTTTCCTACATACACCAATGTGGTGTCTTCTTCAATTCCAATGTTAACCTGCTCACATTTAGTGAGCACTCTATTGGAGTCTTATCCCATGTTTTTCTTGATATATATTTCATGTATATCGAAAAGTCTCTCTAAAGAGACTAATTATTTTGGTATTTTTTTCCCTTTTAAATGAATCGTTTAACTCTCTTCTCCCTTCTTGGAGAACACTTTACATTTATTTAGATTATTATCTCCTTCACTATTCCCGTCGAAGAAATAATTGGAAAAATAACCAACATGTTCAAATAATTCTATGATGTGTATATAATCATTAAAGACCTATGAATTATTGACATTATTAGGAACACTTGGTCAATATACCACCTCCACACTAAGTGTTTTGTATTTGAAATTTGGATAAGGGAGAACAAGAGATGCAAAATGGCCATGGTGTTGGCCCTCTTATTTTTGTCCCTAAGAACTAATTAAATTCCCTAATCATAAAAGGCTTAAATATCATCCTATAATCTATTCCTATAATATTATAATCTACCATTATTGGTGGTATAAGCTTTCTTAATTTTCTTCACAATAAGTTTGGCATCTCTCCTGACCTCTAACTATGTAACACCCTTCTCTTATTATATTTTGTATCCTAAGAGGAGAGCTTCGTAAATTGTATTGTGTTGTTTGTGTTTTCAAATTCTATTTTTTTATGTAGAGGGCATACATAAATATCCAAGTTAATAAGGACTACATGTGCGCTAGAGATAGAGGAAGAATAGAAACTATCAACCTCAAGTGTCTACAACTCATACCATAGACAAGTTTGGTTCTATCTCAACCCTTTTCTTTATTATTCATGCACATATAGGTGTTAGGGCTAGTTTCAACATACATGATTTTTTTCCTTGTGTCCCCATATTTTTAAAAAGGGAGGGTTTCTTTAGATTCAAGTTACATGTGAACTTTCTTTCCATCTACTAGTATGGTAACTTAAGACCAATCCATTGGAATATCCTCTCCAAAATCCTTATAGAAACATCTTGTCGGTAATAGTCTATAGCATGCTATAATGTAAGCCACTAATATTGTGAGCTTCAATCTCTTTTTTGGGTTCAAGGCTACAATCGCTTGAGTATTCTTAATTTTCCCAATAATTGGAACCTAATAAATTCTATAGTATAACATTAACCATGAGAAGAGATGATTTTTAACCCCAAGGATGTTTCCACTTGAGAATACATCACAATGTTGCCCCTGAATCTATGAGAGAATTTCTCATTTTATACCCATTTATGTAAAGGGAAACAAAGAAGGGTTAGGGATTTTCATTTGAGATACTAGGAATATTATGAGCTTTGAAGAAGATGTTGTATAATTTCAATCTTCAGTTGCTATAGATTTTGCAATTAATACTTGGGCATTTATCAAATTGTTTGAGGGTTTCTGCTTGATGAATTCAACTAACCTATCTATCTCTAATTGATTCAACCTAAGGTATTTGGCTTGAGATATCTGAGCCTTTGTATTTTTACAATACTCAACAATATCAATAGATTTGGGTATATAAATTTTAGGGGGATTAGGTGGGACCTCTATATTTATTTCCTTAAGAGTGCACATTTATCCTTTTTTATGATCAAGTCCAAAATTCTTGGTCAACAAGAATTTGGGCCTTGATTAAGAGCTCATGATTTTTCCTTTCAATTTTTTTTATCTTTCCTTTGAGACTATTGATTTTGAGTGAATAGTGCACAATTTGAAACTTTTGGTTGAGTGTAGTTATCTTCTTGTTTGTATGCATTTGAATCATACTCTACGTAATTTACTCTTACATCTCCTACCATGGGAGGATTTTACTCTACTTGATATCCTCTTCTGTTTAACTCATTAGTGACATACATCTGCCCTTCTCTAGCCATTTAAGGATAAGAGAAACCATGATGATGGTTTGTGAGATGGAAATTACACATCATATGATTACCCTTAGTAAAATGGGGAGTTGTTTCAAAATCTAACATTTGAGATGGACCAACTATAACTTGTTTCCTTTGATATTTTTTTTCTTCGACATTAGTTGCATTTTTTAATATGTCTTGATACATTGGGTGATTGAATTGTTTGGCCATATCCCTTTTTAAATCAAATATATCATTCAATATATTTTTTATTACAAGGTTGGTAGAGGTGGTCGGTTGAGGTTTCCTAAACTGTAACTCTTTCTTCCACTTTCTTTCTATCATATCATCTTCTATTTATATTGTACCTTTTGAGGTGCAACTAGATTCACTGCACCTTCCCTTTTAAGGGGAAAACTTACATCTGGAGGTGAAGGTATTAATAAATTTTTTTGTTTGGCAAGGTATCCAAAATCCTCATATTATTTAGAATTCTATTGACTAATTTATTGAAATTTTCTACAAAATCCTTCATTCACTCATGTGCTTCCTTCTTCATAGAAGAAAATTGGGAAATGGAGTGTTTTCATTTTTAGTATTTTTAAATCTATCCTCCAACTAAGTACACATTATATCCTATGTATTAATTGAAACATGTGGCAATTTATAAAAGCAATCAGCCACTTCACCCACTAAAGATGCAACAAGAAGTCTAAGGACAATAATTTCTTCTTTAACTCCCAGTATGGAATAAGATCCAAAAAAGGCATGAATATGATCATTAGGAGTAACCTTACCACTGATGAACTATAATTGATTGAATGTTTGAAGATGTTAAGTTGATGATCACCAAGTCATAGAAAGTTTATGCAAGACATTAAATTAGTTAATGTATTGTATTGTCATTTATGTCAACTTTATATAATCTGTATGGTCATGGAGATATTTCTAAAAGACTTCAAAGAGCCAATGAATCAAAGGCTATGATATCAATAATACATATAAGTCAAGTATTCACAAAGTGACTGTATATAGTGACAGAGTGCACACCGATGCCTAGATTAAAAGAAAAAAGTCATAATGTTACCCAAAGAGAAAATGCACAGCATTACCGATGAGCAAAGTCATAGTGTTGTCAAACGAGCAATTCATACTGTAACCTAATGGATGGAAATACAATGTTTCCCGACGGATGGAGATATCGAAGACAAGTGAAGTCACACTGATGAAAAAGTTAGTTATCATCAATGACTAACTGAAGTATTAACTGACAGAATAGAGAGTTTAGAAATGACAAAATGCTTAGCTGTCAAGAGCTAAAATAGAATTAACTGATACTTATCATTATTTTAATTGACAAGATAAAGCCAGAGATAAGTAAAAGATTTAAAGTTTCTTTTTCCAAATGGCAAGAAGATCTCTAGGAGTAAAACTTGAGTTTTTTCTTTAAATCTAATTGGCGAGAATTATGGATCACGCAAAGATCAAGAAAGCCAAGAAATGGTAAACCATGTCTATATAAGAGACAAGATTATTCATTATGAATAAGGGGAGTGACAAGAGAATAGATGCTAAAGAGATTCTGAAGGAGAAGAAACTCTTTATTTAGACCTGACCAGTCAAGCTTACGAAAGAGCTAAATTCAGCAAACACTGACGAAAAGAGATACAACATTAAAGAGAATAACAGTGTGGGGAAAAAGGTATTGAAATAATAATATTGATCAGAAAGGTAATGCACTTACAATAGATATGAAAATCTGCAATTCAAGTTGTATATGTCAACAGATCAATTTACTGTTTCAGTTTAACCTTTGAAGCATCAAGTCTCTTAACCGAGAAGGACTTAAAAGTCTTTTGTAATTGAGATACATCCCAAGGAGTATCAAACATTTTGATCATACAAAGTAGCATTGGATATGCGCCATACCTATTGACAGGCCAAGTGAGTGTTTGATCAAGGATGGTAGCATTAGATGCCAGATACTAAGTGACAAACTATCTATTTAAATCCTCTAACAAGGTCACACCTAACAGTGTGTTTGTAACCTTTAAGGGTTGACTCTTAAATGAGCTCACTTCAGGAGAGTGAAAATTTGGGGTATCGGTCCTGATGGTTTTCCCTTAACAGGGTTTCCATGTGTAAAATCCATGTGTCATGTGTCTATGAGTCATTACTTTAATGTTATGCATTACACATAAGAAAATATGGATTGATTAGTATACACTAGTTATTTACTGTGTTTCGGTAAATAGAAAGACCCCTTATTGGTAAAAATATAGAAGAAGGTTTTACAAAGCATTCTGAAAAGTAATAATTTGATATAAGTATTTCAAGGCATTCATCTAATAGGACTAAAGATAACTAGAGGTATAAATTTTTGGTACTAAGTTTGAAGGGCTGATTTAAGGATTAATTTTTGAGGCCACTGATTCACCCCCCCCCCCCCCCCCCCCTCTAAGTTATTACTAACAATTCGTATCAGAGCTTGTGTGCTTAGAAAGGGAGTTTAATAGATAAAGCTAAAGATCACAAGATGAATAGACGAGATGTGACCAAGTTGAACAAAGACAACTTTGCTTCATGGAAAATCATAATAAGAATCCACTTACCAGGTTTTGGAAATGATGTTACTCAATACTTAGATACTGAATATGTGTTGCCCACATGAGCACCCAAAGTTGAACAAATGAGAGAGAAGCATGAGCACAACTAGATGATGATAGACCTTGCTTCCTCACTCCCCAATGCTGAATTTTAAGATGTCAAAGCATGCACAACTGCAAAGTAGATATGGGACAAACTGAAGCTTGTACATGGTGGTGATAAAAATGTTCTGAGAGCAAAGGCAGAAAGGCTTAGAGGAAAGTTTGATGATCTCAGAATGAAAGAAGGTGAAAACATCACACAGTACAACACAAGAATCAAAGAGGTAGTTAATTATATCTGAGGAGTTGGAGGTGTACTAGATTAAGATACACTGGTAAGTAAAATTCTATGAAATTTGTTGCCTACTTATTCTATTAGAGTATCTACCATACAAGAAATGAGAGAAGTAGCAAATAACAATGGTACTCTAGATAGTCTGATTGGAAGACTAATACCATTTGAGATGAATAATTTTGATAATAGTGTCTTACCAAACATAGAGTCTGCATTCAAATCTTCTTTGAGAATAAGTAAATCAAGTCATAAACAAACTATGAGAAAAGATAGTGATATTGAAAGTGAAGAAGAAGATCTTGATGAAATTGAAGCACTTATGGCTAGAAATGCAGAGAGACAAAGGTAAATTATGACTTGTATGTTTTAATTGTAAAGAGATTTGACACTTTGTTGCAAGATGTCCTAACAGAAGAAAATATGACAAAAGTAATGACAGGTCATTTGAAAAGAAGTTTGACAGAGGTGATTATAGAAGCAACCGATAATCAGAAAGAAGAGATACCCGACTCTACAAAGGAGAAGGAAAGAAGGCCAGTTACCTAGCTAAATGCAAAGATTATGATACTGACACCGAATTTGATGAAGAAATCAAGATGGTATTTTTGGCAGTAAAAGATGATTCAAATGAAGATGAAGAAAGGTATGTAGAAATTACACTCATATCTAAAGTTAGAAAAAATGATGTCTAGATCATAGATAGTGGCTGCACTCACCATATGACCAGTGACAAACAAAAGTATGAGACTTTTGAATACTATAATGGTGGTTCAGTAAGAATGGGTAATGATACACCTTGTCACTTGAAGGTAAAGGAACTATATAATGTTGATTAACCTGATAAAATGTGAAAATGGTTATTGGGTGAAAGGATTGAATTATAATCTATTGAGTGTTTCTCAGTTGCATAATTTAGGTCACAGAGTAGCATTTGAGAATAAGAAGGCAAAGATCCTCAATAAATCAAAAAGTCTGATTTGTACTGGTGAGAAGACAAAAGGTAACTTATTGTATCTGAATGATACTGATACCACTTGCTTAATGGCTAGAAACAAAGACATATGGTTGTGGCACAAAATATTTTTTCACGTAAACTTTGACAATATGATAAAGATAAGAAGAAAGAGAAATATAAGAGGCTTACTGATGATGATTAAGCCAGACAATATCATGTGCAAAAATTGTTAAGAAGATAAGATGACAACATCTAGTTTCAAAAGAAAAACCCATACATCTGATGCCATTCTAGAATTATTCCATAGTGATCCATGTGGACCCATGAGGACAAAAAGTTACTATGGTGATAGATATTGTATTCTCTTTCTTGATGATTACTCTAGAATGATGACAGTAATGTTTGTAAAAGATAAATTTGAAGCATTCAAGATGTTTAAATTGTACAAAGCAATGGTAGAAAAACAAAGTGGCAAAGAATTGAAATGCTTAAGATCAGATAGAGGAGGGGAATTCATTTTAGATGAATTCACTAACTTTTGTAATGAGCATGGAATCAAAAGATAGGTCTCTACACCATGAACACCACAACAAAATGGAATTGTTGAAAAAAGGAATAGATCCAATGTTGATTGTGCAAGGACACTGATGATAGAGAAAGGCATCACCCAAATCTTCTAGAGGGAAGCTATTAGTAATGCTATTTACACATTGAACTGAGTAAAATTGAAGACACCAAGAAGACACCCTATGAGCTATGGTGTGGTTACACGCCCAATGTAAGTTACTTAAAAAATTTTGGTCGTCAATGTTATATCTCAAAAGATGATATAAATGGAAATATTGAATAAAAAAGTGATGAAGGAATATTTCTAGGGTATTCCACCAAGAGAAAGGCTTGTAAATGTCTCAATAAATCCTCTAACAAAATTGTTGAAAGTGCAAATGTAAAGATAGACGAATTTTCAGAGAAGAATGAAAAGGAAAGCAAAAAACAAGCAGAGGACTACAACATGTTTGTTTACAATGAAGAACCTGACACTCTACTTGAACAACAATGTATAGCTCACAAGAAACACATTATTGCACCTGAGCATCAAGCTCCAAATATCAACAAGAAAGATATTTATCAAGATGATGTACCAAGCGATGGAGATCAGAGTGAAGGACACACTGATGATCAAGATGATAGACAAAGAATTAAACTTGTACTTTCAAGATATGTTAAAAGGAACCATGCACAGAACCAAATCATAGGAGACAAGAAGGATGGTATGAGAACCAAAAGTAAGTCTCTAAACACAAGATGTCCTATTTGTGATTTTGAGCCAAAATCTGTCAATGCTGCACTTGATAATGATGAATGGATTAGTGCTATGTATGAGGAAATCAAGAAGCTTGAGAAAAAAAATACATGGACTCTGGTACCAAGACCAGATGACAAGAATGTCATCAGTACAAAATGGATATTCAGGAATAAATTGAATGAGAATGGAGAATTCACCAGAAACAAAGAAAGACAAGTATGTAAGGGGTATGCACAAGAAGAAGGGATTGACTATGGAGAGACCTTTGCACCTGTTGCTAGGCTAGAAGGAGTGAGAATATTACTTTCTTATTCTTCATGTAAAGGATTCAAGGTATACCAAATGGATGTCAAGTCTGCATTCCTAAATGGAATACTTGAGGAAGAGGTATACATTGGGAAACCAGAAGGGTTTGTTGATCCAGGCTAGAGGAACATGGTATGTAGACTACTCAAAGCCTTATATAGATTGAGACAAGCACCTCAAGCCTGGTATGAAATACTTCATTCCTATCTCATAAGTATTAGTTTTGAAATCTTTATTGGAAGGAAGATACTAATGCTAACATTTTAATTTCTAAGATATTTGTTGATGACATCATATTTGGAGGCAATGATATGCTATGTAAATAATTTGCAAATGAAATGAGCAAAGAGATTGAGATGTCTATGTTTGGAGAGTTCAAGTTCTTTCTTGGTCTATAGATCATGCAAAAAGATGAAAGTATTTTCATTACACAATCCAAATACATCAAGGAAGTGCTGAAAATATTCAAGATGGAAGATTCCAAACTAGTTGGAACACCGATGGCAACTAGATGTAAGATGAAGAAGGAGGAAAATTCATTAGAGGTAAATCAGACTTTGTAAAGATCAATGATTGGCAAACTCATGTATGTTTAACATACTAGACCATATATTGCACATGCAGTAGGAATAGTTGCAAGATTTTCTGCTAATCCTAGGGAATCACATATGAGTGCTATAAAAATAATCCTAAGATATCTAAACAATACCGAGGACTATGGCTTATGGTATAGAAGAGAAGGAAAATTTGAACTTAAGTTCTTTACCGATGCTGATTGGGATGGAAATATCGGTGATCAAAAGAGCACAATTAGAGGAGCGTTCTTTATGCGTGATAGAATTGTCACATGGATTAGCAAGAAGCAAGGATGCATCTCTCAGTCTACTACAGAAGAAGAGTTTGTTGATGCTGCTCCAAACTGCTCAAATATTGCATGGATCAAATAGTTACTAGAAGATATGCATATGAAAATTCTTGAACCAGTAATTATCTATTGTGATAATACAAGTGCAATAAACATTTCCAACAATCCAGTCATCCATGTTAAAAAAACCATATCGCCATCAAGTATCATTATTTGAGAGAACAAGTTCAAGCAAAGGAGGTGATAATTGAGTGTGTGCAATTAAAGGAACAATTAGTTGATATCTTCATCAAGCCACTGCCCAAGGATGCATTTGATTACTTGAGAAAAATACTAGGGGTTAGACCCTTGTGTACTGGTCAATAAGATGACTAGAAGGCTGCATCAGCCTACATATTATCAGAATTTCATTCATATTGATGCAAGAAAAGAGATGGACTTCAAAGATAAATCTATAAACAACAAGGTATTTATCTACTCCAAGCAACAAAGTTACTATACTGTTGTCAGATTGGGAAATTCAAGGAGTATATTATGGATAGAAAGGATTGTTTGGCATTACTATCAAATATTTGTTTGGTATTGCTGTCAAAGGGAGAGATTATATCCATGAGAGAGATTATATCCATCCCTTATCCAAAGAGAGATCTAACCAGAAAGGGAGAGTACATACAAAGGGAAAGAATTGCTGACAAGAGACATCAAAAGAAAAGAGAACAGTGAAAGGGAGAGAGTTTAACACAAGAAAAGAACACATCACATCACAAGAAGAAATATTCTACATCTATCAAGTAAAGGGATTGAAGACAGAGAGAAATATGCAAGAATCAAAGCTAAGCTATATAAGCTTACTGAGGACTAGATATTTGTATCAGTTATAGTACATACGAGTGGTATTTTGATGAACTTCAACTGTTATATTTCATATTGTATTAGTGATAATATAGTGTGATAATGTAGTGTGTTGCCATCAATTCCAAAGGGAGAGATTGATGAACTATAACTGATTGAATGTTTGAAGATGTTAAGTTGATGATCACCAAGTCATAGAAATTTTATGCAAGACATTAAATCAGTTAATGTATTGTATTGTCATTGATGTCAACTTGATATAATTTGTATGGTCATGGACATATTGCTAAAAGACTTTAAAGAACTGAAGAATACAAGGCTATGCTATTAGTAATGCATATAAGTCAAGTATTAAGAAAGTGACTGTATAAACCAACAGAGTGCACACCGACGGTCAGAGTAAAAGAATAAAGTCACAATGTTACCCGATGAGAAAATGCACAACATTACCGACAAGAAAAGTCACAGTGTTGCCCAATGAGAAAAGCACAGTGTAACCCAACAGATAGAAATATAGTGTTTTCCAATGGACGAAGATCTCAAAGACAATTGAAGTCACACCAATGGAATAGTCAGTTATCACTGATGACTAACTAGAGTATTGACTGATAGAACAAAGAGTTCAGAAATGAAAAAATGCTTAGCTGTTAAGAGCTAAAAATAGACTTAACTGATACTTATCATTATTTTAATCGACAAGATAAAGTCAAAGATAAGTAAAAGATTTAAATTTGCTTTGTCGAGTTGGAAAGAACATCTCTACAGGATAAAACTGAAGTTTTTCTTTAAATCTAATTGGCAAAAATTGTGGATCATGCCAAGATCAAGAAAGCCAAGAAATAGTGAATTATGTCTATATAAGAGACAAGCTTATTCAATATTAATAAGGGGTGTTACAACAGAATAGATGCTAAAGAGGTTTTGAAGGAGAAGAAAGTCTTCATTCAGACCTGATTAATCAAGATGAGGAAAGAGCTAAATTTTGCAGACACCGACAAACAGAGATACAAAATCATAGAGAAGAATAGTGTGGAGAAAAGGTATTGAATTGATAATATTGATCAGAAAGGTAATAAACTTACAATAGATCTAAAAATCTATAATTCAAGTTTTATATGTGAACAGATCAATTTACTATTTCAGTTTAACCATGGAAGCATCAAGTCTCTTAACCGAGCAGGACTTAAAATTATTTTGAAATTGAGATACATCCAAAGGAGTATCAAAAGTTTTTACCATACAAAGTAGAATTGGATATGCCTGATACCTATTGACAGGCCAAGTGAGTGTTTGATCAAGGATGGTAACATTAGATGCCAGATACTAAGTGACAAACTATCAATTTAAATCCTCTATCAAGGTCACACCTAACAGTGTGTTTGTAACCTTTAACAAGGTTGGCTCTTAACTAAGCTCACTTTAGAAGAGTGAAAATTTGGGGTACCGGTCCCAGTAGTTTTTCCCTTAACTGGGTTCCCACGTTAAAAATCCATGTGTCATGTGTCTATGAGTCATTACTTTATTTTTTTGCATTTCACATAAGAAAATCTGGATTGATCAGTATACACTAGTTATTTAATGTGTTTCAGTAAATAGAAAGACTGCTTATCGGTAAACATACAGTAGAAGGTTTTACAAAGCATCCTGACAAGTAGTAATTTGATATAATTATTTCAAGTCATTCATCTTACAGGACTAAAGATAACTAGAGGTATAATTTTGTGGTACTAAGTTTGAAGGGTTGATTTAAGGATTATGTTTTTAGGCCACTGATTCACCCTCCTCTCAGTTATTACTAACAACCACCTCCTCTAAATTTTTGCATGACCTTTCCTCATGCCCTACGAAAAGGTTTTAACTATGCACCAAGTTCAATAGGTCCAATGGTAGTTCCCCAAGGTACGGGTTGAGGTTGAGCCATGATTTTCAAAGGTACAAGAAGATGGACTTACAAAGTTAATATGGTCCCATGATTTTATAAGATGGTCTTGGAGGGTTTGTTGGAAATTTTTGTGAGGAAACTTTCTTATAGAGTGAACATTGCGAGTGAGAGTGAAAGAAGAAAAACAAATGGATTACAATAGGTCAAATTTTGGGTCTTCTATACTTTTATTTTTCTCTTTTCTAGTATATTTCTCAGTAGTGAGTTTAAAGAAAGAGTGAAAGAAAGGGGATATAGTTTTACCAACCTCTATCTACTTATGAGAAGAGGATTTTAACAATTATTTGGATTCCTTGGTGGATGTGCAACTAGGTTTTCTCTAATTCTCTCTCATAACAATCTAGAATTTTGAGCTATCTCTTCTTCTTCTTCTTCCAATACTCAAGCAACTCTCCTTTAATGTTTGATATTTTACCTAAGTTTCTAAGCTATAGTATTCAACTATGAAATAATATCTTCTTGATCATCTTGAAAACCTAGATTTCATTGTAACACTAGGTGGTATACCAATAGTGTGTCCCACATTTTGCTAACTTTGGCACTAATAAGACCATTCTAAAAAAAAAAATGCATTCAAACACCAATTGCTGCAAAATTGTTAGGAATTTGTAGATGATGTCAACTAGTATTTTGTAAAATTTTGTATGTATATTTTAAAAATATATTTTTCAAAAAATATGAATTGATTTGTATCAATTTTTCCATCTCCTTCAAAAAGTAGTTTGTATTAAAAAAACACTTTTAAAGAGTGACATTAATTTGGGTGAACATAATTTATTTTGAAGAGGATAAAAATGTTATTCTTTTGATTTTAGGTGTATAAGACAAATATCTAGTGTATCCAATTGGTTTCATTTGATTTGACTGAATATTTTATGGTTTATAAAGTTTTGAAGGGACATGCACTATAATTTAGACATACATTCATTTATTAGACCCTAACTTGTTCTTTATATATCAAAATTCTTTTTTTTTCTTTTTTTGTTAGAAAGAGAACATAGATATCTAGTGTCAATATATTTTTATAATTTGTTACTTTACTATTTTTCCATAAGCATTGAACATATAAATTAATATACTATTCAAAACCTATATTTAGTAAAATTAAAATAATTAGGTCCTAAGAAACTCAATATATATTAATATCTTAATAATTGGAAAGTTATTATAAGTAGTATCATCCTACATTTGGGTTTGTCAAATGTTCTCATTTGATATATCAATAAGCTAATGTCAAAGTTATGTTTTGATATAATTTCAATAGGTCCAAAGAATACTCAATTGAAGGTATAACTAAGGGGTAGAGAGATTATATCAGAGAGAGTTTGATCTAAGAGGATTTTATCTAACAATTTTAAGTAAATTCCTTCAAATGGGACCTCTCAAGGCTTAAGTCATCATATTTTCTTTTAAAAGTGTAATTTTAGTTAAAACTGGGATGTTAAAAAAGTGGGACACACTATTGTGGGACCACCCACCAGAGAGATATTTGATGAGATGAAACTGATTGAATTTTTTATAATGTTAAGTTGAAGTTGATGCAAGACATTAAATCAGTTAATGGCTTATATTGTCATTGATGTCAACTTGATATCATCTGTACAGTCATGTACATAATGCAAAAGACTTCAGAGAATCAATGGAACAAAGATTATGCTTTCAACAATGCATAAAATTCAAGTATTCAGTAAGTGACATACAACATCGACGGAGTGCACACCATCAGTAAAGACAGAGAAAAAGGTCACAGTGATACCCGACAAGCAGAAAATAGTGTTTCCCTACGAAGCAGAATCACAGGATGCCTGATGAATAGGATACAGTGTTGCCCAACGGACAGAGATCCCAAAGTTAACTGGAGTTACACTAATAGAACTGGCAGTTGTCACCGACGATGAACTACGCAAGTAACCGACATAACAGAGAGTTCAGAAAATGAAAAAATATATAGCTGAAAGAGATTAAGGATAGACTTAACTGGTTGTTTTATTTTTTTTATTCAACCACAGTTAAGTAATTGATTTAAAGAAGATTTATACAGTTGGAAAGAAGATAACTACGAGATAAATCAGGAGTTAAAGCTGTAAATAAAGTTGGCTGGATTGTTTTTCACGCCAAGAATCAAGAATCAAGAATGAAGGAATATCATGTCTATATAAGAGACACGCATAATTCATTTCTGTATGCCATCAGATACATAGAAGGGGAGTGAATGGAAAGAGGATGCTGAAGAGAAACTGGTGAAGGATAAACTTCATACAGTCCTGATCAATCAAGCTGAGGGAGGGCTAAAGAATTCTGCAGACACTGACGAACAGTGAAGCACAACATGACAGAGTAGAAAGTGTGGAGCAAAAGGAATTGAATTGATACTTTGATCAGAGAGGTATTGTACTTAAATAGATCTGAAAATCCACAATTCAAAGTTGCATTAGAAATAGGTCATAGTGTTTCAGTTTAACCATTGAAGCATCAAGTCTCTTAACAGAGCAGGACTTAACAGTCTTCTATAATTGAGGTATATCCTAACAGATTGCCAAAAAGGTTGATTCATTAAAGTAACATTGAATTTGCATAAATCCTATTGCCAACCTAGGAAGAAGGTTGATTTAAGGATGGTAGAAAGATTTGCCTAAAGCCTATTAACAGTCTAAGAAGGAGGTTGATTCAAGAATGGTAGCAAAATAGATGCCAAATACTAAGTGACAACCTATGTATAAAAATCCTCTAACAAGGTCACACTTAACAATGTGTTTGTAACCTTTATCAGGGTTGGCTCCTATCAGGGCTCACTTCAGAAGAGTGAAAATTTGGGGTACCGGTCCTAGTGGTTTTTCCCTTAATAGGGTTTCCACGTTAAAATCCATGTGTTATGTGTGTATGGTTTAGTACTTTATTGTTTTACATTTCACATATGAATTTCTTGATTGATTGGTGTAATTTGCATATTTACTGAGTATCAGTAAATAAGTTTTACTGCTTATCAGTAATCAATGGGAATAAGGATAGACAAGGTAAACCGACAGACAGTTAATTATTTCAAACTATTTCAAGGCATGCATCTTGTAGGGACTTAATAATCTGAGGTGTATTGATTGGTGGATTAAAGTTTAAAGGATAAATTTTTGAGGCCACTGATTCACCCCCCCTCTCAGTTATTACTAACAATATTCTCATGAGGAAGCATGATTTTCATACATTTTAAGAAACTAGTTCATAGAATACAAAGATTTCAACACATAAATACTTTTATTCAATACAATTTGTTTGTTCCTTTATGGAGTCACCAAAAATTTGTTTTTTCATATTTTTTCCACTTAACTCTACAATATATTAGGTTAAATAAGTGGTAATATAGATCAAAATTTGAGTCAAGTGTGGTTATTTTTCAATGCCAAATCCTCTGCTTAGTTTGGAAGGCACAACTACCTTCTTATGATGAAAAATAAGAAAAAACTAAAAAGTTGTATACTTTTAAATATAAAGAAAATAAGGAAGGGAAATTTTCACTCTAATGTTTTCAAAGGAACATTATCATATATAAAAAACCATCAAAACAAAAAATTTCTTTAGAAATATAAAAAGCTCCCAACTACCATCTATTTGTTGTTTAACCTCACACAAAGTTTACAATAAAAGAAAAATTCATAACTCATATCCATAAACCATTTCCAATACACATATAATTGATAACATCCTATAGCAACTCATTCAACATAAGAAGAATGAGACATCCATAAACTACAACACAATTCACAATTTGTAGGCTTATTTTCAGATGTTATTCTATTAAAATTTTCCAAAAAGTTTTTTTTTTCTCCGGGCAACCCTTAACAACACAAAAATTTAGAAATAAATAAGCATCAAGTTCATAATTTACTTTAGTAACTGACAATTTCTTGAAGATGCCTACCCCAAAGCTTCGTTAAAGCTTCAATATAAAAGCATAAACAAAGATGGCCTTCTAGAGCCTATAATTATGAATTGAGAATTTAAAAAGAAATAAAACTATTTTAGATGATAATCTATCACCATCGGTTCCTTTTATTCAATCCACTGGGCTTCAATTCCTTGGTTCACACATGCTACTTGTCCTTCTACATCTGTCACCATAGCTTGAGCTTCTTATTCCTGTACTCTTTCTTGATAAATCCTATACTTAGTGACAACCTTGGACAATATCCTAGATTGGGGATTACCTTTTATGCTTATTTTTACTGTATGCTTTTTCATTTTTCCTTCCACCTAAACAATTTTAGGGTGAACTTCTTATGCTTCTTCTTTAAAAGTAGGAACATTATCTTCAAAGTGCCAAAAAATATTGTTTTCTTCCTCTTTCATCTTCCCTTTTGAAAGATCTTCCTATATTTTATCTACATATTTTTGGATTACCATGGTACTGCTTCTCAAATTTCCATTCTGTTCCTTGAATATCTCAATCTCATACTGATGAAATAAGATGCAAATTTCTCAGTGTCATGTTGGAATTGAGCTAGAGTATGCCTTATGTATTTATTTGTTTCTTCATCAACTACAACTTTCTCCTTCAATGCATTTATCCATTTCATAAAATTAGAATCAACATGCTTACTTATTATCCCTTCCCCTATTTTAGTTGTAGGGCCCATATTGGCGATTTCTTGGAATTCAAACAAAACCACTGGTAGATTCCCCTATTATCTTTTCATGGGTTTCATATCACTCATCCATTTCTCTAACTTATGAATTATTAGAGAGTACAATTTCATGACCTCTTGGAATAATAATAGGAAATCCAACACGAGTTTCTCTACCCATGTATCCACCACTAAAGCAACATTCTTGACTATTTTGATTTTCTTTAATTTTTTTTAAAAAATCCCATCAATGTGAAGCGAGGTGCTTCACTAAAATATTACGTCCCTCTCATGTAGAATATATCAAATGAAAATAACTAGAGAGTGTAACTGTCTTACCAGTTAAAGGTTCTTTTTTTCTTCATTTTTACCCTATGAGCCATAGCTTCAACAGAGGTAGTGGCATGGTAAATATCCCCTTCCAAACTGGGTGAACCCATGTGAATAGTTTTGAATGTAAAACAATTATCCGTGACTTTATTTTTATTCTTGTCACTAATAGTATCTACAATCTCTTGTTGGTGACCAGGTCTATTACCATCCTAGACATCCTCCTAGCTTTCTTTGATTTTAAAATTCGATATGAAAGTTTGGTGGAAGAATCTACCTATACTTTAATTATATAAATATACCTCTTTTTCTTTTTAATGACTTCCTTGACCTAAGGTGAATAGGTAGATGTCATGGCATCGAAAGAATTCATAATTACATTTGTCGGTGAGGAGTGTTAAACTGAGTGAGGCAAGGGCCACTAAGAACATCAAATTTGGTATTATTAAAAATTAAATAGCAAGAGAAGATGAACTATGGGCCTCTTTACCAGAACCTTTATTTAGAGAGAATGAGCTACTTAACTTGTATTTTGACTTCATTTTTTTCTTCTTCTCTATTTCATCACCATCACCACCCGACTAGAAAGCTCCTTCTGATGGAAAAGACACTAGAGTGGCAGGAGAATCTATCGGGTTGACACTTTTTGATGCACT
>MU223266.1:1561591-1578697 GCA_018584345.1 Thuja plicata
GAAAACAATGTAACTCTTTGAAAATGACATTTTTAGCAACATACCAATTTTTGTGGGAGAAAGAAAAACCAAATCAAATAAATTCAAAAATAAAAATAAAAAATATATTTAGAATCTAGATAGAAAACCCTAAAATACTCTAATTTATTTCATCTTCTGATTCTTAACGGTTTAATGACAATATGCATTCGAATCTAAAAGTTTTTTTCAAAATTTAGAGTACAATGTTCGTTCAGGCAAAAAAGTGTAACCCACTATTGTGGGTTCACCCACCTCCTAACATCAAGATTCCTTTTTGGCCAATAATTGTGTCTTGGCACTATCTCTTGAGTCTTATTGACTCCAAAATGTCCACTAATGGCTCCATTATTCTTTTCTTGAATCAAATTTTCCCTCATTGACCCTCTAGGTAAACATAGCTGACCACCCTTAAACAACAATTCATTCTGCAAAGTATAATTAGAGAAATCACTATGAAAATAATTTTGATTCTCCTTTGATATCTTGTAGGCCTCTAAAATGTCTGCATCCTCTGAGTATAGGTCCTTGAAGATATCAATCCCAATGCTCTTCAATTGAACCTATTGTATTGTCAAGAGTCTTCTTCTTTATGCATCAACAACTTTATTTTGTTTCCCATTATTATGTGTGATGGTGAATGTATATGCTTGCATGTAGTCAATTTTATATGCTTACGATTGAGTTTGTCTTGGGAATTGAGGAAACTTAGGGCTTGATTGTATGTATAAACCATAAGTTCCTTAGGAAGGAGGTAGTCTCTCCATTTCCTAAAGACTTGGTCTAGAGAATACAACTCTAGGTCATAGGAAGAGTACTTCCTCTTTGCATCACTAAGATTCTCACTGTGAAAAGAGACTGGTCTTCCATTCTGGCTCAAAATAACCCCTATGGCAATATGACTAGCATCACACTCCACGATGAAGAGTTTCTCAAAACTAGGAAGAACTAGAATGGGTTGAGTAGCTATATTTTTCTTCAACCACTCAAAACCCTGAGTTGCTTGATCACTCCATTTAAACTTATTTTTCATTCCACCCTTGATGGTGTCTAACATAGGTGAAAATATAGCACTAAACTACTTGATGAAATTTTTATACTATTGAGCCAAACCATGAAAGCTTATCACCTCTATAGAAACCTTAAGAGTAGGCCAATTGAAAATATGCTTCACTTTTCTTGGATCAATTTTGAGATTCCTATGTGCCAATACAAAGCCAAGGTACACTAGTTCTTGCTTCATGAACTCACACTTGTCCAAATTTATCATTAGCTTTTCTTCTTGCAACTTTTTAAACACAACTTGCAAATGTATAAGGTGTTCCTCTCTAGTCTTAATAAAGATCAACATATCATTAATATATAGAACTACAAACCTACCAGTGAAGTTGTTCAACATCTTATTCATCAACCTCATAAAAGTTCTTGGCATATTAGATATCCAAAATGGCATGACAAGCCATTCATACAAACCTTCAGTTGTGTTGAAGGTAGTCTTCCACTCATCCCCTTCTTTGACCCTGATTTGGTGGTACCCACTCTTAACATCAACCTTAGTAAAGTACTTGGCATCCCCTAAATAGTGCATTATATCTTCTATCCTTGAGATGGGGAATCTATACCCTATGGTGATTCTATTTATGGCCCTAGAATCAGTGCACAACCTCCAACTACCTCCCTTATTACGGTCTAAGACAATACGAACAAAACATGGACTAATACTTCTTGTAATTCGACCTTGGTCTATAAGCTCTTGGATTTATTTAGATATCTCCTCATTTTGTTGGGTTGTCAGTTTGTAAGAATCTTTATTAGGAAGTGTGGCTCCTAGGATAAAATATATTTGATGGCTGATGACTCTTTTAGGGGGCAGGGTAGTTGGTTGTCCATCACTTACTATGCCTAGGAACTCCTTCAACATTTCTTGAACCTCTATAGGAAACTTTATCTTCTTCTATGTCTTCTCTTCCTTGGGCTTCAAAACTAGTCTATACCCTACTCCTTCACCTCCTTCTAGGGTCTCCAAAAACTATTTCTCACCTAATGAAAGAAAATTAGGCCCTTTTGACCTTGCTTCCCCTTCTTTTAACATGGACTGTATCTTGAAAGTAACACCATCCTTCTTGAATGAATAGGATTTTTTGGCCCCATCCTACATGGCTTTCCTATCAAATTCACAAGGCCTTCCCAATTACAGATGGTAGGCAACCATTGGCAAGACATCACATAATACTCTATCTTTATACCTCCCAATGGTGAAGTCTACCCATGCTTGGTAATTAACTAGGACATGTTTCCCCTTGTTCAACCAAGTGACTCTACAAGGATTGTTGTGAGGAATCCTTTTCAATTTGAGCTTAGTAACTACCTCTTCTGACACAATATTGTCAGTTGACCCTGAGTCAATAATGATTTTGCAAAATTTTCCCATGATTTTGCATTTCATTCTAAACAATTCCCTTCTCTGCCTGGGTTCTTTTCTGATAGGCTCTTTGATAAGTATCCTTCTTATCATTAGGTTATATCCTTCTTATGACTCTAAGTGTACCGCTACATGTTTATTTCTACTTGTCTGTTCTTGAACATAAATCACTCTTTTATCAGTTCTTTGGGATGTAGAACCCTTCTCCGGATACCTATAAGCAGGATATCCTAACTGGTTGCAGTGGTAACACTTCATTCATGCAACTTGTATGAACCACTTCCTTGTCCACTATTTATTCCTCTCTCATTGCTACTTGAGCCTCTTCCTCTGTTTGAACCTCTTCCGCTTGAGCTTCCTTCATGTTTCTCTGTCAACTTTGTCTCACCTTGTGTCTTTAACTCTATACTCCTACCTCCAAAACCTCCTCTATGGCCTCTACCATCTCCACCTCTTATCCTTCCTCTATTAGTGTTTGAGTCTTTATTCTTCCTTAATTTCTCTTCCACTTGAATAGCTAATTGATGACATCATTGCACTATGGTAGGAGTCCAATGACTAAGTTCATCTTTGATATTCCACTTCAAGTCATTCAGATATCTAACTACCTTGAACTCTTCTATATAATATTTGACATCTAACTCTTTTTACGTAAGACTATCTTTTCTTATGCAATTGGATTTCATAATCCTCTCATACATATGCTTCTCTCACCTTTTCTACCATAGCTTTCCATGTAGCTATTGGCCTCTTCCCTTCTTTCTCCCTCTCATCTTGTATGAGCTTCCACCAAGTGAGGGAAGATCCCCTAAGTTTGTCTTTTGCTACTTTCACATTTTTAGCTTCACTTATTCCATCACATTCACAATGATTCTCAATCCCCTCAATCCAATCCAACACCACTTCTGATTCCATTTTCCCAATAAATATGTGTATCCCCTCTAAATATTTATCTCCTAGGGCTTTCAATGCTTTGAGGAAAGGTTCCTCTTTCAATATAGGGTCTGATTCAGGGATCTCATCCTCTAGAGCCACTTCTTTATTCTTTCCTTCCACCTTATCCTTTACTTCTTCAGTGTTTTCATCTACCTGATCTAGCTTCTTCTCTAACTGGCCCAATCTTTCTCTAAGAAATTTGTTCTCCTTTTCTTGCTCTTCCACCTCCTTGGCTAACTTTGCATAGTCACCATTTTCAATTCTCCAACTGAATCCTCATGTTGTAACATCAACCCACAAGCCTAATCTTATAGGCTATGGAACCAATTTGATAGATACACTCTATCTTGCTGGCACTTGCTTGATTAGGACCCTCACTATTCCTAATCCTTCCAAGATCCTAACCCTAACTCCTAGGATCTCCTAAGCCCTCCTAAATCTAGTTTAGGATTTCTTAAATATCCTCACACAGGGTGACAATATTTAGTGTTTCACTAGGGTAACTATACTCAATGATGTGATCAACTTCTCAACTCCCTTTGGAATCCATCCAACAACTCTTTCTTTCTTGATTACTTTGTTAGTGTCTGTAGGTGTTAAAATGTCTTCTCCCACTCTTTTCAATTCTACCTTGATCCCATGAGCTTGGGGTATCAAGGTCTTGTTTATTGATTTCAAGATTCTTTGTTCAAATTTCCTATTAGGCCTATTAGGTTTATTAGGCCTAATCCACTAGTTTTTTCCATTCTTGGAAAATTTTACAAAACAACCCTATGAAAAAATATTATATTCTAACACTGTTTATGGAGTTATTCAATATTTTCTAGGTCCCCCCTCTTCAACTAAACTGTACAGGTGATTCCTATAATTAAGGGCTTCCAGGGCTAATTATGTCTCCAAGAACTAGTCATGTGTATCAAGCCACAAAATGCCTTCAAATGGATTGACCAGGTACCAACTTTCCTCAAGGGATTCTTCACAACTCTAAAGACACCTTATAACCTCATGGAATCAACACAACATTCAAACACTTACAATCAAACACCATTCTTCATCTGTAAATACCTAGATAGGTTTCGCTGGACTCGCCTAGGGCTTGCTTGTAAAAATAGAAAATGCAACTTCATGGCCTCCACCAAGCATATTTACACTATAAAAAGGCTCCCCTAACATATCCCAAAGGCCCATGATGGTTCTAGGGTAGGGTTTCATGTGGGAGGCATTTTTCCAAAATGCAGCCTTGAACATGCCACTGACTCGATTCTTCACAAAACTATTTAAAAACCTACTCTAATGCAAAGTAAACCTTAAAAATTATATAAAAATAAGGAAAAAAACATTAATTACAATAATCCTATGGAAAGAGAGTGGATTCAATCTATTAAAATTAACTCGTAATGAAAAATGTTGAAACTATTTAGAAAACTAGAGAATACAGTGCAAAGGAAATTACTTTGATTTCTTCAAAAAAAATTCCAACCTCAGGATTTGGGCTCCTTAGATATTTTATACCTTTTTATCATAGGTGTAGGTGGTTTTAATATTGACCATTCCCTAAAAATATATCATTGTCTTTATTTGGACTATGTTGTCATGCAACTTTACAAAGTTTCAAATGTTTTTGAATTAAGCAATAGCAAGAGGGTGTTGGCCCGAGGTACATAAAAAGATAAACTAGAACAGAATTAACACCATATTAATCCAGCCTAGATAGTAGTAGTAGTATAACATATAACCTTCTACTCTATCAAAAAAAATTTATAAAACTAAACCAGTACGAATGTAAAGTATCAAAACCTCTCATATGGATAGTATCAAGTTTTAGTAGCATAAAACATAAACCATGCCTCACATGGCCATTAACCATATTTAAAGTATAAAAATTATAAATAAAATTTAAAAGACTAGCCCAAACATAGGACATAGGCTCTACTGAGTCACAATCCACAACACCTCCCTGGTCCAGTAGCAGAATCATTTTCCATCACATAAGTGCTTAGATAGCAACAGGTCATCCCACTCCTCATTCAGAAATTGGAAGAGCTCGCAGTTTCCTTCCACAGACTCCATCCCACTAGAAGCCTTTTCATTCAATAGGAATTGCATAGTAGAGGAAACATGCATGTCCTTGAGGGAAAATTTACTAACATCAGCCAGTATTCTATTCTTGTTAGCTACGTCCTTGTTAAGCACGGTTAGCGTGTCCTCCATATTCACCATTTGATACTTGATCTTTCCCACCAAGCCGCCACTCAAAAATTTTTTGTGTCCTCAGCCCTAGTGGTGATAGTGGGGGAAAATTCCTCTTTTGCCACTTCAGTATACATAGTGTGGGTGTCCTTTTCCTCTTACTGATCACATCCATTATTATCTTCTTCCCTGCTAGGCGAACCCACAAAGGCATCCTCCTGGTCGAGAAACTCTTTCAATCCTCATTTGTTGTTTTCTTTGGCAAGGTGGGAGGAGAAATTATTTGTGCTAGGCTATGGGTTGGTAACCAAAGGGAACTAAAGGTTAATGAAGATCTTTTTACATCTTCTAGAGATAGGGGTGGGGTGGGTTTCAAAGGACTTGTGGCTAGCAGCCGAGGTTGAGTAACCTATAGATCCCAAAGGCATGGGAAAACCTTGGTTGAGGGAAACTAAGGGAAACAAAGGCTGATAGATATCTTGAGTGATTTCAAAAACAAGGGGAGGGCATAGGGCATGATGAAATTTATAAATGTGAAAAATAAGCCCCTGGTGGAGATAAACAGGTTCTTTCCCTAGAGAAATAGACTTATTTACATCAGCACCATTGGACTCTAAAACATGTAACAGGTAAAACCGTAAAGAAATAAAAAGCTTATGCCTTAGGTGGTTTAGAAATAGAAGGTGGTAATTATAAAATGTACCGAAATGGCCCTCTTGAGTGAAATACCTCATAACCAGCTTGTACATTTTATGCCAAAACTCAGGCAGGTCCGTAGTGCAATATTCATCATTTTTGCACATTGGCTTCTCTTCGTTGGAAAAGAACTAAAGGAATTCAGTTTTGTCCTACATTTTTGTGGTTTTCAACCATTTCTTTCCTACGGTATGTATCCCCATGGCTTTTCCTATCACTTCTTCTCTAATCTCAAATGTTATTCCATTAATGGTAACTTTTCTCTCATTCGAAGTCTTCACAAACTATTTAGAGATCATCTCATCATGGCCCATTATATTTTTCATGAAAGGAAGAATCCTTACCTCTTTACAGAAGTACATCACCATAGGGTCTGTGGAAAATTCTTAGAAATTGTAAAAAACACCCACGCCCATAAAATTGTCAAGCTAGAGTTGTTCTTAATCCAGCCATTGCACACTCCTACAACCACTGAGAAACTAGTGCAATGACCATATTTGTTGCATAAAATGGGAAAATGATAATCGATACTTAGCCAGGAAATCATATTATTGCAATAATTATAATTATGGAAAAAATTTCCTTTTGCCTCATAAATCCCCTCCAGCGACACCATTGGGATTAACATGTGGGAATGGCGTTGTAAAATGTAAACATCATCAATCAAATTCACCCAAAATATTTTGCAATCCTTTGTACTTCGCACTTGCCTTAAAATGAATTTAATATAATGATGACACTTAAAAGGTACTTGATTCTTCCTAGCCATGTCAACCTTGATTTGGAAGAGATGAGCCCACCGATGGAAGGCACATGGAAATATATGTGGAGACTAGTGTAAGTGGGGAGAAAAAATGATTCCCTGGGCCAACCCTTAGGCGCTCACAGCAAAAGCCAATTTTTAAACATCATGGAGATTGATGTCAATATCTCTCATTTCTTGCCTAAGCAGGATCTCAGTGTCCTTAGGAAGTAGATTTGCATCCCTCCAACACCGTAGCCCGTCCAACTGCAAACCAACAACCACCATGCAGTCTGTGGCCGAGTTACCTTCCCTATAGGTGTGCGTGATGTTTATTTCAATAAATCTTCCCATCAAGCCTTTTATGTATGACAATATGGAGTCAACCTTCCAGCCACCTAGGAAATTTCCATGGACAACTTCAATAATAATTTTGGAATCTCTCTCAATTTCAATGTTGTTACATCCTTGACTATTAGTAATTTTCAGGCCCCAAAGAAGAGCCATACCCTCAGCTTGGTTAACAGTCTGATTATTCAGTGACCTAGCAAAAGGATCAACCAATTTCTCCCAGTGGTCACAAATGATACCTCCACCCGCTTGCTCCAGTCCCTGAATAGACCCGTAAAAGTTAAGTTTGTGCCATGATGGCTGGGGTGGGAACCAAACAGTATCCAATCTAGCTACAAGTTTGGTATTTCCATGTCTGGAAAACCCGTTGTCGATTCCCCAATAACA
This sequence comes from Thuja plicata, assembly GCA_018584345.1. Classification (NCBI taxonomy): domain Eukaryota; kingdom Viridiplantae; phylum Streptophyta; class Pinopsida; order Cupressales; family Cupressaceae; genus Thuja; species Thuja plicata. Next base: position 1,569,334 of record MU223266.1, read on the forward strand.
GGTAGTTTTCCAATAAAAATTAGATGAGGGAAGACCTGGGCTATTCTAGTGGGCCAACATCACATTCTCTTGGACCATTTTTAGTCCATGATGGAAGACCACAATTTTTGATAGTTTAGTATCCTAATATCCTTTTGTTGCATTCCTTCCAAATGATCCAGCAAAAGATGGGAGGGATTTGATTCCACAAAATTTTTATCAGAGGGTGTTGACAGGGGGAGTGCCATTAATGTATCCCATCCTGGATATTCCTATTAGGAACCTAGAGTATGTTGAGACAAGAGAGAATCTTCTACCATATTTTAGTGGTAAAATCATAGTGTAGCAAGAGGCGGTTTAAAATTTCCTCCTCCTTCTTACAAAGGCAACATCTATTAGCAAGACTGTATCCACATTTTACCAGATTATCAAGGGTGATATTTTACCATGTAAATCCCTCCACCAGAACAAATTAATCTTAGGGATTAATTTAGGTTTCCAAACTTTATTTTAGCATGAAGTATCAGCCATTTCACTGATCAACAACCCATAAGTTGATTTAACAGAAAAAACCCCATGTTGGGTGTCTCCATAGTATCCTATCAGGTTGATCCATAAGGAGAATGTGCACCATGTGAAATAATTCACTGACCTTGATTGCAAGATTGGTGAGGTCAGGTCTACCCTAAAGGTGTAGGAGGAGATTGATCCAATTGCCATTGATAATGTAGTTGGAGACCACAAAACCAACTCCAAGAGACATGATGTTTATTAAATGAGTAAATATGGAGGCCCCTAGGGTGAAGTCAGGAAACCAATGGTCATCCCACAAATGGATCTTCCTACCACTGCCCAACAGTCAAGCGGCCCCTTTTTCCATAATACCTCTACATTTGAGAATGTTGTTCCAAATTTTGGATCCCCTGGGGTGGCCCTGAACCATCTAGAGTTTGTAAAAATGAACCCCATCCAGATACTTTGCCTCTGTAATCTTGAACCAATTAGTATATCCAATAATCATAGTCTAGGCAACCTTGGAGAGTAGGTCCGTATTGAGGTTGAGGATTTTTCTAAGACCTAGGCCAACAAGGGATTTGGGGAGACAAACCTTATCCCAGCCAACCAGGTGGATGTGCTCCTTATCCTCTGACTCAGACTAGAGAAAGGTACGTTGGATTTTTTCCAGATTCTCAGCCATGAAACCTAAGATTTTAAAAATAGAAAGGAAATACAAAGGTATACCTTGAAGGGAGGTAGCAAGAAGTTGGAGCTTACCATCACTGCTGAGATGCTTAACTTTGCAATCCACCAGCTTTGTTTGTGTTCTCTCAAGAATGGTGTTCCATAATTCATTCTTCAAATCCTTGATAGTCAATGAAAGGCCCAAATAGGTGGCAAGAAGTGTATCGGCCTTGCATCTCAAAATCCTAAAATTTTTATCCTGAACAACAATATCAATGTTAAAGAAAAAAATTCTACTTTTATGATAGTTGATTTGTTGGCCCAAAGTAGTAGCATAATTGTATAGCAAGTCCTTCGACAAACAGGCTTCTCTAACCACATAAGCACCGAAGAAAAAAGTATCATCAACAAACTGCTACAAGACCATAGGCAGAAGGGTTGTAGCTTGCTTGATCCCCTCAATTTATCTAGTATGAGCCATCTGCATCATGTTACATCCCAGCACCTTCGCAAGAAGTATAGAGAGGTAGGGAGAGAGGGGTTCCCCTAGATAGAGTCCCTTGTCTGGAGTAAATTTAGTGCTTGGTTTGCCATTGAACAACATTAAAAAACTCACTATTTCCAAGAAATCCTTGATAAGCACAATGAACTCTTCAGAGAAACCAAAAGTAGCTAGAACCTTGCAGAGAAAGGTCCAATTGACTCTGTCATAGGCTTTTGAAATATCCAATTTGAGTGCCATCCCAACAACTTTACTATGATCAATAGAAGGAAAAATTTCATGGGTGGTTATGGCCACGTCCATGATTTTCCTACCAGGCAAAAACCCTTCTGGTTTGGACTGATTAATTATTCAAGAAGCGGTTTGATATGATTAACCATGAATTTCAAGAAGAATTTATAAAGAGTATTGCAGAGGCTTATTGGTCGGAAGTACTCCATAGCCATGGGCTCAGCACACTTGGGGACCAACATAATCTATGTGTCATTAAGTTGCTTTAATATTTTTTCTGCACTTGATAAAGACTTGGGAAGCTCTGGTCACATCAATGCCAACAATATCTCAAAATTCATAGAAGAAGGTTGGAGGGAAGCCATCCAAGCCAGGGGCCTTATAGGGTCTCATGGAGAACACTGCCTTGTGAACCTCTTTGTCAGAAACCCTGGAGAGGAGGAACATATTATCAACATTATTGATGGCCCTAGAAAGTTGTGAGATGAGTTGATTTTGGAGACTCTCAGATTTTCCCAAATTCAAATCAATAAAGGATCGAATGAAATAGTCAGTGGTTAAATCACTAAGCTGAATTGGGTCAGAGATTTCAACACCCCCAAAGTTTTTTAGTTTGTTAATGAAATTCCTTTTCTTGTGCTTGCAGGAAGACCAATGAAAAAATTCATGGTGCGATTTCCCTCCTTAAGCCATAAGACTCTAGAACTCTGCTTCCAAAAGGCTTCTTCATTGGCCAGAGTATCATTCCAGCATTTTCTAGTATTTTATTTCTCTATGAGTAGATTAGATGAAAGATCGCCTTCTGCCATTTTTCCTTGGAGAGAAACCAATTTCTTGGATATCTCCTTCTTAGTTTGGAAAATGTTTCCGAAGGTTGTTTTATTCCAACCCTTGACAACGCCTCTAATAAGCTCTAACTTGGAAGAAACCCTTAACATGGCTGTACCTTTCACCGAGGTCAACCACCATTGTTTAATCCTTTCACAGAAGCTAGGGTGGGAGGCCCACATAATTTCATACCTTAAAGGTGCAGGGTATGCATATTGAACATCCATCCACTTAAGCAGGAGGGGGTTGTGATCCTATGTATTTTTGGCAGAGAATCAAACGAGGAGGCCACCCCCAAATCCCATGAAGAGGATAGGAAGACACGGTCTAGGTGAACCTGGATGAGGTGGTTCCATTTTTTTTTTTTGGTCGAGGTGAAGGGATTACCCTTAGTTCAACATCATAAAGACCATTATCAAAAACAAAACTAGCTAAGTCCCCCATGCTGTCGGTATAATCCATGATCCTACCACTTTTTTTAGTTGGGAATAAGGGTGAGTTGAAATGCCCAGCCACCATGAGATTTAAGTCCTATAGGGGAAATAAATATGCCTTTAGTTCTTCCCACACCTCTCTTCTCCCCTGGTAGGTATTGGCAGCATAGATATTATAACACTACCAAGCAGCCGACTGAGAGGTGAAGGACACCACCAGGTGATGGTGAGAAAAAATATGCGCATCACCCCAAGCCACAGAAGGGTTATAGAGGGTGACAGTTCCTCCTGAAGCCCAAGAAGCTTTAGAGTAGAAAAAAATTTGCCCAGGCAAAAGCCATCCTGCCAATGCATCAAAATTTTCATAAGTCATTTAAACTTCCTGGATTAAGAGAATGTCCACTTTGTAATCACAGATGTACTATTTTACAGCCATGTATTTTGGGGGATAATTTAGGCCCCTTATGTTCAAGGAGAGAACAATGATTTCTTACCTTTTTGGTTGAGGTCTAGGGTTTGCTTCCTTCCTACAGCTATATCCTTTGTTGTAATCCTCCATCTTCTAATCCTGTCTGTGGGCTGTCCAAGCTTTGTGTAAACTCCAACATTATTTTTTTGTGTTCTTGTTTTCCTCTGTTGTGTTTGTCATTTCAATTCCTCCTTCTTCAGGGTGTCTTTGACCACTGGCAGAGTATGACAGGTTACCACTAGGGAACCTGTGTCCATGGGGTTAAGAGTAATTTCCACCATAAGAAGAAATACAAACCTGAGAGTTGTGTGTGTTACAGATTCAAATTCATTTATTTCTGACTAGAATAGTGCAAAGGTAGGATTAATACCCTACAGGGTCTCTGACTCATTGTAGTTAGAAGTTTCACCATCAGTCTCTTGTCCATTATTCATGGTTATTTCCCCATCCTCCAGACCAGTGAGGTCAGCAACCGTTATGGTTCGGGGGCCAGGGGATATTAGGTGGCGCGCATCAAGCGTCTCGGGGGAGCCTCAACATTGGGGTTAGCCTTCAGATTAACATCCTCCCGGTTTATTCGAGGGGTGTGGTTGTTCTGAGAACCACCTATCATGGTTTCAAAAGCCTTTTGCTTTAGCCTAAGATTAGGCTTTCTAGGAGCCTTGTAGTCCCGCCTAGTGTGACCTTTTGAGTTGTAAATCTCACAAAAAAGGGTAGCATTCTCATAGACAATGGCTTGGGTCCATTGTCCCAATTTAGAATTTAAGACCGCTAAGTTGGGAAGAGTTTTATTGGTAGCCATATTAACACAAAAATGAGGAAAAACTAGATGAGATTTAGAGAGGGTTACCAGATCCGCCGAGATGTAATGTCCAAAGGAGTTACCAATCCATTTGAAGGCTTGCTCATCCCAAAATTCCAAAGGCATCCTTGGGAGGTGGACCCATACTGGAGCCATCCTACTGACATCATTAGAAGGGTCAAAACCCAGCTTCCATTTAGCCAGGGCGAGAAGGTGTTTTCCATAGAGCCACAAACAAGAAAGGGAAAAAGAGAGGTCATCCGCAACTGCAAATCGAAAGAGAAATAGTCCACCAGGCATAAAAGAGATCATGAAACTCCCCTTAAGATTCCAATGGTTTCCCACGCATTTTCTAACCATGTCCATGGTGGGACAGAAATTATAGAAATGACCAACCAGAGCCATATTTAGTTCTGCCATATTTTTTTCCACAACAGAGTCAGGAAGTGTGATTTTTGTGCCCTCATCTATAAAAGTAGCATTATTTAGAGTGGGATTTGACTGAGTCATTTGGGTCCCCACCAACATGCCTTTCCAGTCAGCCTTGGGGGTAGAAATGGACAAGGAATCCAAAGTACCTAACATTGATTTCTCAGAGTCAGACAGGAGCCGCCCAGGCTTAGAGACCAGAATCAGATCACTGCATTGGGGAGGAGGTTCCCCCCTAGCATTCTTCGCAATGGAAGGAATTCAAAGTTTTTGGGTGGCAAAGTTGTAGACAATTTTTCTAGATGTTTTTTCTACTCATGAAAATACTTTCTTAGTTTCAAATGTTTTCATGACAACATTTTGATATTTTTTGCAATTTCAATGGTAACCTAGTCCAGTGACCTCCAATCTTAATAAAATGATGGATTAACATCAAAGAAGCCATTTTATGCTCAAATCGACTCTCTTCTAACCATTTTAGGGCTTTTGGCCCAAATACCAATGTCAAGCCTCAAAAGGGACCTAAAGCCAAAGCAACTAACCAAAAGCGAAAGCATTCTATATTAGATTAAGTCTATCCTAGACCCTCTAGACACACACACAAGGACCTCCTAGGGTCTAACAAAACACCTATGACCATGCTAGGGTTAGTACAAGCCAAAATGAGGTAGGAATAAGAGCTTAAGTTGTAGGTGCTCATGCACCAATGATAAGGTCAAAAATTGTTGGAGAGATTCTTCTCTCTAGTGACCCCTAAATTTTATTAATCATTATCCACATGAAAGAACCATTGATGCCATAAAATTAACCCATTCCAAGTTACGTCTATAGTTTAGGGTAAGTCTCGATGACAATAGGTTCTTGGTTAGGAAATCTAGAGTTCTGAGACTTGGCCAAGTAGCTTAGCTTACTTCCATTACATAAGTTAGCAAACAACACATGTGGAAAGCACTTGTCCGCTTGAAATAGGTCAATTTCTCATGCAATTTTTGACTAATTATTTCTCCCTACTTGACATATTGGTTCTCACAATAGATAATTGTGAAAAATTTATACCCACCCGAGAAATTCTTTCGTTGACTAGTTACCAACAAGATGGTGTAACAAAATAATAACATCCTCACTTTCTTTAACAAACAACTCTTTTTTGAGAATTAAGGACAACTCTTTTTTGAGAATTAAGGGGATTTGATATTGCCCCTTGCACTTACTTTAAACCAGGCTATAGCAATTCTATTCAAACACCAATCTTCCTTATGTTTAAAGTGTTCCAAGGCTTTATCGATAGATACATTCACAAATACCGCTTTCTCTGATAATCTTAGAGCATGAGCTACAATTTTGGAATCAATTTTGCAAATAACCACGCCATCAAAAGCTTGGGTTTCACGTGACTCACTGTGGTAATGATTCACACAGGCGAAAACTAATTCTCGGCAGTGAATTTATTTGTGAAAACTGGCGGCTTCCAAAAGACTGCTATTAACCCTTTTTATTACAATGGGTCAGCCATATTTTCCCCTAAACCTACCAAGAATCTCCTCGACCTCTTCATAACTCACATTTGTATCAAAATTCCACCTAAACCATTATCTTTCACTGCAGACATGATGAGAATTAGGGATTTTGATAGTAGGTACAAAGAACAAACAATGTGGTTTTCTAATATCCAGATTGCCCAGGTATAAAAGTGCAAAATATGAATAGAGAGCTTTCTGGGCAAACTCATCGAGGGGGTGAATTTCATTGTTTTACTTCAGATAACAAACTGAGAAACACTGGAATTGTACTTCCAACTATCACAATAGAAGGAAACTGATGCAAGTGTCCTACGCAGCTGCGGAACATTAAATGATCCAACTGTGTCATTTCATGCAAATACAATTTTGGAAACTGATCATTCATAGTTGGGGAGTCGGTGACCAACCCACAACTTCAAACAAATTTCGTAGTTCTGGACTTCACTTGACCTACTGACTACAAAGGTTTCAGAAACATAATTTAGTTTCAAGTAGGCACAGTTTGTAAGGTCGGGGACTGTATAAATTTTCTTCGCAAACGACGAAGTAAGGCTGTTTGGGAAAAACCCCGAAATGCCAACAAAGAGGGACTTGGGTGGAAGAACACAGCGCTCATTGAGCATAGCCAGATAGGTCAGCGATCTGGCGAACTTCAGTACAAGATGTAAAATTAAGTACTAATTTACATGGGACTAACCGATTGAATACTTGGGCAAATGCAAATTACCGACTTCCTTTAACACGCTTGATCATAATGAGAATAAGACTAAGGGAAAACATAACTTCGTGAACATGATCATGAGTACATGAACTATGAACGAAACAGTTTAAAAATCGGATAACAACATTCAAACAACGATCAGAGTCATATTAGCTAGCTTAAAAATTAACCTCTTTAGACAGAAAAGGTGGTTAACGGATACAGTAGAATAGAGCATAAAGCAATTGCTATCTTTTGAATAGTTCATTTTTAACTGGACCAACAGATTTAAAAGATTGAAATGGGTAAGTATAACTCGCGAAATTTCATTTTTCCATTGTGATTTCCATAAAACTATTGCTTAGAATTCAGACCACTGTCGCCATTCTGTTATTTCTCCAAATTAATATATGGCTTGCATCAAATTAATGGTTATAAATAATCCACTGAAATCTACAGTTCCTTAATACTATTATACTTAACCCCACCAATTTGATTAGAAAGATTTGGACTGCTAGTAGCTCGAGATTGCAGCTGTGTTGTAGCTGAAAAATACCAAAACCGGTTATGTTAACTGTTACAGACTTTTTCTTTGAAAAAAATTACAAAATTTTAAAAACATCGCACCTCAAATGAAGTTTATCTGTAGAAGTTATAACCTTTTACAAGTTGCAGAAGCAAGTATCAGTTACAAGTTTTACTAAGCTCAAATTTCTCTTGCATGTTTGGAATGTGTCTTTAGTGAATGATGTTATTTTCAACTCATGTCGAACACATCACAACAAGGTTAAAACAAAACAAAAACACAGAATGTATATGAGGCCTTCAAATGGTTTTCTTCCTTCATCAGCATGGATTAGAAGCCGTTACTTTTAATGTTTGTCATATTCTGAAATATTGTTAGCACAAACAACTTAATGGTGGATGAATAGAGTAGTATAGGTCAGATATCAATGACAAAATAATAACCACGATTATTTAGATTAAAACTAAATTATTAGAGGATGCATTCAATCTTGATCATTCTTTGAAAGACTGGTTATAGATCGATGGTTATAGATCGATTGTGAAAAAGATCTCAATATCGAGATAAAAGAGTTTCTTGACAGAGTTATATATTGGAGAAAATATTACGTTCTACTTGTATTCTTTTAATTAGAGTTAAAATGTCAATGATTTATTTTTATATAGAATATGACTGAAAGCAGTTATTGTATATTCTTCAATTAGTTTTAATTTAAAATGTTAAGAAAAAGGTAATCTTGGGTTTTAGAAAGTAGAAGTCTTGTAATACTATATATTCTCAAAAAGTTTTAATTGTTTATGTTTTTCTTACATGCAGTTTATTTTTACATTTCAATTTTCTATTTTAATCTCTTTGTTTGAAAAATATGAAAGAGTTTTAATAGGTAGCACATTTGATTTCAATAGCAGAAATGTATATTTATCTCCATAGCATAAATGTATATTTATCTCCATCCATTTATATGTATCTTCTTCAACACTATTTAATCTTACAGCTAGTCAGAAAAAATAAAACAATATACCTTCAATATCATATTACAATCAGAAAGCGGTATAGCGGCATTGATCCACATAAATATAGGAGCCCCTAAGTGATTTTCATCATCTAGCAAAAGCGAGGATTATTTGTTCGTTGTATGGTGATTTAATAATAGGTTGAAATAAATTTCATTCAGGAATTAGCAAAAGAACCTCATTCAATTAGTTTTATGTACATGCATACAAACATATACATAGAGAGTAAGATAGAAAGAGTTGAAATAAGTGTGAAAAATTCTAAGATAGTAACATAAGCTTAAAAATTATTATGTTATTGTATGTCTACATATATGTATTTTGAAAATGTTCCCGCCTCACCCACATTGTTACCAAGACAAATATATTATACTTTTATGATCCTTATATCCCTTAAGAATATCCATTGGATTTGAAACTCTTAATCCATCCTAGAATAATAATGCAATTGAAATATCAAATCAAAATTCTATGCCTTGGAAGGATAAATGACTTAAAAAAAAAAATATAATAAACATAAATAGAGCATAATCTAGACTACACAACTAATATTTTAATTTCCCATCATACTTCATTTAAACATTCTAATTGAAATCATATTTTTCAAAGCATCTAATAAAGGTTATACAACCTTCATATCTATTATTTCTTAGAGAAATTAATAAAAATTTGACCATGGACATAAAACATAATTTTTTTAATTCTAAATATAATAATTATATATATATATATATATATATACATATATA
>MU223266.1:1578747-1613855 GCA_018584345.1 Thuja plicata
ATATATATATATTAGAAGTACAATAACTAGTTTGTACTACTATATAGTAGAAATTGTAGTCAAAATACTAACATATATACATATTTTGATAGTAATACAACATAGTACATAATCATGAAAGCCCAATACGTAATTTGAGATTTAAAAATAAAAGTTAGAGGTATAATAGTGACTAGTCATTAAACTTTCTATCTGCCAATGTAATCCATCCTGTCTCACCCTCCACCATCTTAAAAATATATCGTCATGTATGTATTTATTATAGGGGTGACTAGTGCAGAGCACCTCCCATTTTGATGTGTTTAGTGTGATTTAGGGTTATGTTAAGTGTTGTGTGTGGTATGGAAGAAGATCTAATAGGTTGGATCCAATCGTGACCACCTCCATGTTTGTAAGAGCCAAGAGTGCTCACTAGGTGTTTTATGGTCATTTTGACCTAGAAAGACAAAAGGTGCTATTTTTGTGTAGGTTGGGTTTAGTGTGTGTCTTAGGACCCTAAATGTTCTAACTAGGGTCATAGAAGTCAACCACATCCATCGAGTTTCCCAAAAGAGTCAAATAGCACAAAATGCAAAAAGTTGCTTGCAACTTTGAAAAGTTCCTCGAGCAACTTTTGCAACTTCTTGGCAAGAAGTTGAAAAGTGAAGTTAGAGCAGTTCTAACCACTTATGCTCGGTATATGAGCATGGATTTGATGATTTTCAACTGTTAATGAAGTTTTGGATTACAAAACTTATTTTGTGAACCTTTGTATGGATGCCTTTGATTGTATTCTTGTAATTCACAGTGCTTTCTATGTTTTGTATGACTGTGTATAGATTGGGAAAAGATATTGGACTCCATAGGGGTTTAGTGTTTCAAGATAGCTTTCTTTTTCATATTTGATTTTGCTTTGAAGTTATAGGAGTGGAGAGTTACAGTAGATTTGAAGTCACTAGACTATAAGTCCCATTTACAAAGTCACAATACCAAAAATGGCTCTAACCTAAGCATCCACCGATGGAAATGGCTGAAACCACAAGGGATAAAGGGTTAGATTCTTTATATAAGTTATTTGTGTTTGTTATTTTTGTTGCAATGAAGTTTCTAAACAAAGAGTGAAGCCCTATGGCTGACTATTAGGAACAAGTGAGTTAGGACAGTGTGAAGTTGGATTTGGTTCGAGAACCCATGATCTTGGGGAAAAGGCTTAGAGGCATGTGAAGAAGCCCTGAAGAGTCTCCTTGAAGGATAAAAATGTGGTAAATGGTGAAACAAAGTTTGAAGTCCAATTTGGTGGCAATTTGTCAAGACTGGTCCAGAGGCCTAATTAATAGGCTGAAAACTAGGGCCTAGTGGTAACTAGGGTTGTGGGTTCATTCAGAAGCTAGGATTTTGGATTCTGATAGGGTTGATGGATACCTTGAATATTTTCAAGGTCTTCTATAGATTTTTTTTGAAGATTTCAGAGCTTAAAAGCCCAAAAATAGTGAAATTTGACCTACTAGGAAACAAGCCAATTAGGCCTCCTAGTGAATTTGACAACAAATGGATTTTGAAAGTATCCAAAAGTGTGGGAAAGGGTTATAAAGAAATTTTAATGGGAAAATAACATAGACAAGATTCTAAGGGGATTTATGGGAAGATTCTAAACAAGGGTTTGGGATTCTAGAGGAAAATCTAGTGAAGAATCCTAGGAAAATTGAAGAACTAGTTGGACTAGTTGAACCTAGGAGCATTGGAGTCTCCAAAAAAATAACTATAGCTTAGAGAAGAAGTTGATAGAGAGGGTCTTGGAGATCCACATTGAAGAAGAACTAAAGGAGAGGTAATCATTGGATGGTTAGAAGAGATTAGGAACACTTTTGGAAAGAAATTACTAGAACCCTAAACCCTCTGCATCAGAGTGGTATCAGAGCCATAAATTCTTGAAGTTTGTGTATGTTTGAAGGGGAGGAGAGCCAAGAGGTTGACAACATGCCTCCTAAGGGAATGAGTAGGCTTGCCATTTTGGAATTGGTTCAGGGCCTCTTGGATAAGGCTAGTGTGTCTGAAACAAGGAATAAGAAGAAAGTAACTGAATGGGGAGATGGGAGTGATCATGAAGAGACTGAGAATCAGTCAGGAGAATCTAAACAAAAATAAGTGGAAATGGATAAATACCAAAAGGTATACTTGGATGCCTTTAAAGCTATCAACAAAGATAGCATGGAACACATACCCTACTATTTTGGTAGCTTGAATGGTGAAGAATTGTTAGATTGGCTAGAGGCCACAGACAATCAGTTTGAATATAAAGAAGTGGCAGAGGAGAAGACGGTAAGTTATTCCAAGGCTAGACTCAAAGGATTTGCACTGGTGTGGTGGAACATGATGCAAGATAATAACATAAAAAATAGAAAGAATAATATAGGTTCTTGGGAGATGACGAAGATCAGATTGACGGCATAATTCTTGCCTACTGACTATGAGATTCAAATCTATCAAAAGTTGTAGAAATTGAGACAAAAGGAGATGATAGTGAGTTCCTACACTGAGGAGTTCCTCAAATTGAGCCTAAGGGATAGAAGCCAAGAATAATAAATGGAGAAGGTAGCAAGGTATCTCAATGGGTTGAGACAAGGGATACAAGATGAAATTAATATGATGGCTCCTAACAGTATGAACAAGTGTTTTCAGTTAGCCTTGAGAGGAAAGGATAAGGCTAGGAGGAGGAATGACTTCCATCAAAGAGAAAGGGGTGGTAAAAATAACAAAGGATTCAGAGGCAAGAGTAAATTTGGCAAAGGACAAAGCCCAAATAGACCAAAGGAGAATCAGTCTGTGGATAACAGTCGGGGTAATCAGTTTAGAGTGTCATTTCAAAGAGGGGTTTACATAGGAAGAGGACCACCAAGAGGTAGATTTAAGTCCCAAGGAAGATCTAATTCAGTCTTTACTGGAAGATTTTATAACTGTAATCAAGTAGTTTATACAATGGGCAGATGTCCTTAAAAGGCTACCTCATCTTCTATGGGAGATAGAAGAAATTAGTTGGTACAAGAGGATGATACATCAAGTGTCACTTCTCCCATATCCAAGGCAGGGTGAGTAAATGATGGAGAGAATCTAATGTTGAGAAGGACTTTGTTGAAAGTACCTAATAACATAGAGCCACCTCAAAGAAAGAATTTGTTTAAAATCACTTGTAGGTTTCATGGAAAGATTTGCAAAGTGATAGTGGACTATGGATCCACTGAGAATATAGTATCAACATAGATGGTGGATGAACTGAAACTTAGAAGGATACATCATACAACTCCCTATATAAATTTTCATGGTTAAACAAGGGACAACAAATAGTGGTAGATGAAAAAATTATGGTGGAGTTTGAAATAGGCGAGTATAAGTACAAGGTCCTATGTGACATATTTCCCATGGATGCATGTCATCTTCTTTTAGGACGTCCATGGTAATATGATGTGAAGGCTATTCATGATGGAGAAAAGAACAACTATGTAATCATGAAGCTAGGGAAGAAGTTTCAAATGGATCCATTGCAGGAAGATAATGAAAAAAAGCATGTGGGATGCAGTGTGATGCTCTTGAGTGGAAAGGAGTTTCTAAAATCTATGAAGGAGAGAGGAGTCTGTTGTGCAGTGATAGTGAAGCCAAAGGAAGAGACCAAGGAGAATGCCAACATGCCACCAGGGGTACAAGCGTTGTTGGAAAGCTATCATGACATAGTGGATAATGGTTTTCTAGGTGCATTACCACCCATGACATATGTGAGTCATCAGATAGACCTCATACTTGGAGCAAATTTTCCAAACAAGGCAACATATAAGATGACACCAAGTCAAAATCTAGAGATAGCATAAAAGATTCAAGATTTGTTGGAGAAATGACTGATAAGGAAGAGTTTGAGTCCTTGTGTTGTGCCAACTATCCTTGCACCTAAGAAGGATGAAAAATGGAGGATTAGTATGGACTCCAGGGCTATAAAAAAAATTATAATCAGATATAGATATCCAATGCCCCAGATTGAGGATTCGATGGACAATTTGGGAGGTTCTTGTTACTTTTCCAAGATGGATTTGAATTCAGGATATCACAAAATCAGAGTTAGGCCTAGTGATGAGTGGAAGACAACCTTCAAGACCAATGAAGGGCTTTATGAGTGGATATTAATGCCCTTTGACCTAACTAATGAACCTAGCACATTCATAAGGCTCATGAATGAAGTGCTAGTAGATTTTATTGGTAAGTTTGTAATAGTATGTCTTGATGACATTTTGATATTTAGTAGGTACAAGGAGGAGCACATGAAGCATTTGGAGATGTTCTTGAGAAGGCTACATCAAGATAATTTGATGACCAATCAAGAAAAGTGTTAGTTTATGAAAACTACATTAGTTTATCTTGGTTTTGTGGTTGCTAATGGATGCATGAAGATGAACCCTGATAAGGTTAAGTCAATTTTGGAATGTCCTACACCTAGGTCCATAGGGGATGTTAGGATTTTTCATGGATTGGCCTCCTACTATAAAAAATCTGTAAGAAATTCTAGTCATGTATGTGCCCCTATCATCAACACTATCAAAGGAGGAAACAGATGCCATTTTAAGTGGACTATAGCAGCAAACCAAGGATTTGAAATGTTGAAAAAGTGGATAGTAGAATTACCTACCCTTAGGTTTACTAATTTCAATCAGCTATTTATGGTGGAGTGTGATGGTAGCAAGCCAGCCATTGGGGCAGTGTTAAGCTGAGAGGGACACCCTATGGCATTCTTCTCAAAGAAGTTAAATGAGGCCAAACAAAAGTACTCAACCTATGATTTGGAGTTGTATGCTATGGTACAAGCCCTTAAAAAATTGAGACACTATCTCCTACCAAGGGAATTTGTGGTCTACACTGATAACCATGCCCTAAGTTTCTTGAATGGGCTAGAAAAACTAAATCAAAGGAACCTAAAGTGGTTAGAATCTCTGCAAGAATACACGTTTGTCATCAAACACAAGAAAGGGGTTAGAAACAAGGTTGCAGATGCTCTTAGCCAAATAGTATTAACTGTATAGTAGATACAATCGTAGAGTGTGGGGATGAAGGATTTGAAAGACCTCTACAAAGAGGATAATGACTTCAAATATACCTATGAGGCATGTGTAAAGTTCCCAAAGGGATTCAAGGTGGAATTAACTAAGTTTATGTTGTAGGAAGGTCTATTTTTTAAAGGAAACCTCATGTGTATAGCTCAGTGTTCAATGAGGGAGAACATTGTGAAGGAGAAAGACCAAGGAAGCTTGGGAGGCCACTTTGGAGCGGATAAGACACTGGAGCAAGTGAATAGGCATTACTATTGGCCTAAGTTACAGTCAAATATTATGAAATTTGTAGATCAATGTCAGATATGTCAGAGGGCTAAAGGACAAAGTAGTAACAATGGATTGTATCAACCCCTATCCATACCCTAATGGCCTTGGGACTTCCTAAGTATGGACTTTTTTTTTTGGTTACCAAACACAACAAGGGGTCATGATAGTGTGTTTGTTGTGGTGGACCATTTTAGCAAAATGGCTCACTTCATTCCATGCAAGAAAACCAATGATGATTCCCAAATTGCAAGTTTGTTCTTCAGAGACATTGTAAGGATCAATGGATTGCCACTGAACATAGTAAGTGACATAGGTAGTAAGTTTGTGGGTCACTTTTGGAGGACCCTTTGGAAGATGCTATGTACAAACTTGTCTTTCTCTTTAGCCTACCATCCACAATCATATGGGCAAACAGAGGTAGTAAATATGTCACTTGGGAACTTGCTAGGATTCTTCTCTAAGCAACATGGATAGTCATGGGATCACATCATAGGGCAGGAAAAATTTGCCTACAATGACTCCACTAATACGAGTACTGGTAAAATACCCTTTGAGATAGTATATGGGGTCAATCATAGACGGATGTTAGAGTTGAGGGATCTCAGTTTGAAGGAAAAAAGGAGTGCCCAAGGGGAGTCATTTGTAGAATAGATGAAGGAGCGTCATGATCAAGTCAATAAGACTCTACAAAATCAAGTGGAGAAGTATATGTCCAAGATAGATCAGACAAGAAGGGATTTGTAGTTCAAGGTGGGGGATTTAGCACTTTCTTAGCTCAGAAAGGAAAGACTACCCAAGGGATATCCTACCAAGTTAATCATGAAGAAGATAGGACCCTTAAAGATATTGCACAAGTATGGAAAGACTGCATATGAAGTGGAATTGCCTCCTAGTTTGGGCATTTCCCTAATCTTTAATGTATGTGACCTGTATCTATATAAGGGACTATCTCTAGATACAGGTCAAAGCACTCTTATAGATTTAGGAGAAGATGATTAGGTAAAAGATTTGCCTACTCCAATTCTACTGCAATTGGACATTATACTAGATTGTAAGGTGATCAAGAAGACAAGGAAGGGTACCTAAAAGGAATACCTCATCAAGTGGTAGGAACTACTTGAAGTTGAGGCCACTTGGATGACAGAGGCAAACATTCTTAAGCATGAGGTCACCATTGAAGACCTCCTAACTCAAGGGACTTGGGTTCTTTATTCTAGGGGAGTATGGTGCAAAGAACCTCCCATTTTGATGTGTTTAGTTTGATTTAGGGTTATGTTAAGTGTTGTGTGTGGTTTGGAATAAGATCCAATAGGTTGGATCCAAAGGTGACCACCTCCATGTTTGTAAGAGCCAAGAGTGCTCAAGGTGTTTTATGGTTATTTTGACCTAGAAAGACAAAAGGTGATATTTTTTTGTAGGTTGGGTTTAGTGTGTGTCTTAGGACACTAAATGTCCTAACTAGGGTCATAGAAGTCAACTACATCCATCCAAGTTGAAAAAAAGAGTCAAATAGCACAAAATGCAAAAAAGTTGCTTGAGCAACTTTTCCAACTTCTTGGCAAGAAGTTGCAAAATGAATTTAGAGTGGTTGTAACCACTCATGCTTGGTATACGAGCATGCATTTGATGATTTTCAAAGTTTAATGAATTTTTGGATTGCAGAACTTATTTTATGAACCTTTGTATGGATGCCTTTGACTGTATTCTTGTAATTTACAGTGCTTTTTGCATTTTGTACATCTGTGTACAGATTGGGAAAGGAGATTGGACCCCATGGGGTTGTATTGTTTCAAGATATCTTTCTTTTTCATATTTTATTTTTCTTTGAAGTTATAGGACTAGAGAGTTATAATAGATTTGAAGTCATTGGACTGTAAGTCCCATTTACAGAGTCACAATGCCAAAAATGGCTCTAACCTAAGAATCCACTAGTAGAAATGGCTGAAACCATTGGGGATGAAGGGTTAGAGTCTTTATATATGGTTTTTGTGTTAATTTTTTTTTTGCAAAGAATTTCCTAGACCAAGAGTGAAGCCTTATGGCTGACTGTTAGGAACAGGTGAGCCTGGTCAGGGTGAAGTTGCATTTGGTTTGACCACCCATGATCTTGGGGAAAAGACTTAGAGGCATGAAAAAAATCCCTAAAGAGTCTCCTTGAATGATCAAAATGTGGGATATGGTGAAACAAAGTTTGAAGGCCAATTTGGTGGAAATTTGTCAAGACTGGTCCATAGGCCTAATTAATAGCCTAAAAACTAGGGCCTAGTGGTAACTAGGGTTTTGGGTGCATTCAAAAGCTATGATTTTAGATTCTAATAGAGTTGATGGATAACTTGAATATTTTCAAGGTCTGTTGTGGATTTGTTTGGAATATTTGAGAGCTTAAGCCTAAAAATAGTAAAATTTGACCTACTAGGAAACAAGCCAATTAGGTCTCCTAGTGAATTTGACAACAAATAGATTGGGAAAGTATCCAAAAGTGTAGGAAAGGGTTATAAAGAACTTTTAATGGGCCAAGAACATAGACAAGAGTCTAAGGGGATGTATGGGAAGATCCTAAGCAAGGGTTTGGGATTCTAGGGGAAAATCTAGTGAAGAAGCCTAAGAAAATTGATGAACTAGTTGGCCTAGTTGAACCTAGGAGAATTGGAGTCTTCAAAAAATCAACTATACCTTGTAGGAGAAGTTGATAGAGAGGGTCTTGGAGATCCACATTTAAGAAGAACTCAAAGAGAGGTAACCATTGGATGGTTAGAATAGATTAGGAATACTTCGGGAAAGAAATCACTAGAACCCTAAACCCTATGCATCAGTGGCCTAACAATGTAGGAACATGTATCGATGGGACACCTGGAAGAGGAATATCTTTAATTGGAATTTTTTTCTCTATTCTTTCTATATCTCTTTTCTCTTTGATTTTAGCCATAAAATTCTGCAATAAAACTTCAAAAGGGGTCCATCCAAGACCCTTTCTATTATAGAAGTATCCATGGTAAATTTTTAACCCAAAGGTTCTCACCATTCCATCATTAAGGAGATCCTTAAAAAAAATTCATTCATCTTTAGGGTCAAGGTCACCTACATAGAAATGTTATTATTAATGTGTCTCCTCAAAGACTAAGTAATATTCCGATCTCTGCCACCAAATATATTATCGTTGTGCAATTTCTAAATAAGTGGTAGTATCTTAACATAAAACTAAGACTCAAAGATATTGGAATACTCCTTAATGATTAGAATACAAGTAGATATAAATTAATGCACACTAAAACTTCCATTAACAGATACACCATAGAGGCCCCACACTTCTCTGGCAAAGAAATAATTAAAAATGATATGAAAAATAGATTCATGTAGTTTATAGAATTAGAGCATATTAGGTTCCCCATTGGGTAGTTTAACTAGTAACCAATGTAAGACAAGGTAGCATATGAAGCATTATTTCTTAGGTTTAATAAATTTATTCGATAGCTTTTCAAAAAGTTGTTTCTATTCATCAAATTCAAGGGTAAGATTCTAAAATGAATTGGTAGGGTTTTTTTTATCACATTGTCTATAAGTATTAGGATTTGATAATATAGAGGGGGATACATCAGGCCATGAGTACAAGTCCATTATTCAATCATCAAAATCACATTTCCTAATAAGAGATACATCATTGCATGCCTCTATCAAAATTTTTTAGGTTCTCCATTTAGACTGTGGTATAACATATCTCTACCTAATATCTAGTCAATCCATTAGGTCACCATTATGTTTGATATCCTCAAACCATTATAGGATTTTGGGTTCCTATCCCCTTGTAGAGAATCCTTGTAGTAGGACAAGTGGTTTGTCTGCATACTTTAAGTTCCAACAAATAGACCTTTCATCACACACTAAATTGTTAACTGTAATAACCTTATTTCCAGAGACTAAATATCTCACATTCTCCTAACACTTCCAAATATATTTGAACAATGTAGACCCTTCAAAATTTAAATGGATGAACCCATCCATAAGATATCTTAGGTGTAGCCCCTTCTACGAGGGACCTTTGACATGGAATTCTCTACTAATGATATGCCTGATTAAGAATTTCCAAGGATCTTTGCCCTATGTTGCATTGGCTCTCCACTTAGAAAATAATGCATGACCTTTTATTCTCATGTCCTTTAGCCCTAATAAATCTCTTCTTCTAGTCATGGTGCTCAATTTCCAATTAACCACATGGCTATTTTTCTTCCTCTTACCATCTGACCTTTGATAAAATCTAATTTAATTTTTAATATAATTGAACTACTAGTTGTTGAAGAGCCAAACATAAGCATAGTAAATGGTGTATGATGGTGGTATCTTTTGACATGCATTAAATCTTCTAGCAAGGGAAAGATATTGGTTATCCTTCTTCCCAATATTCTTGTTAACCATCAGCATAATCCACTCTAACATATCCTTCACATTCAGGTTAATAGAGAAGAGGATACCAAATTATGTAACTTGATAGTTGGGACCTCCCCATGTCAAAAAAAACTTTGCCACACCATAGAGTGGGTTTTCATCCCAGCCTAGTAGAATATATTATTGAAGATAGATTTTAATCCTAAATGTATTGTAGAATAAAAATTTTTTGGGCATTATTATATTGGTGTTACCTTCATCCAATTTCATCATAATAGTAGTTTCATTGACAAAGTGAATATTATTTAAATCTTCCCCATTAGGGAGCTCAATACCTTTAACTTTGGGAGACAATTTACTATCTCGTAGGATAAAATATAAGGGATCAGGAATAATGATAAAACATAAAGGGAATATAGGATACCCTTATGGTCTGAGAGATATAGAGAGGTCAAAAGGTTTTAATCTTATACCATTCACTAAATCACTTGTGCTTTAGTATCAAACATTAGTGTTTATACCATCTGGCATAATATTTTAGGAAATCCCGAACATTCTAGAATCATAAGGATGAATTTGGATTCAATCGTGGCATAGGACTTTTCATAGTTGAGAAGCATCATGTATGCTTCTTGGTTAGAGTCTTTTTCCCATCCCATAGATTTCCAACAACTGAGCATATTTTAAAGTATATACTTTCCTTTAACAAATCCAGTCTGAGTGAGGTTAATCAGTCTTGGAAGCATAGTTTCTAGCTCGTATTCCAAAAACATGGCCAAAAATTTATAGGAAACATTTGTAGGTGTTATAGGTCTCCATTATTTAATAAGATATTTATCACAATATTTAGTTATGAGCTTAATCAGCCCATTTTTTAATCAAATCCCACTGATCTCTAATTAACAGCTTTTGAATAAACCTTATGCAATTTTTCCCCTATATAAAAAATATTCTTCTTATAAAATTCCATAGGAAGATCATCATTCCTTTGGAACATTTTCAATGTTAATAGACAAGATCACTTTAATAATCTTCTCCACTAAGATGTCTTTTATCTAGTACCACAGTTTCTTCAGAACTAACTCTCTTTGGGCTAATACCTATGATTTTATTTCTCTCTTTCCATATTTACTCCATCATCCTCTGAGGCAAATAGTTTATTATAAAACTATGAAGACTCTTTTAGAATATGTGCGTGGTGAACTATTTTATTTCCTTCTGCCCAAAGAGTGTCAATTCTATCTTTTTCTACTTTACTCATAAGGATTTAAAAATAAAAATCTTGGAGCCTTTGTCTCCTTTTTTAATACACCTCACTCTCACCCTATTCTTATCTTGTTGGGTTTTAATGTTTTACAATCTTCTCAAGGAGTCTCTAGCATTTTTATGATCTTATGATCCTCTTTATTAGACAGGTTACTCTGAAGGCTTTCTTCAGCAATAACCAGCTCATTATAAAGATCTATCTCTAAGGTTATATTATATTTGGAATTCTTCCCACCTAAAACTTGAAATAGGGATTTCCATCTATAAGTATTTTGCATCCACCTATGAACAGTACTATCAAAATTAATTATCCACTTGTTGAATTCTCTGATAATTTTGATTGCTCTCACCACATCATCATCATCCAATAGGTTGGTATTAAGAGAAAACACATATTTTTTGCCTCTAGGGGTAGGAAGGAAGTCAGTTTGAAAGATATATTTCATTATAGTTTGGTGATCAGATAGGGTATAAGGAAGCACACTTATAGCATGTTCTCATAGTTCCTGCTTGAAGATGAAAACATCCTTGTTCGCATAGAATTTGTCCAACCTTTGGTATATCCTTCACCCTCCTTGCTGAAATTTATGAAAAGTGTACCATATACCTTTGTTTTCAAGTATGCATCCAACAAGGAGATCACACAACCTATGATTTTTCATTATCATGTACAAGTATAATTTCTTGCATTATATCCACTATAATTTGATCCTCTAGTTTTTTCTAGTGCCCTTTCCACCATAATAAATTACCCTCCCATAATATTTGAGATATCATATAATTAAAAAATCCACTTCCACAACTCACCCCTATCTCTTGTTTGATATATTGCTACAATGTAGACAATGATTATTTTGTCATTGATGTCAAACCTTAGCTAGTGAGACTATTGATGTATGTTTGAGTACCTTATACATTGATTAATGAAGATTTGAAAAGAATGGGATAACAAGAAAACCAAGGAAATGGTTGAGTTATGAGTATATACCAGGGTACTTGATCATTTGGTACTTTGGAAAAGTTATGTGTTCTTTATCTAGCACTGACAGCTCACTGGAAGGTCAATGTTGAGCAAAGCAAAGTCGATGCCGAGAAAAGTGAAAGGTGATGCCGAACAAAGAAAAGATGAGGTCAAGCACCAGTGAAATGCTGAGGGAGAGATAGAAAGCCAAGCAAAATTATTTGTATTATTGATGATATTTCAGATATATGGCCGACATAATTGATTTTATTGGGATATACATTATTAATTAAGATTTGTCCACATTCATTTAATGTATAGGAAACCGTTATTAGCGCATGGATTCAATGTTTAATTAATGACTGTATTGGAGAAGTAAATTAAATTTAATGATGGAAAGATCCATTGGATCTGACCTAACCTAAGATCTATGATCTTGATTAAGGGGCAAAATATTTATCTGACCTAGATGAAGAGGTATAATATAACCTACTGTGGTTATTGTTATTTTATCCAAGTGTAAGGAGAAGTTGAATGCAAAGTGTTGCATGGTCAATTGACTGATTGGGAATACCTAAGAAGAGAAGGATGAGAAAATAAGTAGAGAGAGATTACTAGATGGATTTCGGAGTAGATCTAAAGTTTGAGATGAAAATAGAGGCCACTCAGTGAATTATCATTAGAGCTGAAACTGGATCTAGATTTGCAAAATAAGTTTTATGTATCAGATCACACCTGATGATTACTTTCTAACCATTATATCAGTTCAAATCCTTTAGCCAGGTTGACCTAATAGTAATTGTATAAATCATTTGAACAAGGTGACATTCAGATTAGAATGTTCTAATTCCTCTAACAAGGCCACTCCTGACAGGGTTATTAAATCGTTTAACCAGGTCACATTTGACAGTGTGTTTTGTAACCTTTAACAGGGTTGGCTCCTCACAGGGCATCACTTCAGAAGAGTGAAATTTTTTTAGCATGTTACTAGTATTTTTTCCCCTATTAGCTTTCCACATTAAATCATGGTGTCAAAATGTGTGAATTTTATTGTTGTGTTTTACTGTTAAGTTTCTGCAAGCTTATTTTATTAGTACAATAAACTGCACACTTTTGTTGTTTATTACTACCGAGCAGATCTAAGTTGTTGAAGTTGATTTAAACTTTTATATGGGCACATCTGGTCCTGAGGATAACTGATTCACCCCTGCTCTCAGTTATTCTAAATTCATCCTAAAAAATGGTACCAGAACTGTGGTCTCTTGAAAAAGTTTGAAGGTACTTGGAGATAAAGATCAAGATGTATAAAAGGGATAGACCAAATATCAACAAGGAAAACTTTCCTGCATGGCAAAGTTTGATGAAACTTCACTTGGCTGGTATTGGTGATTTTGCTAAACAACATATTGAAACAAAATATGTAGCTGCTATTGGAGTTCTGAATGCTACATAATTAAGAGAAAAGAATGAACATAATCAAGCAATGCTGGAACTTGCATCATCTCTGAACTATCATGAATTTGCAAACATCAAGGATTGTACAAGCACAAAGCAGATGTGGGATGCCCTTGCAACCATTTATGGAGGTGATACAAATGTACTAAGAGCAAAATATGAAAGCTTGAGAGGTAAGTTTGATGATTTAAAAATGTAAGGAGAAAATATAGTGCAATATTATGATAGGATAAAGGAAGTTGCAAATGCTATCAAAGGAGCTAAGGGAGTCATTGATGAAGATACTATCATGAGAAAGGTACTGAGAACACTTCTTCCTATTTATTCTATTAGAGCATCTGCAATTCAAGAACTGTGATGTACTCCTAAAAACAACTTAACTCTGGAAATTCTGGTAGGCAGACTTACTGCATTTGAGATGTCAAATTTTGACACCTATAGTCCACAAGTTGTTGACTCTGCATTCAAGTCATAGATGGTCATCAGAAAATCAAGGAAAGGAAATAAATGCGTGGGCAATAGTGACACCTCAGATGATGATCTAGAAGAGCTTGAGGCACTTATGGCAAGAAGACTAGCTAGAGGAAAAGGAAAATTCAAAGGTAAACTTCCTATTATTTGTTTTTCTTGTAACAAAGTTGGTCATATTGCTGCTAGATGTCCTAACAAGAATGAGAAGGATGAAAGAAGTGATAGAAAATAAAAAGATAGAAAGGATGACCAAGACTACATAAAGTACAAGGATTACAAATACAAAGGTAAGAAATATTGCAATATAGTTGAAGAAGCTTCTGACAGTAAATCTGAAAAATCTGATGAAAATCATATAGAAGTAGTGTATGTTGCAATGAAAGATGATTCTAATGATGATGAGAAAATTGCACTAATTTCTTATTTGAGTAAACATGATCATTGGATTATTGATAGTGGTTGTTCACATCACATGACTGGTGATAAAGACAAATATGAAACCTTAGATCAATGCAAAGTTGGATATGTTAAGTTTTGTAATGATACACCTTGTAGATTAAAAGGGAAAGGATCATTTCAATTGAATAATAAGATTAGATGTGATGATGTATATTGGGTTGATGATCTTAAGTATAACTTGTTGAGTGAACTTCACAGTGGAACACTTTTGGTTATAGAGTTGAATTTCATCACAGGAAAGAAAAGATCTATGATTCCAATGGAGAATTAGTTGGAGGTGGTGAGAAAACAAAAGGTAACTTGTTCTATCTGGATTTAGCTAAAGAGACATGCTTGTTTGCACAATATAATAATGTTTGGTTTTGGCATAAGAGGCTATGTCATGTTAACTCTGATAACTTGGTAAGCATAAGGAAATTGAAAAAGGTTAGAGGGCTGCCTAAGTTAAAGAAACCTGAGAATGCAATGCATAAGCAATGTCAGTTGGGAAAAATGACAAAATCTAGTTTTAAAAGAAAAACTCATACTTCTGAGAATATTTTTGAATTGGTTCATACTGACCTTTGTGGACCTATTGGTGAGAAAAGTTACTGTGGAGAAAATTATTTTATTTTATTTGTAGATGACTACTCTAGGATGATGACTGTTATGTTTCTCAAATAAAAATCTGATGCATTTCAGTTATTTAAGTGGTACTTGGAAAAAGTTGAAAAGGAAATAGGTAAGAGTCTGAAATGTCTGAGATTGGACAGTGGAGGAGAGTTCATTTCTAATGATTTTAATAGGTTCTGCAATGACTGAGGGATAAAAAGACAGATGTCAGCACCTAGGACACCACCATAGAATGGTATAGTTGAAAGAAGAAATAAATCTATCATGGATTGTGCTAGAACATTAATGATGGAGAAAAATGTTGCACAAAAATATTGGAGACAAGCTGTAAGTATAACTATTTATACATTGAATAGAGTATAAGTCAAGGAAGGTACAAATTCTACACCTTATGAGATATGGTATGGATATGCACCTATTGTAAGTTATTTTAAAGTCTTTGGGAAAAAATGTTTTATACTGAAGGATAACATAAATGGTAAACTTGATGCTAAAGGAGAAGAAGGCATATTTATTGGATATTCTACTAAGAGTAAGGCATACAAATGTTTGAATTCTAACACTAAAAAAATTGTGGAAAGTGAAAATGTTAGAATTGATGAATATGCAGAAAGAAATGAAGCTGAAAGCATGATTGAGCCTGAAAGTTATAGATCATTCACATATCCCGAAGAGGAGGATTCTAATGAAACTGAAAATGAAGTTGTTGAGCAACATTCTGCACCTTCTGAGACACAGAATGAAATTGTTGGGCAACAGGAGGTGACTTCCGAGCTATCTAATGGAGATGTTGAGTCACAGTTTCACCCTGAACTCAACTTGAACGATCAAAATGAAGCTGAGAAAGAGCCTAATTTGGAGAAATATGTAAGAAGGCACCATAGACCTGATCAAATCATAGGAGCAAAGGATTATGCAGTTATTACAAGAGGCAAATTAAGAGAAGACAGATGTTTGTTATTTGATTTTGAGCCTAAGACAATAAAAGATGATTTGGACAATGAAGACTGGATTCAAGCCATGAATGAAGAGATAGATCAGATTTAAAAGAACAAGACATGGACACTAGTATCAAGACCTGACAACAAAAATATAATTGGTACAAAGTGGGTATTCAAAAACAAGCTGAATGAACATGGAGAGGTAACAAGGAATAAAGCAAGACTGGTATGCAAAGGTTATCCACAAGAGGAAGGAATTGACTATGGAGAGACATTCACCCTAGTTGCAAGATTGGAGGGTGTGAGAACTCTACTTGCATATGCAGCCTGTAAAGGAATTAAAGTATATCAAATGGATGTGAAGTTAGCATTTCTAAATGGGATATTAGAAGAAGAAGTATATATTGAACAAGCTGATAGATTTGTTGACCCAAGTAAGAGGAACATGGTTTGCAAACTACACAACACATTATATGGACTGAAGCAAGCACTCAGAGCCTGGTATGAAAGATTACACAATTATCTGATGAAGATTGGATTTGCAAGAACAAATGACAATGTCAATCTATATTTGAAAATAGAGCAAGGTAAAGGAATTTTATTGGCTGAAATTTTTTTTGATGACATCATATTCAGTAGACAAGATATGATATGTAAAGCATTTTCAAAAGAAATGCAAACTGAATTTGAAATGTCTATGTTTGGTGAGATAAAATTCTTTGTTGGACTACAAATACATCAAATGATGAATGGTATCTATATTACACAATCAATATATATCAAGGAGATACTGAAAACCTTTGGTATGGAAGATTCAAAACCAGTGAGTACACCCATGGCTACTAGACATAAGTTGACAAAGAATAATGATACAAAAGAGGTAAATCAAACACTGTACAGATCAATGATTGGTAAGCTAAAATATGTTGTACATAGTAGACCTAATATTGCATTATAACTTGGAATTGTTGCTAGATTTTCTGGTAATCCAAAAGAGAAACATATAATTATAGTGAAAATAATTCTAAGATATTTGAAAGGTATAGAAAACTATGGCCTATGTTACAAAAGTAATGACAAGTTTGAACTCAGAGTCTATACTAATTCTGACTGGGCTAGTAATGTTGATGATAGAAAAAAAACCATAGGAGGAGAATTTCTTTTGGGGAAAAGATTAGTTTCTAGGACAAGAAAGAAATAGAATTGCACCTCACAATCTATAGTTGAAGTTGAGTATGTGGTAACAGCAGTTAACTGTTCAAACACTGTGTGGTTGAAGATACTACTGAAAGGTATGAAGCAGGAGATAATAGAACGAGTTGTCATATATTACGATAACATGAGTGACATTAATATTTCTAAAAATCCTGTAATGCACTCTAAGACAAAACATATAGCTATCAAGTATCATTACTTGAGGGAGCTAGTTCAGAAGAAGGAAGTGAGACTAGAATGTGTGAATATGAAGGAATAGTTGGCAAACATATTTACAAAAGTGTTACCCAAGGATGCTCATAAGTATCTAAGAGGTAAATTGGGGGTAATTCCCCTAGAAGAGGCTAACTAGTGCTGGATGGTACTATTGCATCAAATATTTTAATCAGAATACTTGACACATTGATGCACAGTAAGTCACATTTTTAGGATGTTGCCTAAAACTATGAAGTGGAAAACAAGAGTAGAATAGTAGATCACTCATACACAAAGATGACATGAAACATCATGATACAAAGATTAGAACAAAATAATATGCATGATGAAGATGTCAACATCTTTGGCATTGTTGTCAAAGAGGGAGATTATTGCTAAAATAACATATACAAGGGAGATATTAGTGAAAGAGGGAGTTGAACAGTAATAGAAAACATTTCAGTGTGATTATAGAAATAGAGGGAGTCAGAATGAAGTTAAAGACATTAATGAATATTTTTTCATATCAAGAACACAGGCACTTTTTGGATTGTATGTTAACTTTGGTTGGAAATTATTGTTTTTTAGCTTAGTGTTGCCATCAATGCCAAAGAGGGAGATTGTTGGAAAGATTGCTACAATGTAGACAATTGTTATTTTTTCATTGATGTCAAAGCTTAACTAGTGAGACTATTGTTGTATGTTTGAGTACCTTATCCATTTATTGATTAGGATTTGAAAAGAATGGGATAACATTGTTTATCTAGCACTGACAGTTCACTAGAAGGTCAATGCTGAGAAAAGAAAATTTGATGCCGAGGAAAGCGAAAGGTGATGCTGAGTAAAGCAAAGATGATGCCGAGCACCAGTGAAATGTCGAGGGAGCCTGAGAAATCCGAGCAACAGTATTTGGATTATTGATGAGATTTGAG
Source organism: Thuja plicata (assembly GCA_018584345.1). NCBI lineage: Eukaryota > Viridiplantae > Streptophyta > Pinopsida > Cupressales > Cupressaceae > Thuja > Thuja plicata. The sequence continues at coordinate 1,596,971 of MU223266.1, forward strand.
ATCTATGGCTAACATAATTGATTTTATTGGGATATGCATTATTAATTAAGATTGGTCCACATTCATTTAATGCACGGGAAACCATTATTAGTGCATGGATTCAATGTTTAATTAATGACTATATTGGAGAAGTAAATTAAATGTAATGATGGAAAGATCTATTGGATCTGACCTAACCTAAGATCTACAATCTTGATTAAGAGGCAAAAGATTTATCTAACCTAGATGAAGAGGTATAATATAACCTACTGTGGTTATTTTTATTGTATCCAAGTGTAAGGAGAAGGTGTTTGCAAAGTGTTGCATGGTTAATTGACTGATTGACAAGACCTAAGAAGAGAAGGTTGAGCAGAGAAGCAGAGAGAGATTGCTTGATGGATTTCCAAGCAGATCTGAAGTTTGAGATAAAAATGGAGGCCACTCAGTGAATTAGCATTAGAGCTGAAACTGGATCTGGATTTCCAAATTAAGTTGTATGTATCATATCAAACTTGTTGATTACTTTCTAAGCATTGTATCAGTTCAAATACTTTAAGTAGGTTGACCTAACAGTCATTGTATAAATCATTTGAACAAGGTGACATTCAGATTGGAATGTTCTAAGTTCTCTAAAAAGGCCACTCCTGATAGGGTGATTAAATCCTTTAACCAGGTCACATTTGACAGTGTGTTTTGTAACCTTTAACAGGGTTGACTCCTCACAGGGCATCACTTCAAAAGAGTGAAATTTTGGTAGCATTTTACTGCTGTTTTTTCCCATATTGGGTTTCCATGTTAAATCATGGTGTCAAAATGTGTGAATGTTATTTTTGTGTTTTACTATTAAGTTTTTGCAAGCTTATTTCATTAGTACAGTAAACTGCACACTTTTTTTGTTTATTACTGTCGAGCACATCTAAGTTTTTGAAGTTGATTTAAAGCTTTATATGGGCACATTTAGACCTGAGGATAACCAATTCACCCCCGCTCTCAGTTATTCTAAATTCATCCGAACATCTCTATGGTCATTCAGGGCATATATAGAGAAAACCCAAAATTCCAACTCCTTAACATTAAGGATGACCCACATAAGTCTATTGTAAGGTGAGAAACCCCACCTAGTAACTTACTTGAAATATTTAGGGGCTATTAATACATTTTCCCCTTCTTTTCCTCTATCATGAAGGATAGCGTAATATATGGCATATCTCCGTATATATTTCATATTCATATCAATATTTAAATGGACAACTTTAATCTCTTAAATCAAAAGAATTTCTATATTCTTATTCACCAATAAGAATCTTTTACTAATGCATTTTATTTATGGGGACTCCGGTCCTCTGAAATTCCATGATGTACATATTTGATCCATAAAGAATATTAGTGGTTGATATCCATTGGATCCTTGAAGCTCAAGTAGCACTTTTATAATTGCCCTTTTGAGATCTTACAACCTTTCTTTATTTCCACACAACCATTAGACCACTCTCTCTTCCTCTTAACAATTAAGTAATCTATTCACCCTTAGGAGGAAGGTCAAATCTATTATGTTATACTTTCATAACCTTAACATTCCTTCTAGTATTAGGAAATTCTAGGACCTTCTCTTCCTCAACATCCACACTCACCTCCTAACTGTCATTAATGGGGTTAATAGCCCAGTGCTTAATTTATCCATATTTTAATCTATCCAATTAAGGATTCCTAGTACAATCCTTCTGTTAATGTCCTTTCTTAATCCCAACATCGTCTCCCTCAAATTTAAGAGGGAATTTTTTGGCAATGGGGTCAACCATATTCACCGAGTTTAGGTGAGATTCAGGGGAGTGATAATAGCAGGGATCACAATTGTTGAATAATTCTAGAGACAATCATTCGATTCATAAGAAGATTTAATAGCATCAAGTTCCTCTCCTTCCATCTTTTCTAGAGCCAATATGTTATGTGAATCCTTCCTATTTAAATCCCTTTTCTCAGAAAGCTCCAAGCCACAACTAATATCAGTCGCCTCACAACAAATCTCTTCCAGCACATCCTTGGGAGAGGGTGGTGGAGGGATTCATATTTTGAGAAGATCAAGGAAAACCTTTCAAGGCCTTTTCAATATTAAGTCCTACATTAATAGATTTTTTCATCCTTAGTCCATCTCAGAGATTTTTATTTGTTTTATCTATGACCAATTGTTGGGAATTGAGCCTTCTATATTTTGCTTAATAATTTTGGTCGTCATATTGAAAAACAAAGGCCTCCTTGACATAAGATATTTTGTACACTCGATGGGTGCCTAATAAGTCCATAGATTTATGATTTAAAGTGTCCTTTTGTGGCTATTTTCTCATGTTGATAATATTTTCCATCCCATGAAGTTTTTTGTTGATGAAATCATTTTTGGTGGTACAATTAGAGTCCATGGTAGGAGGGGGATGCTCTAGTGGATACTGGGATTAATCTCACCATACAACCTAGAATAGATTTTATACACATATGAAGGCTTGTCTTTTGAGCTAGGGTTATGGTTTCTACTTATAAGAAGAGGAGAGTTACACCTCATGTGACCATCTTCCCTATACAAGAAACCAGCATTGATGCCACCTAGGTATTCAATGGGAAAATATACAAAATTTCTTTGTAGGTAAAACAATATTTCATCTAGAAATTAAAAACTTGGGTTTGAAGAAATCAAGATCATGGCATCTCTATGTGGTAGAAGGGAAGTTGATTCATCAAGTTTAATGATAGAACCAACTGTTTCCATAACTTTAGGAATGAGGTTGCATAAGAACAAAGGAATATTATAAATCATCAGTCATCTAAGGAAAGAAAAGGCTAACACATCTTCATGCATCGCTTTAGGAGACCACACAATGAACCTAAAACAACATTCGCCTATACTATAGAACTATTTCTTAACAACAATTTGTTTACTATTAGAGTTAATGAAGAAACTGAGAAATAATCCCTTCTCCAACATTCTACAATAAAAATATTGAAACCCTAATCTCTTACACCAGTAATTTTGCAAAAAATTATTCATAAAATTTCTAGAAGTATCCTGAGCCTCTAGAAAAATAATTGCATCTCTAAGCCTATATTTTTTGTGTGTTAATAGTTGAAACCATCTAAAAATTAGGTTTGAGAACAATAGGAGATAGAATAGAGTGAACCTTACCACTTGCGATTCTATCATTCAGATTAGTAGAGAGTAGAGGGGAACCCTACAACTCAAAATTGGCCCCTTCTAGTAGTTCTTAGGTGTCTACTACTGCTTCCTTAAATTACTTAACCCTACTTTCACTGAGTGTAGAAGAAATGTCATCCCCTGGTGTAGAATCACCCATAAAACACACAAGAATAAACCCTTAACGGTGCATAATCAAAGAAGGAAGAGTGAAGATGACCTCCCATGCACAGGGAAGGCCTCCTCAAGAAGCGTGGTGAGGAGCTGAGGTGGAAGTTGTAGACTCCAATATCTAATTTTATCTTTATATTATATAGTTCTAATTTTTATATTACCTAATAAAGAAGTGGTCGACTAACAAATCGTCTATCATTATTTACTTTAATTTTTTTTATTGTTTACCAAGAATTTCTTTAAAAAATAAATATTTATTTTTCTTTTTCTTTTTATTTTTCTTTTTCTTTTTCTTTATTTTAATTTTCTCTTATTTTCACACTTTACGAATATTCACAACAAATCTTTTGAAATAATTCACTAGACATGATTTTAGTTTGGTGGACAATAATTTGAACATTATATTACTTGTAGAATTTAATTAAATTCCTAAATTAGTGAGAAATAATGATAATACAAGCTCTCATTTGGATAACCTACTTTATAATATAATTAAATATCCTTTATATATTTAGATGCAGGTGCATCATTCTGAATTATAATTTACAAAATTGTGTCAAAAATACATATAGTATTTACAGTCATAGAATTTTTCTAAACTTATCAATTTTTCTATTGATAGCTAAAAGACACTATTTTATTTAGAATCTCTTTGCACATTATATATTCAAATAGAAAAACTCAAAAGTAATTACCTATTTCCATTAAAATCTTCTTTTATTTTCGTTGAAAACTGAAAAGTGTATAAATTTATAGTTTCTAGTAATTTGATATTACAATGAAATTATATTGTAGAATAATTTTCTTTAAAAAAATATTTACCTTCTATTACTCATTAAAAATGGATTATTATTTATATTAATAAGTAGGAGATATTTTTCATTACTATCTATATTAATCTTATTTTTACAATATTTTAATGAAAAAAAATATAAATAATTTGATATATAAACAGAATGCAATGCGAGAGGCTTCAAGCGGGAAAGGATTTTCAAATTTCAATGAGATTCCAGCCAGGCATGACGGCCTAATTATGGGTACTATTCATGGTCCTGGGCTAGAGAATGCCACGTTGAACACGGTGAAAGCTTTGGCACATTCTCCAGTACTTGTTTTGAATCTAGCCACGTAGGTGTCAGACTTTGTTCTGTGTAAAAAAGAGAATCAACCTCACTGCCAGGATATGATGGTATGTGCATCACCTATGCTGAGTGATGCAGAGGTTCCTTCTAAGGCTTTTTCTCATCCTTCATTCCTACTGATGGCCAGAGAGAATATTTCAGAGATTGGGCCAAGCCCGGCTATGGAGAAAAATAGCACTAAGGACCCACTAGTGGGGTCCCTTGAAGCAAAAAGCAATGAGTTTGTCGAGGTCAACACCTCTTCAACCAAAAAATGGTTGAAAATCATGGGTGCTAAACAAGAGGGAAAACATTCTCCTGTAGTTGGAACTTTGAAGGCTGGCTTTGTGGATGGTGAAGTAGCTATTTTTGTTCCTGATTCTCTATTGGATCACATAGTTTCTTCAATGGAGTTTACTCTTGTTGGTAAGTTCCTTGGCCCTCGACCTAACATTGAACTAGTTAGATCTTTTGTTAGGAAAATATGTGCTTTGAAGGGTTAGGTTGACATATCTGCTTTACCTAAGGGGTTTTTATCCTTCTCTTTTTCTAACAAAGAAGATCAGGACTTTATCTTGTGTGGAGGACCTTGGATGTTTGGAAGAACAACAGTGGCCTTCTGTAAGTGGACTCTAAATTGGGATTATTTTGAAAATTTGTTCAATGCCACTATAGTCTGGGTTAGGTTTCTAGGATTTCCCCTCGAGTACTAGAACAATGAAATCTTTAAGGGCTTTGCCTCCTCTTTTGGTGGGGATCTTCTCTCAATCAATTTGATGAAAAATGTCAAATCCTGTCTAGTTTTTGCAAGAATCTGTGTCAATATTTGTCAGTTTGATAACCTTCCTTTGGTTATTAACATCAATTCCAAATTGGGTATCTGGAAGAAAGAAGTTGAATTTGAATCCCTTCCCTTTTCCTAATTTGTGTGTCACAAAATGGGTCATCGGGAAAACAATTGTCCAAAAAAGTTGAAAAGGACCCCAAAATAGTGGTCTCTAACCCTAATCCTCCTAACGAACACAAACAAATCTGGAAGGAGAAGAAGACTTTAGTTTTAACCGAAGGAGAGATTTATAATAGGGTCAGTCTGGAAGGATGCCTTGGTGACATGGTTTATTCAAATGAAATTCAAAACTTGGAAGAGGGAGAAATAGTGGAATCTGTTACACATATATCTGATTTGCTGATGAAAGAAGTATTGTTAGAGGTAGTTGTTCCTATCCAGGCTGAAGAATAGTCACAGTTCAAGGTTGAAGGTGCCTACCTCATTGTTTAGTCTTATAGTGAGGCAATAGGGTAGGATTCTCCTTCTTGTGACCCTAAAAAGTTAGAAGAGGAAAATTTTTCATCTACTCCAGATACTCTATCTGGCAGTGGTGATGAAGAACCTTTTTTCAGTCCGGATATTATTGATCTGAATGGGGCTCCATGGACTACTCAAATGGGGAAGAAACAAAAGAAACAACATAGAATACTCTCTAATCATGGCTCTAAGGGAGTGGTAACTCTGAGTAGGGCTGATGGAGGCTCTAAGGTTTGAAGTGTGAAGGAAAATCTTAAATCCCAAAAGAGAACACTAGGTAGACCATCAAAGAAAGAAATCAGAGAAAGAGAAAGTAAAAAAGATATAGCGCATGGTAAGCAATTGACCATCCAGGATGGCTGCACTCCAGTTAAGAAATGAAAATCATCTCATGGAACATTAGGGGGATCAATGTTGTGCATAAGCAGGATATGTTGAGGAACCTGGTAAGAGATCATAAAACTGATATCATGCTGGTTCAGGAAACTAAAATGATTAAAGATAAGGTTGAAAAAATTAGAATCTTCAAAAATGGTGGGATAGTTGGATCCAGTTCTATTGGTGCGTCGTGAGGTATTGCTATATTTTGGAACAAAAATAATATTAGAGGTGTTATTCTTAATAATGATGTAAATTGTTTGAGCATTAAATTTACCCACATCAAGTAAGATTTTGAATGGGTGACTACTAATATCTATGCTCCTAACTCCAAATCTGGTAGAGCTAAATATTGGAAAATGGTTGAAAATCAAAGGCTTTATTTCAGTGATTCTCCCTGCCTCGTTATGGGAGATTTCAACTATCCTCTGAAATACAATGAGAAGTTTGAAGGGGTCGATAGCTTGAGTCAACTAGAGGATAAAGTTGAGCTCATGGATTTTGTCAATCGTCAAGCTCTTGTTGATATTTATTTGCAAGGTGTTAATTACACTTGGTCTAATAGAAGAGTGGGAGAGGATATTATTAAGGTTCATCTGGATCATGCCCCAATTTCTGGAAACTAGCTAAATAACATTTGTTGCTCATTATCTCTTGCCCCACTTTTTGTCCACATACATTTAGACAAAAGTGGATGTTTAATGTGTAGTAGTGGTCTTGAAAGATTCATGTGAGTCCTGAGTCTAAGCCTAGCTATCCCCTTAGGCTAGGAGACCTTTATCAAATTTCCCATTTAACCTCTCTTTTTTGAGCCAGAGGGAAACTGTATCTCAGGTCATGTTTTCATTGGGTAGGTTAAGTTCCCAATTTGGTAAAGGCCACGGTTCGAAGAATTTTAACGTCAGTCTTATATGTAGTGGAGTATTTAGCCATAACTCTTCATTTTGCAGCATTGGTGGTAAATTGATTTTGAGCTTTGCCATGGCAGAAAATCACCTGCAGAGTGCATTTTGTGCAATTAATAGACCTAAGAGTATCAGATGTCAATAAAGGTTGAAAATGAAAAATTTGGCAATAAGAAAGCTTTGGGCATTCAGATTGAACCTATTTGAAGAAAAGGGAATGATTGAGTAAGGGAAAATTTAAGGTGTAAGCTTATAGGTGGAAAAGCATAAAATAGCTTCTCCACTACTCCAACAAGCGGGTTTCAGCCTATGGAGTGTGTTTTCTGCCAAACCTTTAAAATGAAGGGATTTTGAGGAAGAATCTATCTAATAAGGAATCCAAGATATAAAGAAAGCCAATGAAATCAACACATGTCATTTTGGGACCATGATAGGAAAAATTTGTCCTTTGGTGGATTTTTGAACAGAGAGCACTCCAAAAGCATTTCTTCACCCGAAGGAGAAGTGGAACAATAATTTTCTGCTACCTCAGGAAAGTTACTATTACGATTGCTAAAGTGAAAATAAATTTCCCAATGACCCATAAGAGCAAATTAATTAATCCAAGTAAAGTCATTTTACTTCATAACATACTTTTTCATTAATGTCTAGGTCTTTTCACTCGTGTGGCGTGGGAAGTCGGCCGTTAAACGGTAAGAAATCAAAAATCTATAAAATCAGTTGAAGATTGCAAATAGGAGCCACCATTTGTCTACCAAATTATTTAAATTTCAAGTCTCTAATATTAGTTATTCTTTGCCCCTACATTCTTAAGAGATTTTCCTAATCCCCGAATCAAAGTATTCAAAGCATGGCTTCAAGATTTATGGGATTCGATAGAATGAATGGCATCACCTCCAACTGGCATAAAATCTCAGACACTTCATTGAAGTTCTTTTATATGTAGAAATTCCAAAATAGATTAAAGGATGATCAAATGCATCCTATTATTGAGAAGCTTAAGGAGAGTGGGTTACTCAAAGCTGTCAATTTTCCTGTAATAGTTCAAGCTCCTGAGCTGGTTTGAGAATGTATAGCTTGATACAACCGAGACACCAAGACAATTCTTCTACCCTACAACATGGTTCTTCTCTCTATGGATAGAGAGTCTGTCCAAAATTCTCTTCGTATCCCAGAACAAGCGGAATATTTAGAAAAGACTTACAGCCGGGTGGTTTTGGAATATACAACAAAGAGGACAATGTGGAAATAGGAGATCATGAAGTCGTGGTTTCAATAACAAAAGAGTGCCAATGGCAAGTTGCCTAAAACAATATATGGTACAAACTTGAAGCCAGAGATTATGGATATTTTGGTATTACTTCATAGAATCAAAGCTAAGAGCGACACCCTTAATTTTGTCAAACGACATTTCTTCCTGGTTCAGGTAATCTTCTCCCAGCATCACTTCATTGATTGGGCCCTTATGGTAAGTGAGAACCTCTCAGATGCTCTAAATATAGCTAAGCACCAAGATGCATTCTACATGTCATCAATTCTTTTGTATATTCTGGCTACAATTCAAATTTGGCCAGGGCTTCCTAGGTTAGAGGAATTTCCAGAAGATGTAAAGAGCTATGAATTTTTCTCTTATTTACAACTACATAAAATCTATGTTGATTATCTCAGAGTTAATGATGCATTTACAATGAGACTGTGTAGGGAACTACAAGGTTGTGTAGAGATGATATTTTCTCCTGAAGCCATGGATTTTATCAACCAACTCGAATGCTATTTTATTCAATTGACAGATTTCTCATACCTTTGTCTTGAAGGTTTTGATGACTTCCCTTTGAAGCTTCCCAGGTATCCCACCGATATGATCATGCTGATCGAGGTGATGAGGTAAGCACTCCAAGTGAATTTAAGCTATGTTAATTCTAGGAAGAAGGGCTACAACTTCCCCATGACTATCGAAGCTTACAGTTTTACATCCCGATCGGAGGCAAGGAATATTCAAAAGACATTCTTGAAGAGGTTTTCTTTGGAAATTGGTGATGTCCTGAGGTCGCAGTATGATCCAGTGAATTATGCTAGAGATGTCTTGCAAATGAGACATGCTATTCATCATGTCAATGATATTGAAGACTACTGGGCCAATTGTAAAGATGATTTGGAAAGTAGGCAGAGGTTCTACGCCCAGTTAACTATTGAACAAGTCAAAAAGTTCAAAGTTAACATTGCAGTGGAGGGGCTAGAAGATGATGGCAACCACATGTATGATAATACATATCTAGAGAGGATAAAGTTCACTCCCATCAGTTCTGAGCCCATGCTAGATCAAGCCATTAGTGACATGCAGACTCTAGTGAGTGGGATTTTAAAAAGGATAGAAAAATGGGTTGAATGGACTATAGGCCAAAGGAAGAGGTCAAAAAGAAAGCCTCCTACTCAGTGTACCCCAGAAAATGATACTTCTAGTCCTGCAGCAACTTCATCAGCAATGATTCCAACTGTTACTAAAGGATCAACCCAGCCGATGGGAGGAGGCGATGAACCTCCTATTTGTGCTCAAATAGATAGATTGGACTTCTTACAGATTTCTCTTATCCAAGGAGGATAGATACAATTGATTTTCCAACAAATGAGGTTTCAACAACCTCCTACAATTCTGATTCCACAGAACCAAGGCTGGTGGGCCTGAACTTTAAAACTTGTCTTCAAAGTCTTTTGGAGGTTTCCTATAGCGGATAACTGATAACTTCAACTCCTGCTTCTCAATGTGTTAATAAGATCACAAAACTGAAAATATATGTGTTAATGAAATATAATGTATTTAATATTGCTTGATATGATTGAGATATGAACTAGATTAGATGAAATAAAAGAGTAATTCAAAACTTGAAACAGTGAAACCTTATACCAAATTCAATTAACGAGAGAGACCTGTGCTTTATTTCAATAATGGGCAATAGAGTCGATAATTCTTCAATCCTAGGTTCAACTTTAGAGATGACTTTGAAAAAAAAATCTTATCACCTTAAAGGCGTTATGATATGCACATATAACTAAAAAATTTTAAACAATACTTCAATTTAATAGTATTTCTCAGATGACGTACTAATCCATCAATACTTTAATCAATAAGATTTTAACCATACTAAAATGAGAAAGAAACAATTGAATATATAGAATATAAACTTAAATTGAAATATATGCAAATCAAAACTATTGTAAAGAAGTAATGAGAAACTATTGCACAATAAATGAAATACCGACTTATCTCCCCTTGACAAGAAATGGTGTATTGGATCTTTGCATTCAGATTTAAAATTTGACTGTATTTCACTCTATAACACCCCAAGAATCCATAGTTTCAACATATCAGTGATTATGTATCATTCCAAAAATGTTATTCTGTCCTCTTTTGCAGATTTATGACTGAATATAAATATAAAATCGAAAGGGTGTGTGAAAACATCACACCCTTTCCCTAAAACTAATCCATAACTCACAATTCTTAACTAGAATATTGATTTGAAATACAAATATATCCCTCCACCGACTACAACTACCAACCAATCGGTTGGATAACTTGCATTAACTGTTTGGTCTATAAAAAACTCATGTAGTGGTATTTTCTTGATTTACAATTGACATCTCTGAGAATTTGCAGGATACATCGACCATGTGGTGCAATAAGATAGTGTCTGATATCTTGCTTGTGTTGACCCCTGCTATATGCGTTGGTGGCAGTGGTTTAATCTCTATTTTGTTTAAGGTGTCCATGTTGTTTTGAGATGTGGTTCATTTTATCTTCATCGACCCTTTCCATCCTTGCTAATGAAAGAGATAGCCAAGTTTATGGACACATTTTAAAGACTTTTCAGAATTTTGTATATAGCGACTAATATGATGGACGCTCGATAGAAATTCTCCATTGCAGATTGCTGGATCAAGTGACTATGTTGATTAAAGATGCATGTTTGGTTCATTCGATCTCTGTTTGTGGAACAACTCTATAACCTAGTGCATAGCCGCCACATGAAGTATCATTCATTCGAGGCCACGCATACACTGAGGGTAATGGATGCCATGGGAAACAAAAAGGACATGGGAAGGAGTCAGCAGACACAATAATAATCAAGGGTTGTCTCCCTATTATGACTATAGTGAGACTACGTTGCAAAGGCAAGTGATGGGACTTCCCACACTAATTGAAAACCTAAGCTATCAATTCCTTTCTTGTGGCACCCTAATGAGTGGATAGGCATTGGGCATAGGAGATGGTACAATGACTAGCATGCTATCATTTCACAGTGTTTCCCAGTCTGAGTTTATTGATTAGAATGTGTCCATCTTCATGTTGCACTGTATATTTAATCTGCAATCTGTTGGGAGGAAGTCGATCTTTGTATGGACATGACGTGGTGTTTTGCTATCATCTATGTGCCCTCTCTTCACTCTTTGCAGGAAACTACTCATTTCAACATTGAAGAGCATGGAGCAATTTTAATAAAATGAATCTACCACCTTGTCAGTCTACAATGTACTTGGGAAGTCAATCATAACATGGTGTATGTTGTCTTCATCGATCATTTCCAATGCTGATGAATGTAGTGACTAGGCTGATGGATGTCTAGTGGAAAAGAAATCATTGTGTATTTTTCTTAGTCTCCATTCTCACACATCGACTTGTGTGTTTTACTTGGAGCTTTAAATATTGCAAAAAATTGTTGCCTATCGACAATAATATCAAGTGCCAATGCAAAAAGTTTAAAATAGTGAGCAAAGTATAGTTATGAATATTAGTAGTCAATAGATGAAAGTTTAATTTCAAATAATAATAATGATTAATTCCTAAGAAATTGAAATTAACTAAATCAATAATATAATCTTTTATCTATTGAATGCACAAAGCTTAATAACTTCATTAGTTAGTTTTTCTATTGACAAAAACATTGTTTTGATTTAATAATAATAATAATAATAATAATAATAATAATAATAATACCATTTAAACTTTGTCTTTCTTTAATAACAAATGGTATGAAAATTACATATTAAGTAAACATATTATCAATATGACTTTTACTCATGATGGTTGATAAAAGAAAACATAAGTATATATTAGTATCACAAATATCTATGGATATAATAATATGAACATCTTCATAAGAAAGCATGTATTAATATAACATTCTTTAATAACGTCTTCCATAATCAATCTATTCAAATTCTCTTTCATGTTCATAAGCATAACATATTTCAAAAAGACATATATATATACTTAATAGCACCTTCACCAATATTCTTATCACACCATTGAAATAATGACCATCCTAGTGATTCTATAGGAATTAGGGTACAACATATGTGTGGAAAGGAGATATTATTTATCACATTGTTATCGATCAAATCATAACACATTGTAATCTTTTAGATGATGACCATAAACAACAACATGATTCTTTTATTGAAAATAATGAATATTCAAATGCATGAAGCTTGATTAAGCCAAGATCAACCTCTTCAAAATGTTAATAGATTGCCAATTTGAAGAGCGTCATTAAAATAGAGATATAATTATCTTTTAAAGTATTACCTCTTAGGTCACGATTGTAAATTGAATACTTTTACCATCAATATGGATTAGTGATTTATAATGAAATGGTAAAATATGTAAAATTCCCTTTAATTGTATCAGGATTTATATGAAAACATCACATAAGACGTTGAACTTAGTAAGAAGCACATTCAAGATCAATTGCAATTACTATATGTCCTTAAGGGAAAAAAGTCACAAGATTAGGTGTTTTAATTTCTTTATTGAAAAAGAGTCTTAAGAAAATGATTCAAGGATAAAGAGAATCTCAAAATATTAAACCACAAGACATATGAAAGTGAATGATAATACTTTGATAAGAGAAAGATGGTAAACAATAGAATCTATAAAAGACAAGTAAGTATATGTAAATAGGTACTTCCCTGAACAAGAACAGATAAAAATTACTTTGTCAACATGGGTTCCACTAGTGGCTCTTTCTGGGGTTGTGTGTTTATACCTGAACACAGCAAGATCCAAGCTATCTCTGGAAAGAAAACCATTAGAAAACACAACGATAACATATGTATATCTAAGAAAAAAGGAAAAGAAAGAACACTTGCCTATTGTTATCTTTAATGAAAGAAAGGTTTAAGATACTGAACATGCATAGGAAGTTCATGATTTTAACCTTCTAAAACTTTTAAAATGTAAGAATTGTCACCTCCTTTACCAATGATGACAAAATCACCTATCCATAAAGCATCAAACTTTCCATGTTTACCTTTGTCTTGATCTTTCATATTCCATCTCAAAACTAAGTCTCCTTCCTAAAATTTCATTTTTTTGGTCTTCTTATCAAATAAATCTTTTACTTTTTGTTGCAATTCCTGATTTCTCTCATGAGCTCTATTCCTTATCTCATCCAATTCTGCAAGCTGTAGTAGTTTGTCTTCCATGAAATCCAATTCTTCATATTGTTCTTCATTCATAAACTTATACACTGGCAACAAATTATTCAGCGGCAAGTGAGCTTTCTTTCCATAAACAAGTTCATATGGAGCATACCCAGTAGATTTCTTAACTGTAATTCTATCTGCCCAAAGTGCGAGAGGTAACTTTGAATCACATGCTCTTTTGTTATTATCTAACATCATTTTGATAATTTTCATTATATTCTTGTTGCTAGATTCAGCTTGGCCATTTCCTTGAGGGTGATATGGGGATGAAAAGGAAATCTTTATTCCATACTTCTCATGAAATTCAATAAATTATGTAGATTTAAAACACATAGCATTGTCACAAACAATCTTCTGAGGAACACCAAATCTTGTCAATATCTTTTCAGTCAAAAATTTAATTACCACTTTACTTGTAGCTTGTCTAGTTGGTATGGCTTCTACCCATTTAGTGAAGTAATCATTAGCTACCAAAATCCACTTATGCCCTCCACTAGAAGTATTAGTTATTTCACCTATGAAGTCTATTACCCACATTTGGAATGGTTCTTTAGTAGTCATAGGATTTAGAGGTAATACACCATTATATTTGAGTTTTCCTGAAAATCTCTGACACGCTTCACATTTCTAAACATATTCATAGCAATCCTTAAATATGCAAGGCCAATAGTATCCCACATTCAATATCTTATGTGCTGTGGTTTTTGCTGAAAAGTGCCTGCCACATGCTCCATCATGGAGATATTTTAGCACTTCTTTAGCTTGGTATGTATCTAAAAAAAAAACAAGTATACCATCCCTATTTTTCCAATATAAGTCTCCTTGCATCAAGACATACTTAGATGCTTGTAACTTTATTGTCCTCTTCTGACTATCTGTAATGTTCTCACGACATTTCATGTGTTTCAAAAAATATACTATATTAGTGTACCAAGGGCATCTTTCAATACTTGTATGAGTTTCACTTAGATCAATATGATTTACTTGTAATGCATCCATATTTGACACTGCCATTAACTTTTCTAATCATTGTCCTCTAATAATCTTATTGATTTGGATTTCTATGTCAAATTCCTGAATCTAATTTACCCATCTGCATCTTCTCCCAGTGAGTTCTGATTGTCTGAATATATCCTTTACTGTTGCATTGGGAACATAGGCTAACACTTTTGCATCAACCAAATAAGGCCTAAAATATTTCACTTCCTTTACAAGAGCATAAGCTTGGTTCTCATTAATATCATAGTTTAACTCAGAAGCTTGAAGGGTTTTACTAAAGAATTCTATCGGCTATTCATATCCTTCATCATTCTTTTGTAATAAGACAACAGTAATGGTATGATATGATGCAAAAGAGAACAACTAAAATGGCTTAGTATAATCCAAGGATTTGAGAAAAGGGGCTTCCTTAATTGCCTTTTTAATCTTTACAAATGCCTCCAAAGCTTCGTTTGTCCATTTCATGTTTGCACCCTTTTTCAACATTATTGGTGCAGGAGCACCCTAGAGATGCCAAGAAAATATGGTAGTCTCTTGTCATTTTGGTGTGCTAGTGTGTGTAAGACTCTCTAGTAGGGAAATGTAAATATATAAGGTCATGTTGACCAAGAGTAGTTTAGGTAGTTTTCATTTTGTACTTCTTTTCTTGTGTAAATAGCTCTTTTTGGCTCCATTTAATGTGGTGTACTTGATGATGTCATCAAATTTTAGGATGATATCATAGAAGTTTTTAGGGTCCATAGATACCCTAGGTATTCTATCTAAAGTTAGCTAAGATAGGTTGGTGAAAGAAAGACTTAAAAAGTGTTATTGGCTAAGAAAATGAAAAATGTTGCTATGCAACATTAGCAACTTTTTAAAGTTGCTGACAACATTTTTTTGTCTAGAGGAAATCAATATTTTAAGAGTTTTGAACCCATAGAAGTGATATAAGGTGGTAAAACCCTAATTGTGAGTGTGGAAGTTCATTCTGTACGGACTGGTATTTTGGAGCAAAGATAGTTTTATTGAAGGGACAGTAGATTGAAGCATTTTGTGTTGTTTTTGTATTGAATGGATTGAAAAAAAAACTGTGACTATTGGAATCCATGAATGTACATGTTACCAAGCTTTTCCCATAATTAGTTTTCTTTGTAATTTTTTTTTGGTTGTTGTTTGTAAATTTCTTGGTTTTGGATTGTTTGCTGTCCTGATTTGGAGCAAGGGGCAAAGATGTGGACCTAACTCCACTTCCCACTGTTGGTTCTATATGGCCATCTAGGAATGGGAACTAGGTCAGTGGAGCTACCATTCTTAGGGGGTCCTTTGAGAGATTTTTTCTATTTTTAAGGTTTCCTAAAAACTAGGAGGGCTAATTGTGCAAAAAGGCTACAAGGCCTAGAAAGTAGGAAACTAGAACCCGATGGCAATATGGAACAACTTGGTGGGTTCAAACCTAGTTTGGAATTCAAAAATGGAGTATGTTGAAGCCCTAACCCTCCTGCAAATCCAAACTTAAGTGTAGGGCTTGTAGTGGTTTGAGTGGAAGGTTCTTGTGGAACACAAGAATGGTGTTTTTAACATGATAGATAGTTTCCTTGGTTGGAGATGAAGAACTGATTCTTCCAAGTGTTGAAGGCTGGATTGAGGAAGCCCTAGAGGTCCTAAGAGATACCTATTAAGAGTTTCAAGCAAAATAAGAAGGTTACCAAGGAGGCTCCCTATCAGAGTGGTATCAGAGCCCAAGTTCAAGATTTGGGAAAAGAAGAAATAGTGCAGCTAGTGGATGTTGCAGACCAAGGACTCAAGTGAGGAGTCTAGTGCATCAAGGAAGATGGTGACCAATGCTAAATTGGCCAAGAAAGTGGATGAAAAAGAAGAGGATAGTACGTTGTTGAGAGAGAGATTGGCTTAAATGGAGCAACTCTTGGATGAATTCCGAGCTGAGGCAGATAGTGTAAAGGACAAGGTGGACCAGAAAGAGGAAAAGGAAGCTAAGGGGAAGGAATGGGACTTAGATGAGGAAACACCTACCCCTGATCTGGTCTTACCTAAGGAACCCTTCTTGAAGGCACTCAAAGCTTTGAGTGGTAAAGCCTTGGAGGGTGTGGAATTGTTTAATGGACAAATGGATGCTGATTTGGTTTTAGATTGGATAGATAGCCTTGAGAATCATTTTGAATGTGATGGGGTGACTGATGCTCAAAAAGTCAAGGTGGCCAAGTCTAGATTAAGAGGACCAGCACTTACCTAGTGGAAATTTGTTCAAAATGAAAGGGAGAAAGAGGGAAAGAGTCCTATTGTGTCATGGAAAGGTATGTTGGCAATGTTGAAACAAACTTATCTCCTGGATGACTATGAAGTTCAAATGCATAGAAAG
>MU223266.1:1627420-1664377 GCA_018584345.1 Thuja plicata
TATATATATATAAAATAGCACCTTCACCAATATTCTTATCACACCATTGAAATAATGACCATCCTAGTGATTCTATAGGAATTAGGGTACAGTATATGTGTGGAAAGGAGATATTATTTATCACATCATTATCAATCAAATCATAACACATTGTAATCTTTTAGATCATGACCATAAACAACAACATCATTCTTTTATTGAAAATAATGAATATTCAAATGCATGAAGGCTTGATTAAGACAAGATCAACCTCTTCAAAATGTTAATAGATCGCCAATTTGAAGAGCATCATTAAAACAGAGATATAATTATCTTTTAAAGTATTACCTGTTAGGTCATGATTGTAAATTGACTACTTTTACCATCAATATGGATTAGTTATTTATAATGCAATGGTAAAATATGAAAAATCCCTTTAATTGTATCAAGATTTATATGAAAATAACACATAAGACTTTGAACTTAGTCAGAAGCACATTGAAGATCAATTGCAATTACTATATGTCTTTAAGGGAAAAAATTCACAAGATTAGGTATTTAAATTTCTTTATTGAAAAAGATTCTTAAGAAAATGATTCAAGGATAAAGAGAATCTCAAAATATTAAACCACAAGACATATGAAAGTGAATGATAATACTTCAATAAGAGAAAGATGGTAAACAATAGAATCTATAAAAGACAAGTAAGTATATGTAAATAGGTACTTCCCTGAGCAAGAATGGATACAAATTACTTTGTCAACATGGGTTCCACCACCTCCTAAGAAGGGAATCTCATTAGAGAAGAATTTTTGAGAGGGCCCACTTCCAGAAATTGGAGCGGCTAAAGAAGCAGTTTCTACAGACCCAGTCAAATCTACAGTTGATCTCACTAAAGCTGCAGAGCCCGAGTGGAAATTTAAGGCTATTGCTATGGATACCCAAGTCAGGACCTCTACCTAAGAGACTCCAAGGTGAGGATCCCCTATTATAGTTGAAGTAGGAGAGGATAGCTCCAGTACCTTCGCTACATAATCAAATAAAGAAGTCGAGAAGCAACAAGAGGTTCCTCAAGTTGTCAAATTAATCTCCTCTTCCCCTACTTTAGTGAACTCATTTACTTCCAAACCAAAAGCTACTCCCCCAGTCATAAGGAAGTTGTTCATTGATGAGTTGGTTTCTGCCAACAAAGTTACCAGTGTAGAGTCATGGATAGAAAATACTTTGGAATGCAAGAGGAAGAGGGCAGAAGAAGGAAATTCCAGCAAAGACACTCTTTAATGGGCTATTTAGCCCAAGGCCACTACGAGCAAGCAGAATAAAGTAAAGATGATGTCTACTTGGGGTCATGATCCTTAGACTGGGCACTTCACTATGGAAGTGGCCAAGCCAACTAAGGAAGGTAGATTCAAAGATATGACTGCTTCAGACTTTCAGTTTCAGTCATTTGATATGGGGTTGGCTCGTCATGACACCAAGGTGGACTTGTGGAAATCTACTAATGTGGTGATAGAGGAAGAGCTCGAGGAGCTCAAGACTGCCAAGGTTTAACTTAAGGCAGAAGTGGCTGATCTAACGAACTTCATCAGACAACTCCTCACTCCGATTGTAAGCATTCCCAACACCCAAACAACATTTGATCCCAGTGCTGCGGAAAACCAAGCCATTATAGCTAAGCTACAAGAAGATTGGAATTCCAAATAGATTGGAAAAAGATGGATCGAGAGGCTAGAGTCTGAAGGATTAGCAATTATCAAGCAATTGGGTAATGCTCTTCTAAGACTGGAAGTTGAGAGCAATAACATTGTTAAAAATCTACAGACTCTCACATAAGAAAGGGAGAGGTGTCAGGAATGCATAGTGATGCTTCTTGTGGAAATAAAGATGAAGACTAAGGATGTACTAAAGGCTAAGATTTTACAAAAGGGAGATGAGCCTTTGATTGAATGGCTTCAAAGTCTGGAGTTCAAGATCGAGATGATCTTGCAAGCGGAGGGTGGATTGCAACAGACAAATGTCAAGGTCAAGGAAGAGAAGAACAAAGATTTTAAACTCCTCATGGGGCTTCACGAAAAATCATAGACAAGTGGTTAGGGAAAAGAACTGATCAGAGTGACCAACATGCAGAAGACATTCTCTGATTATCTACATAATTTGGTAGACTAGTCTTCTTCTCATTTAGTTAAGGTCCCAAAACTCCAGCAATTGAGTAGATGTATCTTCAAGGCTATGGAAGAGCTGAAAGATCGGACAGATGAAATCAAGACTCTAGATAAATAAAATTCTAGGTAGCTCATCCGATATACCAATATCCACATAAACAAGCACAAAGAGAACATCCAATTCATCACTACTATCACAACTTATAGGGCAAAATTAGACAAGGGGAAGAGAACTGATGCTTAGCTAGATTCCCTCTTGTACTATTTTTGATAATTTTGTAATGGATAAACCTTTGGTTATCATTTATAGTTGGGGAAGTTGAACCATTTCAGTTACCCCTTTTGTAATGATCCAATCTAGGACTCTATATGTATTATTTCTGAAATCAATACAATGGTTGGCTAAATTTTGGTATGAAAGATAGCATTTTGCTGAGTCAAATTTATTTGTTTCAATACCATTGTTTTATCTATTCCATTGCATTACATTTGTCTTTCTATTGAATTTGAATGTTTCTTTAAAGTTAGGCTTACAATTTGTATTCAAACTAGACTTCTGTATTATGATTTGATACAATCAACTAAGGGGAAAATATGTTGTTATCTTAAGTTTGGGAAATTTTCCAATGATATTGATCGCTTCATTGTCATTTCATTATTAATCTTTAGTATTGCATCTGCATTTTCAATAGAAGTTCATACATTACCAGTTTTCAGAGTTAATCTAATTGATGAAATCTTAGAGTTGGCTAGATTTAGAGTTGAATTTATCCCGCCTAAGCTATTTCATGTTTGGGTTTAGCTTGGTTTACCTCTTCTGTTCTTGGGTCAAGAACATACCCCTATTAGATTAGGAAAGATCAAAATTCACTAAAAATCATTGATATAAGGGAGCTATACCTTTAAATTTAGAGGGAAATTAGTATGCAATTATAATTTCCCAACTGTTGTATTCAATTATTTCTTCATATTTCGGCATCTTAGAGTTATAACAAAGAAGAACAATCTATTTACCAATAGATTTTTGGAGACTCTGTTGAGGAGTTGAAAAATCATTATACCAAAAGCATATCATGGAGGAAGATGGTGCTTCCCCATGAAAACATAATTCATGTGCTCCAACCGAATCTTGGATTCCAAGATGATCAAGAGGATATCATCTCTTCATTGAACACTTTTGTCTGGAGATATAGAAGAGACACAGAGCACTATAGGAATGCTAGTCATGTACTTGAACAAGAAGAAGCTAGATAATAAGTACTTGAAAGGGCCATCCATAGGAGAAACATAAGAAGGGAACAACATCAAGCTGAGTGTGAAGCTAGGCTAGAAGGCTAGTTGAAATCCTGGAGCCCAAGAGGCTTCTCACTAGCACAAAGAAGGAAGGTGACATAGATCCAGTTTTTGAGAGACTTGAAAACCTTGATTTTTCTCTACTTGAAGTACCCCACTAGAAGAATAGAAATATTAAGATAAAAAGTAGGCCTCCTCAACCTCCTAAACAATCAACTCTTTTTCCTACTACTTGTCAAGTGTTAACATTTCACGAAGTAGTTGCTCCTTTGGTTGTTAATCTAGCAGCCTATCTACCTCTAGTAGTTATGGCACTTCCTTGGGCCGCTACAGTTGGACCATTACAATTAGCAACATACAATCTTCTTCCTTCGGGATCTAGAAAGAACTTTCCTATATTTTCTAGCGACAGGAAAGTATCTACGAATGAGCACATTGCTGCCTTCTTTGCTTTAGTTAATATCCTAGAAGTATGAGAAGAGGATGTGGCCATTATATTATTTGTCAAAACCCTTGTCAATAGTACTACTGATTGGTTTCACCACTTACCAAATTCTTCCATTACAGATTGGGCCTCCATGAGAGATGATTTTGAAATAAGGTTTAAAATTGCTGAAGATGAGCATGCCCTATTGATGCAACTAATTTATATCAAGAAAGAAACTTCTATTAGTATGAGGGATTTTATAGCTAAATTCAATAAGCTTCTAAATCGTATCTCAGTAGCTGACAGAACTACGATGGGAAATTTGAAAACATTCTTCATAAGTGTCATGCCATTGGACATTAATTATGACCTAAGAAGGGTGAACCCTATAGATTTTGATGCCACACAGAGAACTGCTGTAGAAATTGAAGACCATATGATCTCATCCAGGAAATGGAAAAGAGAGATACAATCTAGAGCTAGTAGTAGTAATACTACATCATCAGATGAGATGATTCAAAAATTGTCTAATGAATTCATTGCCTTCAAGAGGCAGCTTCCCAGATTTAATAATCCCTACTAGCAAAAATTTCAGGAGCAGCCTGGGAGAAACAACGAGGGGAGGAATGTTGATGGAAAGGTGTTAGAGTTTACCGCTCCACCATAGAGGCTAGGTATAGAAGCTCCTCCTAAAAAGGAAACATGTGTGCCTTCCACCTAACTACAGATCATGATGGAGAGAGTTTCCCTGATGTGGCTCGTGCTTGGCAAATGCATCAGACTGATGAGTGGAA
Source organism: Thuja plicata (assembly GCA_018584345.1). Classification (NCBI taxonomy): domain Eukaryota; kingdom Viridiplantae; phylum Streptophyta; class Pinopsida; order Cupressales; family Cupressaceae; genus Thuja; species Thuja plicata. The sequence continues at coordinate 1,632,076 of MU223266.1, forward strand.
TACTGGGGTGTCTGGAGCTTAACCAGATTCATACTTGCATGGCGACTCTAAAAACTTATATTTAAAGTATGAATCAGATTTAGAGTAAGAAGAAACATGTTATGCTACCATAGACGGGAGCTATTATATAGTCATGACCAAGAGTCAGAAGGATAAGAGCCTTGTTTCAACACCTCCACTTAAAAATAACAAGGCATCTACCTCCTATTCTAAGGAGGCCAATCAAGGAGTGAGAATTCTACAACTAGGTAAGGAACAAAGCTCTTTTGACATTATTCAATTCTATAGAGATTTCAATATTCATATTTCTCCTATAGACTACCTTAAGTCTAATCCCATAGAACTTCAAAAGATAGTAGATTACTGTAAAGAAGGGAATCCAGAGTTAAACCAAAATGTCATGAATACCATAGAAATTGAGTCTATATTTGAAGAACCAAATAAGCAAGGGGACCCTTCTATTTTGGCTACTTTCCTAGGCCAATAGCCTGACCCATTCTATGTGTCATTATATATTAATGTTTGCAAGTTAAGCAATTGCATAATAGACTCTAGAGGCTCAACTAATGTCATGTCATCAACTGTAGCTAAAGACCTAGGACTTCACCTCACTAAAGCCCATGGTTGATGTTACTATATGGATTCCAAGAAACTACCCCTGATTGGTCAAATTAAAGATGCTCAAGTGGCCTTGGTGGCTCACCCTGAGAAGAAGATGTTGCTAACAATCCTTGTTGTTGATATACCTACTAGTTATGGTTTACTGTTAAGCAGGAGTTTTGCAGAGACCTTAGAGAGGAGATAAAGTTGGATTGGTCCCAAGATTTAATCCCAGTAGGCAATAAAAATATTAAACTGGTCCCAGAGGAGAAAACTAAGTTTACAGTACCTAGATCTGATGACCCTAAAGCCCAAATTATGTATCAAGAATTGGAATTTGGTAACTATATGTTGTTTACTGATGATCATGATGAGGAAATTGAACCTGGGGAAGAGGAAAATAAGTTTTCTACCAAAGAAATGCGACCATTGATTTGGACACTTGAATTTGATGGCAATTGCACATCATCAGGATCTGGTGCAGATGTGGTCTTGATATCACCAAATGGAGTTTGCGAGCCCATGGATTATAAATTGGAGTTCGGGAACACCAACAATACTACCGAGTATAAAGCCCTCCTATTAGGGATTATTGATGCAAAGGAAAAGGGTGTGAAGATCTTGAGAGCTCATGGTGATGTTGAGCTAATCATGTGTCAAGTCAAGAATCAATACTCTGTAAAAAAATCATAGATTAAAAAATTACAAAAATAGAGCATGGGATGAAATAGAGGCATTGGATGCATTCTTTATTGAATCTGTGCTGAGAAAATTAAAATCCAAGGTAGACTCCTTGGTCATGTTAGCTTCGCTACTTCTCCCTCACCCAGAATTCAAAGATAATAAGTACCAAGTGGAGAATGTATATCAACCATCTGTGCATGATAATGTAGAAGATTGGAAAGTGTTTGAAGATGATTAGAATCTCCTTCTCTTTTTCAAAAGCGGTGGTGACTTCCATAAAGATGTCCCTAACAAAACTGAAAGAGACTATTAGGACAAGCAAAAGAAAGATAAGTCAGATGTCATCCAGTTACAAGGTAATATAATTCCTCCCTATTTGGTCACCCTTGAGAATCTTTTCAATAGGCATAACACCTTTGTTAAGAAGAAGAGAATCGAGAGAGGTCCTACCACTGGTGAATATGAGGGAATGAACATAGGAACCAAGAAGGATCCAAAGATGATCAACATTGGGAAATGTTGCACTGAAGAAGAGAGGAAAGAGGCCAGGAAACTCTTCCTAGAATACCAAGATATTTTTTCCTGGAGTTATTAAGATTTGAAAAGTTTTATGAATGGGAAATTCAAACACCAGATTCCCTTGAAACCTGAGGCAACTCCATTCAAACAGAAACAAAGGAATTACAACCCCAAATTTGCTGATTCCATATTCAGGGAAGTTGATAAAATGCTCAAAGAAAAGATCATATACCCTATCCATCATTCTACCTGGGTAGAGAATATAGTGCCTGTGAGGAAGAAGAATGAAGAGATAAGAATATGTGTTGACTTTAGAAACCTTAATCAATCTTCCTTGAAGGAAAATTACGCACTTCCCAACATGGATCATCTCTTGCAGACCATGGCCGGAGCTGAAATGATTTCCATGTTAGATGGCTTCTAAGGGTATAACTAGATTGAAGTTGAGAAAGAAGACCAACATTAAAACGCTTTCACCACTCCATGAGGCACCTTTACATATCATAGTATGTCATTCAGGTTAATCAACACCGGAGCCACCTTTCAAAGATGTATGGACCTTTCCTTTAGTGAGATGAAGAAAAAAATCATTGGTATGTATCTTGATGATCTTACTGTATTTTCTAAGAAAAGAGTAGTTCACCTAAAGGTTTTACGAAGAGTATTACAAAGGTGTCGAGAAGATAGGATTTTGTTAAATCCCAAGAAGTCAGTTTTTTGTGTAACTGAAGGGAAATTGTTTGGTCACATTGTCTCCTAAGAATTTATAAGGATTGACCAAGAAAGGGTAAGAGAAATCCAACAACTGAGTTTACCTGTGAAAAAAACTTGAGTAAAATCATTTTTTGGCCAAGTAAACTTTCTCAAGAGATTTGTTCTATATGTCTTTGAGATTACTAAATGTATAGTGCACATGATGAAGGGAAATGTGAGTTTAAAATGGAATGATCCTTGTAAAAAAGCTTTCAGAAGTATAAAGGATGCCATAGCCAATGCTCCTATGTTATGTCACCTATATTATAATAAAGATTACATGATCTATTGTTATTTGTCTGAACATACTCTATCAGCCATCCTAATGTAGGAGAACGAGGAGGGAATCCAAGCTCCCATTTCTTTTATGAACACACCAATAAAAATAATGAACTAAGGTACTCTTAGACTCAAAAGCATGCCTTTGCAGTGATAAAGGCTTTAAATAATTTATGATTTTACTTTTTACACTCTCACTCTCTTGTGTATGTGCCTGATATTGCCATAAAAAGCATATTGACTCAACATGATGTAGGATGTAACAATAGAGGAGCATGGGTGGCTAAAACCCAGGAATATGATATAGAGATCAAGCCAACCAAGTTGGTGAGAGGGAATGCATTATGCAAGGCAATGGTAGAAAACCAAGAAGACGAAAACCTAGAAGCTACGCATTTGGTTTTGGTAGTAAGTATGCAAGACCCTTGGTTTAAAGACATTGTATATTTCTTGACATATGGTGAATGCCATGAAGGGTTAACTTCAAAGAAAAAGAGAGATCTAAAACTAAAAGCCTCTAAATATGTAATTTTGGAGGACAGACTATATAAGAGATCTATATATGGAACTTTCCTTCGATGTGTCGAGAGACAACTACAAGAGAAGCTATTAAAGGTATTTCATGATGCAGCTCATGGAGGAAAATTCTCCTCATCAGTCACTGCATTCAATATTTTGAGACAGTGTTATTACTGGCTAGGAATGTTCAGAGATGCTTACCATTGGGTAGAAAAATGTGAAAAATGCAAAATGTTCACTGGAAAGCCTCAGTTGGCAGCACTACCCTTGAGACCAGTGATAAATCCTACATCTAGCATGGGTCATACCTAGATAATCACTAAAACTGATTACTTCACAAAATGGGTGGAGGCGAAAGAAACCAAGAGAACTACTTCGGAGGTGGTATGTGAGTTTATCAAAGAAAATATTCTAGTAAGGTTTGGTTTGCATGTTAAGTTAGTTATGGATAATGTCGTATACTTTTCCTCTCAAGAAGTTACTGAATTTTTCTTTGAGTATGGCATCATGATCAGTCATTCATTTGATTACTTCCCTCAAGGGAGTGGTCAAGCTAAGTCCAACAATAAAAATTTGGTAAACATCATGAAAAAGTTTGTGGTAGATAACTCAAGAACCTGGCATAAGAAAATCTAGGACAGATAGAGTGGATCCCAGAAGAGCCATTGGTGTATCTCCTTTTGAAATAGTTTACGAGGTAGAAGCCAGTCTTCCATTACCATTAGAGTTAGCGAATTGAAAATGGAGAACAACAGTGGAGGATGGCATATATGAAGATGGTTTAGAAAAGAGGATTCTGTACCTAAACAAATTGGAAGAAGAAAGGGAAAAAAATGGTTGATCATATCACACGACACCAAATTCATGTGAGAAACTTGTTTAACAAAAAGAGAAGACATCAGAAATTTAGGGAGGGAGACATGGTGTTGTTATGGAACAAGCGTAGGGCACCCAAAGGCATGCACAAAAAATTTGAAACAATGTGGAAAGGACCTTTAAACGTCCATCAAGAATTTGAGAAGAATTCTTTTAAATTGACATATCCAGATGGTGAGGTACTACACCTTACGTATGATGGTCAGGATTTCAAACTCTATCAGAATTGAATTGAAAATAGGTAACCCTTATATTGTACCAAAGTTACGTTTAGTTCCTTTTTTTTTCCCCTATTTAGGCTTCCTTTCAATTTTCATTTCCATGTCTTGTTTTGGTTTTGTTGTGAGCTGCCTTTTATTGAGCTTTGCAAAACTAGAGACTTGAGTTCCTTTCTTGGACATGTGAATGTCTAGGTCCCAAGACAGAGCCATTTGTTGCTAGAATTTTGGTCTGCATACCTTTAGACAAAAGTGGATGTTTAATGTGTAGTAGTGGTCTTGAAAGATTCATCTGAGTCCTGAGTCTAAGTCTAGCTATCCACTTAGGCTAAGAGACCTTTATTGGATTTCCCATTTGACCTCTATTTTGTGAGCCAGAGGGAAACTGTATCTGAGGTCATGTTTTCATTGGGTAGGTTAAGTTCCCAATCTGGTAAATGCCATGGTTTGAATAATTCTAACATCAGTCTTATATGGAGTTGAAGTATTTAGCCATAACTCTTCATTTTCCAGCATTGGCAGGAAATTGATTTTGATCTTTGCCATGGCGGAAAATCACCTACAGAGTGTCTTTTCGACAATTAACAAACCTAAGAGTATCAGATGTCAATAAAGGTTGAAAATGAGAAAGCTTTGGGCATTCAAATCGACCCTATTTCAAGAAAAGGGAATGATTGAGTGAGGGAAAATTTAAGGTGTAAGCTTGTAGGAGGAAAAGCGGAAAATTGCTTCTCCACTACTCCAACAAGCGGGTTTCGACCTGCGGAGTGCATTTTCCACCAAACCTTTAAAATGAAGGGATTTTGAGGAAGAATCTATCTAATAAGTAATCCAAGATATAAAAAGGCTGATGAAATAAAACATGTCATTATCGCACCCTGACATCCAGAATTTCTCCTTTGGAAGATTTTCAAACAGAGAGAACTCCAAAAGAATTTCTCCGCCCAAAGGAGAAGTGGAAAAGTAATTTTTTGCTACCTCAAGAAAGTTACCGTTATGGTTACTAAAGTGAAAAGATGTTTCCCAACGGCCTGTAAGAGAAAAGTAATTAATCCAAATAAAGTTTTTGTACTTCATAACAAACATTTTCATTAATGTCTAGGTCTTTTCATTCATGTGGTGCAGGAAGTCAGTCAGTAAACTGTAAGAATTCAAAAAGTTATAAAATCATTTGAAGGTTGCGAATAGGAGCCACCATTTGTCTGCCAAATTATTTGAATTTGAAGCCTCTGATATTATTTATTCTTTTCCCCTAAATTCTTAATATATTTTCCTAATCCCTAAATCAAATCATTAAAAGCATGGCTTCTAGATTTATGGGATTTGATGGAATGAATGGCATCACCTCTAACTGGCATAAGATCTTGGACACTTCATTGAAGTTCTTTGATATGCATAACTTCCAAAAAAGATTGAAGGTGGATCAAATGCATCCTATTACTGAGAAGCTTAAGGAGGGCGGGTTAGTCGAAGCTGCCAATTTTCCTATAGCAGTTGAAGCTCCTGAGCTGGTTCGAGAATGTATAGCTTGATACAACCAAGAAACCAAGAAAATTCTTCTGCCCAAAGACATGGTGCTTCTCTCTATTTATAGAAAGTCTATCCAGAATTCTCTCCATATCCCAAAATAAGAAGAATATTAAAAAATGACTTGCAGTTGGGCGGTTTCTGAATATACAGCAAAGAGGACTATGTGGAAGAAGGAGATCATGAAGTCGTGGTTTCAAGAACCAAAGAATGCCAAGGTCAAGTTGCCCAAAAGATTATATGGTAAAAAACTAAAGCCAGAGACTGTGGATATTCTAGTATTACTTCACAGAATAAGAGGTGAGAGTGATGCCCTTAATTTTGTTGAATGATATTTCTTCCTGGTTTAGGTAATATAGTCCCAATATAACTTCATTGATTGGGCCTTTATGTTAAGTGAAAACCTCTTAGATGCCCTAAATAGAGATAACCATCTAGATGAGTTCTACATGTCCTCAGTTCTTTTGTATATTTTGGCTACAATTCAAATTTGTCCAGGGCTTCCTAGGTTAGAGGAATTTCTAGAAGATGTAAAGAGCTATGAATTTTTCCCTTCTTTAAAACTACATAACAGCTATGCTAATTATCTCATAGTTAATGATGTGTTTACAATGAGATTGTGTAGGGAACTACAACGTTCTCCAATGGAGATTTTCTCTTCAAGCCATGGCTTTTATTAGCCAACTCAGATGCTATTTTATTCAATTCAAAGATTTCTCATACCTTCATCTTGCAGGTTTTGATGACTTCCCTTTGAAGCTGGCCAAGTATCCTACTGATATGATTGTGCTGATCAAGGTGATAAGTCAAGCACTCCAAGTGAATTTAATCTGTTCTAATGCTAGAAATAAGAGCTATGACTTCCCCATGATTGTCAGAGCTTACAGTTGTGCATCCCGTTATGAGGTGAAGAATGTTCTAAAGACATTCTCGAAGAGTTTTTCTTTGGAAACCTATGATGTCCTAAGGCCGTAGTATGATCCAACAAATTATGCCAGAGATGTTTGGCCAATGAGCTATGTTATTCATCATGTTAATGATATTGAAGACTACTAGGCCAATTGTAAAGATTATTTGGAGAGTAGGGAGAGGTTCTACGCCCGGTTAATTATTGAGCCACTCAAAATGTTCAAAGTTAACATTGCAGTGGAGGGGCTAGAAGATGATGGAAAACAAATGTATGATAATACATATCTAGAGAAGATAAAGTTCATTCCCATCAGTTTTGAGCACTTGCTAGATCAAGCCATCAGTGACTTGCGGACTCTAATGGGTGGTATTTTCAAAAGGACAGAACATTGGGTTGAATGGACTACAGGCTGAAGGAAGAGCTTAGAAAGGAAGCCTTCCACTCAGTGAACCCTGAAAAAGGATACTTCTAGTGCTACAACAACTTCATCGGCAATGATTCCAACTGTTGCTAAAGGATCAAATCAGCGGGCGAGAGGAGGCGATGAACCTCCTGAGAAGGCAATCTCATTAGAGAAGACTTCTAGAGAGGGCCCTCTTCTAGACATTAGAGTGACTGAAGAAGTAGTCTCTATAGACCTAGTCAAATCTATAGTTGAGCTCACTAAAGCTGCAAAGCCCGAGCGGCCAGTTAAAGCTATTGCTATGGATACCCAAGTCGAGACCTCTACCCAAGAGACTCCAAGGCCTAAAGAAGTCGAGAAGCAATGGGAGGTTTCTCAAGTTGTCAAATTAATCTCCTCTTCCCCTACTTTAGTGAACCCATTTACTTCTAGACCAAAAGCTACTCCCCCAGTCATAAGGAAGTTGTTCATTGAGGATTTGGTTTTTGCCAACAAAGTTACAAGTGCAAACTCATGGATATAAAATACTCTAGAACACAAGAGTAAGAGGCTGGAAGAATTAAATTCTAGAAAAAAACACTTTGTCATGGGCCCTTCAGCACAAGGCCACTACGAGAAAGTAAAATAAATTAAAGATGATGTCTACTCTAGGTCGTGATCCTAAGACTAGGCACTTCACTATGGAAGTGGCCAAGCCAACTAAAGAAGTTAGATTCAAAGATATGACTACTTCATACTTTTAGTTGTAGTCATTTGATATGGGGTTGGCTCATCATGACACTAAGGTGGACTGGTGGAAATCTACTAATGTCGTGATAGAGGAAGAGCTCGAGGAGCTCAAGACTGCCAAGGTTCAACTTAAGGTAGAAGTGGTTGAGTAACCAACTTCATCAGACAACTCCTCACTCTGATTGCAAGCATTCCCGGAGCTCAAACCACCTTTGATCCCAGTGCTATAGAAAACCAAGCCATCATAGCTAAGCTGCAAGAAGGTCAGCATTTCAGACAGATTGGCAAAAGATGGATCGAAAGGATAGAGTCTGAAGGATTAGAAATTATCGAGTAATTGAGTAATGTTCTTCTAAGGCTAGAAGTTGAGAGCAATAACACTGGTAAAAATCTACAGACTCTCATGGAAGAAAGGGTGAGGTGTTAGGAATGCATAGTGATGATGCATGTGGCAGTAAGGATGAAGACTAAGGAGGCACTAAAGGCTAAGATTTTATAAAAGGGAGATGAGCCTTCGATTGAATGGCTTTAAATTCTAGAGTTCAAGATCGAGATGATCATCCAAGCAGAGGCTGGATTGCAATAGATAGATGTCAAGGTCATGAAAGAGCAGAACAAAGATTTTAAACTTCTCATGGGGCTTCCCGGAGAATAATAGAGAAGTGGTTAGGGAAAATAACTGATCAGAGTGACAAACATGCATAATTCATTCTCTAATTATCTGCATAATCTAGTAGACAAGTCTTCTTCTCATTTAGTTAAGGTCCAAGAACTCCAGCAATTAGGTGGATGTATCTTCAGGGCTATGGAAGAGCTGAAATATTGGATAGATGAAATCCAGACTCTGGTCAAAGAACATTCCAGGTGGCTCATCCGATATACCAACGTCTACATCAACAAGCATGAAGAGCTCATCCATGTCATCACTACTGTCACAGCTTATAGGGCAAAATTAGACAAGGGGGAGAAAACTGATGCTTAGCTAGATTCCCTCTTGTACTATTTTTTATAATTTTGTAATGGATAAACCTTTGGTTATCATTTCTGGTTGGGGAAGTTGAACCATTTTGGTTACCCCTTTTTGTAATGGTTCAATCTGGGACTCTATATGTATTATTTCCAAAATCAATACAATGGTTGACTAAATTTTTGTGTGAAAGATAACATTTTCCTGAGTCAAATTTGTATGTCTGAATACCATTGTTTTATCTATTCCATTGCATTGCATTTATCTTTCTGTTGAATTCAAATGTTTCTTTGAAGTTAGGTTTACAATCTATATTTAAACCAGAGTTCTGTATTATAATTTGATACAATCAGCTAAGGGGAAAATCTATTGTTATCTTAAGTTTGGGAAACATTCCTATGATATAGATCAATTCATTTTCATTTCATTATTAATATTTAGTCTTGCATCTACATTTTCAGTAGAAGTTCATGCATTACCAGTTTTGGGAGTTAATCTGATTAATGAAATCTCAGAGTTGGCTAGATTTAGAGTTGAATTCATCCTGTCTAAGCTATTTCTTGTCTAGGTTTAGCTTGGTTTACCTCTTTTATTCTCAGGTCAAGAATATACGCCTGTTAGATTAGGAAAGATCAAAATTCACTTAAAATAATTCATATAAGGGAGTTGTACCTTTAAATTTATAAAGAAATTAGTATGCCATTATAATTTCCCAACTGTTGTATTCAATTTTTTCTTCATATTTGGGCATCTTAGAGTTATAACAAAGAAGAACAATCTGTTTACCAACACTATCTTCAATCATGAAGGTTGGGTCTGATCAATTACCCCTCTCCTTTGTTTTTTATTTAATGAAGGTTAAGGGTAATCTCCCCTTTAGATTTGAAAAAATGTGGATTGACCATCCGGAGTTAGAGCAGAGAATCTGGGAATGGTGGAATGTGAACATTCGTGGGACTGCTATGTTTTGGGTGTCTAAGAAACTCGAGCACATAAAAAAATATTAAGACTTGGAGTAAGGAAGTGTTCGGAGACATCTTCAAAGTCAAGCTTGAATTGCAAAAGGAACTTGATATCATTCAAGACTCTATTTAGGAGACATGTATGTCTCAAGATCTTAAGGCTAAAGAGACTTCTCTTTTGGTCAAGACTCATAACATTATCTCTAAAGAGGAAGTGTACTGGAGACAAAGGTCAAGGTCACTCTAGCTGAAGGCTGGAGATAAGAACACCATGTTCTTCCATATTTCTACTTCCAAACATAGAACTTCCAATAGAATTTCCAAACTCAGGTTAGCCTCTGGCTCGGTTAGCAATGATAAAGATATTTTTTTGGCTATGGTTGAATTTTTTTCTTCCCTTCTTTCCAAAGATCAGTCACTTTCCTTGGGAAATTAGGCTCTGCTTCCTGATTCTATCCCTTCCTTAGTGGATGAATCTACTAACAATTTTTTGTGTTACATTCCTTCCTTGGAGGAAATCAAGAAATTTTCTTACTCTTTTGAGGGAGATAAGTCCCCGGGCTGAGATGGGCTTCCTGTGTTCTTCTTTCATAAATTATGGCATATTTTGGGCATGGATATTTTTAATGTTGTTAAATAATTCTTTGGTTCCAAAACTATGATTAAGGAAATTAATGCTACCTTCATTGCCTTGATTCCTAAATCTCTGCATGCTGATTTTGTTGACTCCTTTAGGCCGATCAGTTTATGTAACTCAGTCTATAAAATTTTCTCTAAGGTTCTTACTCTTAGGTTGCTGGCTATCCTTCCCCATCTTATTTCTCCCCAGTAGAGTGGTTTTGTCCCCGGAAGGAAAATATTGGATTCCATTATGAAGGTTCATGAGGTTATTCATTCTACCCACTCTTCCTCTAACTATGGTTTCTTGCTGAAGCTTGATCTCTTGAAGGCGCATGACCAGTGGATTGAGACTTTCTGATTAAGATTCTCCAATCCTTTGGATTCTATGATAAATTTTTGCAATTTGTTTCGCACCTTATTAGCACTTCGATGGCTATTGTTATTGTGAATGGCTCCTCTTCCCACTTCTTCAAGCCCTCAAGGGGGCTCAGTCAAGGGGATCCTTTGTCCCCTATTCTCTTTGATATTCTTGCGGAGGGTCCTGGTCATTATTTTTAGAAATGTGCTTCAAAATATTCTCTAAAGGGCCTCATTCCTTTCTTTTCCTTTAGGCCTTTCTCCCATGAGCAATTCATTAATGACAGGGTTATTATGGGGTCCTCTACTATCCAGGAGGCCAGTAAGATCAAACAGGATCTTTCTATTTATTCTTTAGCTATAGGTCAAATTGTTAATTGGAAGAAGAGCTCTCTGTATTATATAAATATGCCAAAGCAAAGAGAAAATAGGATAGAAAGAATTATTGGGTGTGAAATTGGGACCTTGCCTACAACCTACCTAGGTCTCCCTTTGGGCTTGAAAAATCTTGACTCCTTTTGGGCAGGTATTGTTGACAGATTTAAATACGAGGTTAGCAGGTTGGAAGGGAGCTCTCCTAAGCCAAGCTAGAAAACTACAACTTCTAAAAGCTTCTTTGCAGAGTCTCCCCATATATGCAATGAGTCTGTTTAGAATCCCAAGAAAAATTACATATGTGATTGAATCTATTCAGAGAAATTTTATTTGGTCTGGAGTGGAAGATAGAAAGAGACTGGCTCTTGTGGCTTTGGACAAGGTTTGTACTCTGAAGAAGTGGGGAGGGATAGGGATTCAACCTCTAAAATTTATTATCCACGCCCTTCTGGCAAATCAGATTTGGCGTATCTATGGTGAATAAAAAGAATGAAATTATAATATTAAAAAAAATATCTCTTTTCGTTCCCGCACATGTCAGACTTTATGGTGTCTAATGTGAACGTGCGGGGTTATTTTATTTGGAACATTATCCAACAAGCTAAGGAGATGGCTTTTAAGGGTGCTAAGTGGCTTTTGGGTATTGGCACGAGAATTATATTCTAGGATGATTGTTGGGTGAAATATTTTCCTTTGAATTTCATTCCTTCTATTCAACCTTTTATTGATATCTGTAAATAGAGATTTGGTATGAGGGCCAAAGATTACTAGGAAAACTAGACCTAGGTTGACCTTTCTAGGGATGACTTCTCATTTAAACCACTCATGCTGGATTTGAATGTATGGAAAGTAGAATGTACTAAGGAGGATAATTTGGTATGGGGAAAGCTTCCTTTGGGTCTCTATTCTGTCGCTTTGGGCTCTGAGATCTTTTTAAATCCTCTGGATCCTCTTCCCTTCTAGAATCAAGTATGGGATGAATGGCTCACTCCTAAAATTGACATTTTCTTTTGGATGGTTTTGTAAAACAAGATTCTTACCATTGAAAATCTCAAATAGAGAGGCATGATTCTACTGAACAGATGTTTTCTTTGCAAAAATGCAGAGGAATCAATTTTCCATTTGGCCATTGACTGTCTTTATTCGAGAGATGTTTGGTGCCTTACCTTAGAATGCTGGAATATTCACTGGGTGTTTCTGAACAATTTGGAAAAAAAAATTCAAGAAGTGGAGAAATGTAGCTTCCCTATTGATAGGTTATTGTGGAAAATTATCACCTCTCATATCATTTGGAAACTATGGCGTGAACGTAATGACAGATTCTTTCATGATAATGCCTTGCATCCGGTTGTGATTGCTGAAAAGATTAAAAGAATAATCAAAGATAACTGTAATGTGTTCAATGGAGTTATACTGGATTTCAATGTTGGAGTTTCTACTAGATCAATTGCCAAAACTCCCTCCATGTGGGAAAATGCCATTTGGCTTTCCCCTCCTATTGGCTGGATTAAATCATATTGTGACAAAGTGGCAAATGGGAATCCGGGCCCTACTGGATTTGGTGGTCAAATCCACGATGACGAAGCCAAATGTCTTGTGGCTGTGGAATTCCCCATTGGCGTCCAGACCAACCACATGGCATAGGTGATCACTCTCCTGCAAAATTTAAATTAATTAATGAAAGTATGTCCTTGAATGTGTGGATCAAAGGTGATTCGATGAATATTTTAAATTGCATTAAAGGGATTACAAAGATATCATGTTCAATCAAGGCTATAATTGATGAGGCTTGTTTAATTATCAACTCTTTTACCAATGTCATCATATCGCATAACTTCAGGGAAGTGAACTATACTACAGATGTGTTGGATAACACTATAGTTAAGGTTGAGGGTATCATGACCTAGCATGGAGTTAGTAATTTGACCATTGAGTTGAGGGCCAAGTTGGCGTATGATCTAACTCATAGCAAATGAGCAGATTTGGAAAATATCAAAAACCTCTCATGAATTTACGCATGTCATTAATAGTTGTTAATAGGGTTATAGAAAGGCTTGTCTTTTCAATAATGTGATGTGTAGACATGCGTTTACTGGCTCTTTAAAAAATTTGAATTTGGATTTTCTTCTCTATCTCTATTTTGCTTCTGTCATTACTAGTGACAACCTGTTGTTGAAAGGTATCATGTGGGGTGGGCTAAACCGTAAGGAGCCGAAGAAATGTAAGAAATGGAAGAACCAAATGGAGGTTTGGGATAAGCTCAACAAGAGTGGCCTCACAAACTACATGGAATGCCTTCATGGCTCCAAAGATGTTTTCATGAAAGATTTCATTGAAAGCTTGAAGGATGGTTCTGTGGTGATCGGAGGTATGGTTGTCAAGATAACCAAAGACCTTATTGGTGAGGTTACGGGTTTAAATACCAAGGGCATGAAATTCTACAAGGACAAGAAGATTTCCTAGAAGGCCATTTAGCACTTCCCTAAGGAAAAAGAAGAAGTGGATAGTGTAGTCAAAGACTCTATAGGGTGTTATGATGTCAACTCCATAAAAGAATTCTGGGTGGAGGTGCTTACGGTGGTTATGGAGTATGTTTCTCTCAATAGGAGGTATAAAAGTGCTCATTCTTACTATTTTGTGTTGTTATGTCATTTCCAACATAAGGTGAGAATTTATTTCTCCTTCTACCTATTGCAATCCCTCCATCATAGTATTACTGACCACATGCATAAGGAAAGTAAGACCATTCTACATGAGGGCTTGATTTTCCTTATCGTAGAGCATGTTAAGAAAGTTGTTGCTTCCATTCCTCTTATTATCTCACTGAGAGACTGTGGCTCTGCTAAAGAGGGTAAAATGATGAGGGTGGGAGAGGAAATGGCAGAGCCAACTATTAAAAAGTTAAAATTTGTAAAAAAATAAAGGTATGGACACAGACTCAGATGGTGAGAGTGCTGAGGGTTATGAAGAAATTGACTATATTCCCCACTCCCAGTCTGATGATAAGAGTAAGGAGTCTATGTCTGTATTGGTGAGTATTTCTGGTGATGAGGAGGACAAATCTCTGGGTGCCCATATTGGAAAGGAGAAAGGTAAAGATCCTAAGTTGCCAAGGAGGACGTGGGTGGCCATAAAGTTCATATTTTGCTAAATTATGTTAGTTTTGAAGAGCATGATATACCCATCTTTGCGAAGCTTGAGGTGGTTATGGAAGTGCAGTCAGAGAGGAAAGAGGAGGAAACCCCAAGTCACGACACTGTAGAGAAGGGAAACATCCCTGCTACTTCAAGGAACATTCCGTTCTCTATAATTATGGATATGTAGGAGAGGAATGTCCAACTCCTTCAAGATAATATGGATGATAAAATTGAGCCCCCATTTGGAGTTCTTCAAACTGCAAAGGCAATGTTAATGTACTCGTTTCGTCTGATGAAATGGGTATTTAAGGAAATTAAAAGCCTCCATCTCAGCTTTCGAGTTCTATGTACTCATGTTCATCTTATCCAAGGTAATCAAGATCCTGGGTCAACAAGGGTTGATGGTTGAAATAATAAGGAAGATGGAAAAAATTTGAAGAATCTGCATGACAGATTTGACATTCTTGAGAACACTTTTAAGAAACACATGAGGGATAACAATATCTTCATGGGTTCTACTATGGACTATTTTAATTCCATTAAATCAGAGTTGGATTCTAGCTCTAAAATGTGAAGATTGATGATGAAAAAGATGACATGGGAGATGCAGGTCCGGGAAAGCACACGCATTCAGCCAAGAAGAAGAAAATCCAAGATAAGATTTCAGAGCTTTCAGACTTCAATGGTGCCATCAAGAAGGTCTCCAAGGCTAATAAGGAAGTAGAAGGCACTCTCTTAGATTTTTCCTAGTTCATGTAGCTGCCCTATTTTATTTTTATTTTTATTTTTATAAGTTAGCTATATAATTTTTTGGCTTTTGGTTGCCAGAGTGCCTAACTGGTTTCTGGCTTTTTCTCTGGTCTTCTATTTTTGTCATGGGTGTTACGAGCTAGGTCTCCGTCCTGTCTTTGTTTATTACTTTAAATGTTGTCTATATTTTTGTAATGGTTGTAAGGGGTTTTGGGTCCCCATAAAACCTGTTTTTATGAGCAATCATAAATATGAACAAATGATTCAACCAAATTTCTATTATATTATATTTTTTACATAAAATTTTATCTAGACATTCTTTACCTTATATTATTTTATATTATTTAAAGACCTTTTATTTAAACATTCTTGAGTGTATCTAACTTCAAATATCTTCTAAGGAAGTATTAGATTTTATCTATTATAATATAAATCATGATTAGAATCCTCTATATAAGCGTCAACTTTATTAATTGTAAGTGACATAATTCTTAATTGATTTTAATAGAAAATGATGAATTCCTAAGATGACTCCTATAATCTTTCAGATTCCCTCTTTTACCTTGTAGCACTTCTTAGTGTATGCAACTTTCTGTTAGCCAAAGCAACTTTCAGCTAGCTCCCTGATTTATTGGGAGACTTGTATTTCACCAAATTTAAGTGATCATGCTCTATTTCTCTTTAAGCTAACTAAATAAAGCTTGTACTTAGCCTCTAAGATCTCTTCAGCAATTACATTATTGCATTTTACACATAATAAGAATGATTAATTGAATTTCATTCTTTATGCTCTACTTTATAACTACATGTTCATCTTAATCTTCTTTTTTAAATTTTAGCTAGATCCATAATGTTATGTGCACCTATAGATGCAAATTTCTATAGTACAAGTTCTCTTTAGCTAGCTTACGAGAAATAGAGCATGATAGCCTAAATATGGTGAAAGAAGAGTTTCCCTATAAATAAGGGAGCTAACTGAAAGTTGCATTGACTAAAATAAAATTGCATCTGCTAACAACACTAAGATTAATAACTATTTTAGAGATGAAGTGGGCTGAGAAGATGCACTAGTTTTTCAGATTCCATTTTTCTTTCTTTTTAATGCACATCATAAAAATTTGTTAAAGTAGAATGAGTAATTGATAACATGGATTATTTGACACTTACAAGACTATCTAAATGATGACATGTAACTGATTAAGTGTTTGAATATATTAAGTTGATGATCATGCAAGGCATTAAATCAGTTAATGTACTGTATCGTCATTGATGTCAACTTGATATAATCTGTATGGTCATGTAAATAATGCCAAAGAATTCAAATAACCTAAACCAATGCTATGCTATCACTAATGCATACATGTCAAGTATTCACTAAGTGACAAACAACACCGACGGAGTGCACCTGACATATAGAGAAAAAGAACAAAGTCACAGTGATACCCGACGAGAAAATGCATAGCACTACCAACGAGCAAAGCATAGAATAACCCGATGGAAGAAATTATAGTGTTGCCCGATAGAAGGAGATCATGAAGATAACTGGAGTCTCGCTGATAGAATAGTCATTTTTCACCTACGACTAACTACATTGGTGATCAACAAAATAGATAGTTTAGAAAATGACAAAATATGTAGCTGGTAGAGCTAAATATAGACTTAACTAGTTGTCTACTTTATTGTATTTGACCAGAAATAAGTGATTGATTTAAAGAATATTTGTACAGTTGGAAAGAAGATATCTATGAGACAAATAAGGAGTTATGCTTTAAATCCAATTGGCTGGATTGTTTATCATGCCAAGAATCAAGAATCAAGAACTAAGAAACAAGGAATATTGTGTCTATATAAGAGACAAGCTTAATTCATTTACAAATGATTAAGGGGAGTGAATAGAAAGAGGATGCTAAAGAAAAAATAATGAAGAAAAACTTCATGCAGTGTTGATCAAATAGGGTGAAGGAGAGCTAAGGAATTCTGCAGACAACTGATGAATAGTGAGCACATCATCACAGAGCAGAAAGTGTGGAGCACAAGGATTGAATTGATACATTGATCAGAGAGGTAATGTAGTTAAATAGATATGAAAATCTACAATCTAAGTTGCAATATGAACAAGTCATAATGTTTTAGTTTAACCATAGAAGCATCAAGTCTCTTAACTGAGCAGGACTTAACAGTCTTCTATATATTGAGGTACATCTCAAGGAGTGCCAAAAAGGTTGATTCATGAAAGTAGCATTGGATATGCTCGATGGCTATTGACAGTCTAAGAAAGATGCTGATTCAATGATGGCAGCATTAGATGCCCAATACTAAGTGACAACCTCTGTGTATAAAATCCTCCAACAAGGTCACACCTAATAGTGTGTTTTGTAACCTTTAACAGGGTTGGCGTTAACAGGGCTCACTTTAAAAGAGTGAAAATTTGGGGTACTGGTCCTAGTGGTTTTTTCCCTTAATAGGGTTTCCTTGTTAAAATCCATGTGTTACGTGTGTAGGATTCATTTCTTTAGTCCCTTGCATCTTACATAGCTAATTCTATATATATATCGGTATACTTCCCATATTTCATGTATTTCGGTAAATAAACGACTGCTTATTGGTAAACATAAAGAAGAAGGTTTAACAGAGCAATCCAACAATTTGTAAGTTTATATAAGTTATTCAAGGCATTCATCTTATAGGATAGAAGATAACTTGAGAAATAATTTTTTGCTACAACGTTTGAAGGGTTGATTTAAGGATTAATTTTTGAGGCCACTGATTCACCCCCCTCCTCTCAGTTATTACTAATAATTGATATCAGAGCTTGTGTGCTTATAAGGAAGGTTTCAAGACCTAAGCCAAAGATCACAAGATGAACAGAAAAGATCTGCCCAAGTTGAACAAAGATAATTTTGCTTCATGGCAAAGCAAGATAAGACTCCACTTATTAGGTATTGGTAATGATGTTACTCAAGTCCTAGAAACTAAATATTTGTTTCCCATAGGAGCACGAATAGTTGAAAAAATGAGAGAGAAGCATGAACACAACAACATGATGATGGAGCTTTCTTCCTCACTCTCCAATGGTGAATTTTAAGATGTCAAAGAATGAAAAACTGCAAAGCAGATGTGGGACAAATTGAAGCTTGTACATGGTGGTGACAAAAATGTTTTGAGAGCCAAGGAAGAAAGCCTTAGAGGAAAGTTTGATGATCTCAAAATGAAAGAAGGTTAAAACATCACTGAGTACAATACAAGAATCAAAGAGGTAGTTAATGCTATCCGAGGAGTTGGAGGTGTACTAGAATAAAATACAGTGGTAAGTAAAATTCTAAGAACTTTACTGCCTGCTTATTCTATTAGAGTATCTTACATTCAAGAAATGAGAGCAGTAGAAAATAGAAATGTTACTCTAGATAGTTTAATTGGAAGACTAATTTCATTTGACATGAATAACTTTGATAATAGTGTCTTACCAAACATAGAGTTTGCATTCAAAACTTCTATGAGAATAAGTAAATCAAGTCATAGAAACACTATGAGAAAAGATAGTGATAGTGAAAGTGAAGAATATGATCTTGATGAAATTGAAGCACTTATGGTCGGAAGAATTCAAAGAGGCAAAGGTAAATACAAAGGTAAATTACCACTTGTTTTTTTTAATTGCAAAGAGATTGGACACTTTGTTGCAAGATGTACTAACAGAAGAAAAGATGACATAAGTAATGATAGATCATCTAAAAAGAAGTATGACATAGGGGATTATAGAAGATACTGACAATCAGAAAGAAGAGATACCCAAGACTATAAGGACAAAGGAAAGAAGGCCAATTACCTAGCAAAATGCAAGGTTGATGATACTGACACTGAATCTGATGAAGACATCGATTTAGTGTTTGTGTTTGTAAAGGATGATTCAGATGATGATGAAAAAAGGTATGTAGAAAAAAATCTCATATCTAAAATTAGAAAAAATGATGTTTGGATCATAGATAGTGGCTGCACTCACCATATGACTGGTGATAAGAAAAAGTTTGAGACTTTTGAATACGATAAAGATGGTTCAATAAGAATGGGTAATGACACACCTTGTCCAGTTGAAGGTAGAGGAACAATAATGTTGAATAACCAGATAAAATATGAGAATGCTTATTGGATAAATGGATTGAATTATAATCTATTGAGTGTTTCTCAGTTAAATAATTCAGGTCACAAAGTAGCATTTGAAAATAAGAAGGCAAAGATCTTCAATAAATCTAGAAATCTAATTGGTACCAGTGAGCAGACAAAAGGTAACTTATTCTATATGAATGATACTGACTCCACTTATTTGATTGCTACAAATGAAGACATATGGTTATGGCACAAAAGATTGTGTCATGTGAACTTTGACAACATGATAAAGATTAGCAAAAAGAGAAATGTCAGAGGCTTACCGACAATGACCAAGCCCGACAATATCATATGTAAGACTTGTCAAAAAGGTAAAATGAAAAAGTCTTGTTTTAAGAGAAAATCCCATACATCTGATGCAATTCTAGAATTAGTCCATACTGATTTATGTGGACCTATGAGGACAAAGAGTTATTATGGAGATAGATATTGTATTCTCTTTGTTTATGATTACTCTAGAATGATGACAGTCATGTTTCTAAAAGACAAATCAAAAGCATTTAAGATGTTTAAATGGTACAAAGCAATGGTTGAGAAGAAAAGTTGTAAGGAGAAAAAATTATTAAGGTCAGATAGAGTAGGGAAATTTATTTCAGATGAATTCACTAAATTTTTTAATGAGCATGGAATCAAAAGACAGGTCTCTGCACCAAGAACACCACAGTATAATGGAATTGCTGAAAGAAGGAAAATATCCATAGTTGATTGCGAAAGGACACTGATGATAGAGAAAGGCATCACCCAAATATTCTGGAGGGAAGCTGTCGGTATTGATTTTTACACATTAAACAGAGTACAAATGAAGAAAGACACCAAAAAGACACCTTATGAGCTATGGTATGGATACACACCCAATGTAAGTTATTTCAAAATTTTTGGCAATCAATGTTATATCTTAAAAGATTATAGAAATGGAAAAATTGACTCCAAGAGTGATGAAGGAATTTTCTAGGGTATTCTACCAAGAGAAAGGCTTATAAATGTCTAAACAAAGCCTCTAACAAAATTGTTGAAAGTGAAAATGTAAAGATAGATGAATTTGCAGAGAAGAATGAACAGGAAAGCTCTAAAGAACTAGAGGACTACATTAAGTTCACTTACAATCAAGAACCTGATACTCTACCCTACAAACAATATAGAGCTCCTGAGCATCAGGCTGCAAATACCGACACTCAAGATAATGATCAAGATAATATGCAGGGTGATGAAGAACATGATAAAGAACAAAATAATGATCAAACTGATAGACAAAGAGTTGTACCTATACTTTCAGGATATGTAAGAAAGAACCATCTAGAGATCCAGGTCATAGGAGATAAGAAAGCTGGTAAAAGAACAAGAAGTAAGTCTCTAAACTCAAGCTATCTTATTTGTGAGTTTGAGCCAAAATCAATCAATGCTACACTTGATAGTGAAGAATGGATAAGTGTTATGAATGATGAGATTGAGCTGATTGAGAAAAAAAAAACATGGTTACTTGTGCCAAGACTAGATGACAATAAATTCATCGGTACAAAATGGATATTCAGGAATAAAGTAAATGAGAATGGAGAAGTCACAAGGAATAAAGAAAGACTAGTATGAAAGGGGTATGCACAGGAAGAAGGAATTGACTACGAAGAGACCTTTGCACCCATTTCTAGGCTAGAAGGAGTAAGAATATTACTTCTTATGCTGCATATAAAGGATTCAAGGTATATCAAATCGATGTCAAGTCTGCATTCCTGAATGGAATACTTGAAGAAGAGGTATACATTGAACAACCAGAAGGGTTTGTTGATCTAGACAAGAGGAACATGGTATGTAGACATCACAAAGCCCTGTATGGATTGAAACAAGAACCCCTAGCCTAGTATGAAAGACTTCATTCCTATCTTATAAGTATTGGATTTGTAAGAACTAGTGAAAACAATAATCTTTACTTGAAGGAAGAGACTAATGCTAACACTTTGATTGCTAAGATATTTGTTGATGACATCATATTTGGAGGCAATGATATGCTATGAAAATCATTTACAAATGAGATGAGAAAAGAGTTTGATATTTCTATGATTGGAGAGATCAAATTCTTTCTTGGTCTGCAGAACATGCAACAGTGTGAAGGTATTTTCATTACACAATCCAAGCACATTAACGAGGTCCTAAAAATATTCAAGATGGAAGAAATCCAAACCAGTTGGAACACTAATGGAAACTGGATGTAAATTAACAAAGGAAGACAAGACATCAAAGATAAATCAGACTTTGTAGAGGTCAATGATTGGAAAACTCATGTATGTTGTTCACACTAGACCAAATATTGCACACACAGTAGGAATAGTTGCAAGATTTTTTGCTAACCCCAGGGAATCACATATGAATGTTGTGAAAAGAATTCTAAGATATATAAAGAATACTATAGAATATGGATTATGGTATAGAAGAGAAGGAAAATTTGAACTTCAGGTCTTTATCGACACTGATTGGGGTGGAAATACTGATGACCGGAAGAGCACAACTAGAGGAGCATTCTTCATGGGTGACAGACTTGTCACATGGATCAACAAGAAATAAGGATACATCTCACAATCTACTGCAGAAGTAGAGTATGTTGTTGCTGCTACAAATTGCTCAAATATTGCATGGATCAAACAGTTACTGGAAAGTATGCATATGAAGATCCTAGAACCAGTGATTATCTATTGTGATAATACAAGTGGAATTAACATTTCCACAAATCCAATCATGCATGCTAAAACAAAGCATATTGTCATCAAGTATCATTATTTGAGAGAACAAGTTCAGGTAAAGGAGGTGATACTTGAGTATGTGCAATCAAAGGAACAATTGGCTAATATCTTCACCAAGCCACTACCCAAGGATGCATTTGAGTACTTGAGAAAGAGACTAGGGGTCAGACCCTTGTCTACTGGTCAGTAAATTGACTAGAAGGTTGCATCAGCCTACATATTATCAGAATATCATTCATGATTGATGCAAACAAAGAGGTGAACTTCAAAGCTACATCTATATACAAATAGGTATATATCATCACCAAGCACCAGAGCATACTATTGTATTGTTGATGGATAAGGGAAATTCAAGGAATATATTATGGATAAAAAAAAATTGCTTGACATTAATGTCAGATATTTGTTTGGCATTATTGTCAAAGGGAGAGAGATTATCCATATTATCACATCCTTCTGGAAAGGGAGAGAGATTATCTATTATCACATTACTCCAATAGGGAGAGATTATATCCTTAGGGCGAGAGTATTATACAAAGAGAGAGTTGCTGACAATTGAAACAAAACACATCAAAAGAAAGGAGAACAATCAAAGGGAGTGAGTTTGACATAGAAGGAGAACACGCCAAACTAGAGAAAGAAAGATTTGACATCCATCCAGGAAGGGATTGAAGACAGATAGAAAGCCTGCAGGAATCAAATCAAAGATACTTGAGCTTACCAGAAACCAGACATTTGTAATAGTTACATTAGGAAAGCTTGATGAAACTGTATATTTCATATTGTATTAGAGATAGTATAGTATGATAATATAGTATATTTCCATCAATGCCAAAGGGAGAGATTGATGACATGTAACTGATTAAATGTTTGAAGATGTTAAGGTGATGATCATGCAAGTCATTAAATCAGTTAATGTATTGTATTTTCATTGATGTCAACTTGATATAATCTATACGGTCATGTAAATAATGCCAAAGACTTCAGAGAACCTAAGGAACGAAGGCTATGCTATCAGTAATGCATACATGTCAAGTATTCACTAAGTGACAAACAACACCGATGGAGTGCACCCGACATACAGAGAAAAAGAACAAAGTCACAGTGATACCCGACAAGGAAATGCACAACACTACCGATAGGTAGAGTCACATTGTTGCCCGACGAGCAAAGCACATAGTAACAGGACAGAAGAAAATACAGTGTTGCATGATGGATGGAGATCATGAAGCTAACTGGATTCTCGCCGATGGAACAGTCAGTTATCATCGACGACTAACTACAGTGGCAACTGACATAACAGAGAGTTTAGAAAATGACAAAATATCTAGCTGGCAGAGCTAAATATAGTCTTAACTGGTTGTCTACTTTGTTTTACTCGACCAGAGATAAGTGATTGATTTAAATCAGATTTATACAGTTGGTAAGAAGATATCTACGAGACAAATCAGGAGTTATTCTTTAAATCTAATTGGTTGGATTGTTTATCACGCCAAGAATCAAGAACCAAGAAAAAAGGAATATTGTGTCTATATAAGTGAAAAGATTAATTCATTTATGAGGGATTAAGGGGAGTGAATGGATAGAGGTTGCTGAAGAAAAACTAATGAAGAACAACTTCATGCAGTGCTGATCAAACAAGCTGAAGGAGAGCTAAGGAATTCTGCAGACAACCGACGAACAGTGAGCACAACATCATAGAATAGAAAGTGTGGAGCACAAGGATTGAATTAATACATTGGTCAGAGAGGTAATGTACTTCAATAGATCTGAAAATATGCAATTTAAGTTGCAATATGAACAGATCATAATGTTTCAGTTTAACCATTGAAGAATTAAGTTTCTTAACCGAGAAGGACTTAAAATTCTTCTATATATTGAGGTACATCTCAAGGAGTTCCAAAAAGGTTGATTCATGAAAGTAGCATTGGATATGCCGGATGCCTATTGACAGTCTCAGAAAGAGGCTGATTCAAGGATGGCAGCATTAGATGCCCGATAGTATGTGACAACCTATATGTATAAAATCCTCTAACAAGGTCACACCTAACAGTGTGTTTTGTAACCTTTAACAGGGTTGGCTCTTAACATGGCTCACTTCAGAAGAGTGAAAATCTGGGGTACCCATCCTAGTGCTTTTTTCCCTTAACAGGGTTTCCATGTTAAAATCCATGTGTTATGTGTGTATGATTCATTTCTTTACTGTCTTGAATCTTATATATCTAATTCTAGATATATCGGTATACTCTGCATATTTACTGTATTTCGGTAAATAGATGACTGCTTATTGGTAAACATAAAGAAGAAGGTTTAATAGAGCAATCTGACAAGTAGTAAGTTGATATAAGTTATTCAAGGCATTCATCTTGAAGGACATAAAATAACTTGAGAAATAATTTGTGGTTATAAGTTTTGAAGGCTTGATTTAAGGATTAATTTTTTAGGCCACTGATTCACACCCCCGCCCCCTCTCTGTTATTACTAACACTAAATACCCACTTAATGTATGACAATGTCATGCACAATTTTTACTGTAAAATCATTGTAATTTTAAGGTAATGAATGCCATCTAATATTCAAAGTCGCTACAAAATTAACTGGATAATCAATTTGAGGGTTGTATACTTCTGTCTTACATACCATCTTTTGGACCGTATTCTCTCCTCTAGAATTTTGTTCATCATATCCCATCTTAGTTTCTTTTGTTTTGAATCCCTACATTTTATATTCTTGTCATACAAATTTATCTCATCATCAACGCTCGATGCAATGGTTTCCTGCAAATAGATAACTTGGTTTCCTCTAGTCAAATCATCTTTCCTCTATTGTAGTGTATTTGTGCATCTCTAGTTCATCGTGTTCAACATTATCTTAAGATATATATTCGTGATAAGGTGCAGCTTTTTCTTTTATATAGAATAGATTGAAAATATAAATACTCTTCTATGACCCTTTTCTAGAAATCAGCTTTTTCTAGTCCTTTGTTCGATAGTTTCCCTTTATTTTGAACATTGTTTCATCCCTCCCTTTCATATTGACAGGGCTTCACATCCGATTTTAGCTTTTTAATTTGTTAGGCCCTTATCTCACTCTACAATTATAAGATTACTTGATTTTCATGTTTACTATCATTCACGTTAATAACCTTAATGCTAAAATTAACACTTTTTAATATTAGTAACAATTCTACATCAATGATTTAATAACAAATTTAATTTTAAATTCTTTTCTAAATTTTGAAAGCTAGTAATATTTGAAGCTTCAGGGATATTTATTTACATTCATTTAATTCAATAATAAGAAAATTTATGTATGTTGTAGGAGTAAAAGTAGAATAAATTTTCATGTAGAATGATATAATATTTGATACATGAATTTTTCTAAAGAAATATTAAATTTAAAAAACAAAATAACTTAACTGAAATCTATGTATAGAAAAAGTAACATCTTAATTTATAGATTAAATTTAAAAAACAAAAGAACTTAATTGAAATCTATGTATAGAAAAAGTAACATCTCAATTTAAAGATAAAAAATATTGAAAACAATTTCAACAAAAATGAAATATAGCTTACATATTTAATCAAAACAAAATGTAAATAGATATAATTATATGAAACACGCAATTGACATTATGTAACTTGCGGCTCCTGAGACTCAACGAAAGCTGGGTCATGTTCCACTCATGTAGAACACATCCCAATTCAAATAAATAAGCAAGTACAATGGATTATTTATATATTGAAATAATTCTATTAGCATGGACACAAGTGTTCTAATATGTGCCAGATGATTATATTTCATTCTAAATCATTCTATTAAATTTTGAAATATAAACTAGTATACTTAAAGATGAAATGACAAATGTGTTAAGTCGTGTTTTTTAGTAGCTCAATTAGATTTTTTTTTTGATAATTAGGCGAAGTGATGCAGGGGCATCGTACCTATTCTTGATTTTGGTTTTTTAAATTTTTAGTTTTGGTAGATTTTATTACAAGTTTAGTCCCTGGGAACATGTGTTCATGAGAACAGAACTTCCTAACAATACAGTTACGGGAAATTAGATAGCCGTTGGGAGTTGAAATATAATCATCTTGGACAGTTGGAAGTCGTTGCTTAGAAGTTGAACGGTCTCACCTCATGCCCTGCTCGATTTATAAAGGGAAAGATCAATTTCCTTGGAGGACAATTTGAGTGGTTTGAGGGAGAGGAGAATATATTACTCCCCAAAAGCAACCGACGAGGGAGAACAGAGAGTTGCAGAACCATGGTGAGAAACAAAGAGAAGGTGTAGCAACAAAAATGGGGAGAAATAGGAAAAATTAAAAGGAAAAAAAATGATGCGACAGATAAATAAGAGTTTAAGAAGGTAATGCAGATGCTAAGAAGAACCATGCAGAGGAGAAGACAGGTCGGACTGAGAAGAGATCAGATCGATAGAGAGAAGGCACTGGAAAATATTGGCTGAATCACGAATGGAGATTGGCCTTCCTGAGATGTCAAATTTATATAGAGCATGAGCCGATCCTTGAAGGATCAAACATAACTTGTAATTGACAATAAAATTGGAAGCGATGCAATAAAGTCATGTTTGGACTCTGTTCTGCATCGTTTGGCATGGTGATAGAGCAGACTGTCATGAATGTCTACATTCCCTAACTTCAAAAATAAATAATCTTTCATTTCTTATACTATTTCATGTTTCATAATGTTCCAATCATTGTAATTGAATGAGTAATGAGTCATACATTTGGATACTCTATATTTCACTGTAAAGTCACAGATATCACTCCCTGTAGTGTTGAAGTCAGAAGTGTTGGTATTATTCGTGAGTACGGGTTTGAAACCAATTGATTATGTCACATCATTGCATTTCATATGCTCTGCCAAAGTATTTTTGAAAGTCCTATCGTCGAGGAGGTATTGTTCCATATCCTATCATCTTAAAGACATGATAGGGATGCATGTGTTTGTGAATGGTGAAGTCCATTACAATCAAGTTGTATCAGAGCCTAAAAGGTCTGGGCGGTGTTTATAGAATGTGTTATTTATATTTTAAGTTGCAATTTACTGTATGTTGCAGTTGATGTAACAGGGAAAGCCTTAAGTGAATACTCAAGAAGACAGAAAGAGATTGAAGATGTGAAAGCATTCAAGAAAAAATATTCTCGAGAGGAGAGACAAAAGAAAAGAAAATAAGAAGCAGGATCGAAATTTGAGGAAGAGATCGCTGGATTCAAAAAACATATATAGAGGGTGAAGCAATGGTTTGAGCAGAAAAACTCAGGCTATTTTTGGGTTTGGCCAATGAATAATAGAGTTAAGTGGCCTGCGAAGATGATTATGGAGAAAAGAAAAGGAAAAAGATGAAATCCTTGACGAGACAAGAGAGAACCCACAAAGGATGGAACAACAATGAATTGCCATGCAAACAACATGGAAAGGAAGTGGTGAAGGAAGTTCTCCTTGAAGGGAACATGAGAAGAGACGAAAAAGGAAGAAGTGCGGCAAGTAACACTTGTGAAGGAGAGAAATGAAGAGAGGAGAGTGTCGATAAAGAAGACGCTAATGGAGACATTGAGATCTCTTATTTTGACTTCTAATATTATGATTGTAGATGTGTATGCAGATATGAAGAATGCGATAGGGAAGGTAAAGAATGACACCTTCAAGATGATGAGAGAATGCGGAAAGAATGGTCGCCGAATAAAGAGCTGAGGATGAGAGGAGTTTGGTTGTAGTAGTGTATGTAGAAGAAGTTGCAGCAAATATGCCTTTTGAAGTGTCTCCATATGAAGAAAAGACGGATGTGGAAGAAATACAGAAAGCTGAAGAAGAAGATGAAGAAGTCACAGAATTTTATCATGCCCTAGATAATTTGAAGCTAAAGAAAGGGGATTTGGTAAAACGAAAGAATCAACAAGCCTTGAAGCCAAGGTGAGAAGCAGTTTGGAACAACAAGTAAAAGGAAATTTTAATGTTGATCCTCGTGGTGTGATTAGAAATGAAAACGTTAGTTTTCATCAACCAAATTGAGGAAGAAATGCAAATGAGATAATTTATAAAGAGAGAAAGAAATTGATTTTCATATGGCGCAAATCTCAAACATTCCTTTTTATACTATGGTCCTGGCAAAATTTCCTATTAAACGGAATTTCCTGATTTTATTCTCTGGTTTACGATTGGTTCTCTTCATTTTTCCCGGTAGTCTTTTCATCTTGTCACTCAGGAAATTGGACAGAAAAAAGGGCTCGAGGGATTCGTGGAAATTTGTAGACAACTGTTTCTTCCTGGATTATCCTGTGGCGTGGTGCAGGCTACTAAACGTGTCATTTGCATGTGGGTTTCCCTCGAGATGGCATCAACATGGAATAGTATATTGCGGTGAAGAGGGTGTATTGCATTTAGTTTCCAGGCCTTCCGCAATTTTCTCCGATCGCTATTTGAGTGTTTGACTCGAGCCCGAGTAAGGTAAGGTAATCAAACCCTAAAGCCGTGCATCATTCTATATCCTGTTCCGTGGATCTCACTCTGTCGCGGGCAGGTTGGATACCTGTCAATGACATTCGCCTGAAAGTTTCATAAACCTTTTAAGTCAAATCCTTTTCTTGCAAAGACATTAATTCTTTGATGGTTGTCTATACATGTTTCAAAGCTTCCATTTCGGCACTGACAGATGATGAATGTTAGGAAGCGCTTGGAATCTGGCTTTACACCCAATATTTACATTTTCCTGAGACTTTCAAAGGCATTTTATTAAATCTTTTTTTTGCCATATCCTGCAGCCCTGGCGGCTTCATGAGACATATTCCTGGGGGGCGCTCAAAAGATAGTTCGCATAGCCTATATCTCGTTCCTTCTATGTAAACATTCATTTTGTTTTGCGTATGCTCAAACCCTACCATTAGTATTTTCCCTCTCATTTCCACGGTCACACAAAACACTAGGCGCAGGGTGGCAACTTTCTTTTTGCACTCCATCTTCAGGCTGCGAGGATGCGAGCCTCAGTTAGGTGTCCAGTTGGAAACAACAAGTGCAAGAGATGAGACAGATTCCTGGTAATCTTAGTTTTTCTTTGCTATGGTTAATCTTATTTACTTCACCACATTGAATTTCCTTACCCTGCATGACAATTAAATAACTCAAGGCATTTTCACCTCATGGTACCAAGCCTTCCTGCAATCACAAGCCCGCATTTCTTAGTACATTACATCGGTTGGCATCAAGATGTGGTTGTTTGGGAGCATAATTTATAGATTAGGCATTTAAATTGTGTTGTGTTCAAATCTCTTGGATGGAGCTGGTCACCCTTTGTAAAGTTAGTCCTGCAAATTTTGATCAGCGAAAAGATTGGAGCCATGCAAAGGTGCATCTCATACAAATGTATGAACTGCACTAGAAATGAACCCGATTTCAAGAAAAATGTTTGACCTCATCATCAACACATTGCAACAAATATTGAGGGTTCTTTAACGAATGTCAAAACCCTGCTCCAAGCTTCCCTCTTGACACAGTCTGAGGGGATGTTTGCAAAGATTGCTGAGTCTGGCTTTGCTTTAAAGTTTGTAAAGACTTTTCAACAAATCTATTTTGTACATATTCTGCAATCTTGCAGCCTGCTTTCTATGTGCTCTACTTTTTTGCCTTTTTTTTTGGGCACTCTGGGTTTTGATAATTGATTATAGAGTCCTCTTTGAGATCATCTTTGAGATAGAGCATTGCAGCGGTGTTGTGCTTGAAAACATAAAACTTTTAGTTTAGGTCTTGGAAATTTCTCTTTGTTAGCTGATGTGATACTGTTTTTGCACTGGTTTTGTTTGGTGTTTTCACTTTATTGTGCGGGGGTATGGGAATGTTTCATTGCAAATAACAATTTTTTAGATGTTCGCCAGATTCTGGTGTAAGGTGTTGGTTTACCTTAACCGTGCACGCAACATTTAATTTTTTTAGGACTACAAAAGAGTTTCTTCATATTGGACAGCAATAATTCGTTGAGCAGCTATGCTGTGAACTTTTGAACTTTTCTTTCTGTGAAAATATTCGATATTGCTTTCACTCTGTTGTAGTTGTTGTGGGGATTTTCTTCATATTCCAAAAATTGATGTGCAGATGCATATTGGTTTAACTTTAATGATGATTTTCAAGATTTTTTATTTATTTATTTATTTTTCATTCAAGTCAATAGTGTTTTAGTCTATATGGGTAACTTTTCTTTTTAGTTAGCTATGAAATCTTTTACTATCCATTACTCTCTCCATATTCTTAGGTTGACTCATTTTATTGTACTTCTCTAAAAAAATTCCTAAAATTGTACTCCCTACAAAAATATATAATAGATGGATTATTGTAATTTAATAGGCTGGGAGGCGGAACAGGTTCATGGTTAATCCAACACAAGATGGGGTGCAGGAACCGGTTCATGGTTAATCAAACACGGGCTTCAAGTATTCTTAGCTACACAACAATAGACCATCAATCTGCCTACCTTATCATACACATCTACTAGGAGAGTTGTAACTACAACATTAGCAACATTTGATAAAATTGCCATAACTAGTGGGGTTCAAGGGATGTTTGTATTTTGTTTGGAAGCTCATTTTTTTGAATCTAGCACACAAGATGCTCCCATACCTTGTTTCAAATCCTTTATGATTATAATTTTTCATTGAACCATCCCTTTTGTAAGAGAATATAACATCATTATAACATCGAGCTTGTTATTGCCTGATTGTCATATGTTGTGCCTTCTTTGTTGCCCTCATTGCATTCTCGGTGTCATATCTTACTAAGCATGATCTTTATGTGTTGTATCGTGTGTGATACTTGACTAGAACATCTCTTGTCACATATCTTAGTAATAACAAAAAGAATGAATTACAAGTTCAGATTTCTTGTTGGAATTTCTCATTGATGGATGAATCTTTCCTATCAATTGAATATTTAGTTTGTTATGTTATTTTCCTTCCAGTATGTTCATACTTGGAGTGGGCTATGTATTTCCTATGAAGAACATCTTGTATTTAATGTTATTGTTGACCAAGACAATGAATATCATCTGGGTGTAAAACTATCAAAGATGAATATAAAAAATATGACACTTTTCCTTTACACCCATATCCATCATCCTACTTAGTATGAATTATGCATGATTCCAAACCTAGTGGTAACTTTCCCCATCGGCCTAATGCATCATAGCATTGGTATGCAAGAAAAGAACCTCAAAATTGTGCATATGAAGCTTTACTAAAATATATTAGCTTGCACAATTCTTTGATTGCATACTAATTTCAAACATCTCTGATCTCAAAAATGAAAGCATCAAACTCTGCAATGAGGTTGAAACCCAAAATTACAGGACCTCATTTATAGCGGGTAAGAAAGTCTGCACCAATGCATTTCTTCAGAATTGGGTTAGTGCTTGGAATATGGAAAGGCGGGAAACCCATGTTAGTCGTAGTACTTACTTTATGTTGTGTTGGTTATATTATGTATAGCCGAGGATACTTAGTTAGTACCGGACAACGGTTGAGAATCGGTGGTGATGTTTGGTCACACCCCTTCAGGTTTATATAAGCAATGTACTTTCTCTTTGGAGGGAGGATATAGGAGAGGGACTATTGTGTAAATGTACTCAAGTTATGAATGATTAATAAAGATTATGGTATTCTTTGATCTATCTTATGTATTTTCATTTTCGTACAATGTCTATGCATCACTAAACTAGGTTACCCTAGCGGGTAAACACTTGGCGCCACTGTCTAGACGTAGTCGGGAAGGCAAAATAAAAATAAAAATTGATTTGTTGATTATTGCCCTGTGGAGAAGTGAGCAAAGAATTCATGCCCAATCAATTGAATAAAAATAGAAAGAAGGAACTCGAGAAGGAACAAGCTGATAGAAAATCTGTACTCGCATAATAGCAAGCTAAGTGAAGGGAGAGATACAAAACACGCTCCGAAGGACTACCGAAGGGAGTTGTAATGTCCCCGTTTTGGAGGTAATTTGATTTAATTAATTTAATTAATTAAGTTGTCCAAAATAATGAATTTTTTATGAGGATGACTAATTAATTATTTTAATTAAATAAATAAGTGGTATCAAGTTAATTATTTATAAAGTTATCAAATAAATAAATATTAAAAGGTAACTTTATATTTAATTAATTTAATAAAGTGACTTGAATTATAAAATATTTTTATAAAGTCACTTAATAAATAAAATAAAAT
>MU223266.1:1669118-1682233 GCA_018584345.1 Thuja plicata
TATTAAAATCAGATATTACAGTCTTGAAAGGGCGCCTTTGGTAGGTGCGATTTTGGTTGTGGAGCTCACATTTGGCATCGATTTCATTCAAGGCTTGGTTTGCCCATTTCCTTGGATCTTGGAGATGTTGTTTGATGCTTGAGATGGAATTTAAATGCTGCATATTATTTTATTTTCAAGATCAGACCAGAACAAGGGCGGCTGGCTTAGGGAGCTTAATTTGGCTTTTAAGAACACATTTTCAAGTGGAGTTTGCTTGCTTCTTCATCTATTCACAAGGGCGCTTCAATCCAACCAGGTTTCATTGCATATAGTCCATCATTTCTTTGTATAAGCATAACTCTTAGTTACAGCTGTATGAGTGCATTTTCATACCAGCACATCATATATTTGTAATTTTTGTAAATGCCAAGAGTGTTGGCTTATTGATGAGAATTGTATTGGATCATTGTGTTGTAATAAGAATTACTAATTTTCTGGTCATTAGTAGTTGTCATTGAGAAATTCTATATCATTTGTAGTCAGCTTAGTAGTTTGCATACCAACTGTTTGACAAAATGTCAATTGGCTTTATGTTCTCTTTTTGGCATAAATAATGTTATAATTTTGCATACCAAGTGTTTATATTAATGCCACTTGGTTGTAAGTGCATTAATTCCATCTTAGGTCCCATCCAAAGTTTTTTTCATAATTACTAGTTGTTGTAGCTGCATATTGCAAGTAGTTTCAGTCATATAGATGCATTGAATATTGTCAAAATAAGTTGCACATTCATGTTAGGTCATTGTTTAGTCAATTTTTGAGCCTTCTTGCAAGCATTCTCATTGATGCTAATTGAAGAAAAGAGTCATTAATGAAAAATAAAATGTTATATCAGTCGTATGACCCTTGTATGTGAAGTGTTTGATAAAATTTCCAAGGCCAAAAATCAAAAGTTTTCAATCAGATTTGAGCAGGGTCATTACAAGAGTAAGGTAAGGTGAGGGTCTTGAGGTATCTAGCTGGGAGGCTAGGAGAAGTGATGAGGACCGCGTAGAGGAAAAAAGGAATTTGTTTGGGTTCTTAACCTTAACCCCATGGATGGAAGCAAGAGAAGCCCGAAGGAAGGAAGAAGAGAAAGCCGCACAGAGGGAGGCTCAAGATATCACTGCCGCCACGCGTATCAAAGTCAACAAGGGGCATGGGTATCACAGTAGCCCACCATGCATGGACAATTCCAGTAGTCTGGGGACATCAAGTGGTATGGTACCAAACATTTCTGGGGTACCGACACTGACAATACCATCGCAGCCTGTAACACAACTGGTGCTACAAACACAGTCGGCTCCTAGAAAAGTAAACATGGCGACCAACAAGGAGAAGTTGCCAAAATTATACAGAGATGGAAAAGAAGATCCTCTTCGGCATTGCTGCACATGTTAGACAATCTCATCCGTGAATGGAGTCACTGACCAGGATGAATGGATGAGACAGTTTCTGGTAACCCTCCGAGGGGTAGCAATTGACTGGTACTCCAACTTAGACAAAACCAGAGTGAACTCCTTGGACTTATTAAGAAAAGAATTCAAAAAGGAGTTTACACTCCTGGAAGATGAAAATGAAATCGTCTCAAAAATATATGGAAACAAATAGGGAAAAAAGGAGACTATGTGGGCCTATAGTCATCGACTGAAGGAGTTATTCATAAAAACTGATAGCCAGCCAACGGATGGCTTGAAGAAAAGATGGTTCATGGAGGACCTAAAATTGAACCTACGGAGAAAAACTAAGATAGTTCCCCCCACCTCATATGAAGATACCTATAACTAGGCAATGGAATTGGAGAGAAAATAGAAGACCTCCAAGAAGAAAAGAAGCAAGTCTTCTTCTGACAAAGATGACACTCCAGACAATGATAGTAGAAGTGATGGCGAGTCGAAGAAAAAAGTCATGGCACTCTAAAAGGACATGGAGAGAATGATGAAGGAGTTCAAGAACATGAAAGGGGGTACCAGCAAGGGGGAAGATGACATGTGGTGTACGAACTACAAGGAGAGCGGCCATACAAAGGGGTTGTGTCCCAAAAATGTATTGTGTGATATTTGGCAGATCATGGGCCATTCCACCAAGGAATGAGCATATAACTGAAAGTGAGGAATCAACAAGTACTCTTTACCCAAGATCAACCATATATATTGGGCGGGTACGAAGGCAACCAACACAATGGCGGAAGGGGAACTAACACAACCACCAACATAAGGAGTGGAATACAATATGACACCAAGGGTCGGTCGGTAATCTAGTGCTGAATCAATAGGGCCACATTGCAAAGGACTGCAACAAGGTTGACACCCCGTAGAAGCTATACCACGGGTGTGGTCCTAGCAGCCACAAGGATTCCAACTGCCTAAAATCTAGCTTTAATTGGCTAGACATAGATGGAAGCATGAGTACAATACTTACCATCACCCGAGGGAAAGAAAAGCAAACCTCATATCCACACCCTTGAATAGAAAAACAATAGACATGAGAGGCTAAGGAAGAAATAGAGAAGGAGATGAAGGCACAAAAAGAAACATGGGAGATGGCCACCACCTCAGATTGGAGGGAGGCAGAACAAAACATTCTAAGACAACTGTTACATTTAGAGGTACCAGTGAAACTCCAAGACCTCCTTCACACAATGCCTCACTTGGGAACGACACTATTGGGGAGCTTGGCCACGCAGTCAAATACCAAACATACAGACATCCTCAGAAGGTGTGCAATTGACCCAATGATACTTGT
The DNA here is from genome assembly GCA_018584345.1 of Thuja plicata. Lineage (NCBI taxonomy): Eukaryota > Viridiplantae > Streptophyta > Pinopsida > Cupressales > Cupressaceae > Thuja > Thuja plicata. The sequence goes on from MU223266.1 coordinate 1,671,885, forward strand.
TGTAAATAACAGGAGGTACCCAGTAGTCATCGAGATGGGTATCCTTTACGCCACTCTCACAGACACTATTGTAGATGGTGGGTGCAGAGTAAATGTACTTCCAGAGGAGACATGGAAAAAGTTGGGGAAACCCATGCTGTGGCTTCCAACGTTCAACTTGTTGGGAGTAGACCAGCACAACATCAAACCCATCATAACCCTCATGGCTCAACATGTGATGATTGGGACACAATCCTTCATACTCAAATTTGTGGTGATTCCATGAAAGAAAAAAGGGTACAAGGATATTTTGGGATGAAGGTGAACTGCAATTGGAAACAAAACACACTCAGCATAGAGACTGTTGGGAGGAAGTACGTGATTTATCTTCACACACAAATGGTGAGTGAAGTGTTAGCATCTTCATACTCAAAATATGAAGGAGAGCAATTGGGAGAAGAAAGAGGGAAAAGAAGAATGGACCCCAATGACAGAGGGATGTTGGAGTTGGAAGAATGTTTTAGGGATGATGGATATTTAATGAATGGCCTCTTTCATTGGAAAATGTAAGATTATGAGTCCTTCACACCATCTTGTAACATGCTAAGCATTAGGGAGGAGGAAGCCACCCATGCACACCAGTTTATGAAGGAAGAACCCATCAAATATTAGGAGGTAAAATCAAAATGGAAAAACCTCAAGGATGACACTCATGTCAGAGATGGTTGGAACCCTATGGCCGCAACCTTAAAAATATTTATTCTCCTTCTTATGTACCAACCAACGATCATGGTCCCTATAGAATTTATGATTCCCAACCTTTGGATCTCCATTGAAAATAGAGCCAAGGACAAATTTTAGGAAGTCGGCTATGATGGGGCCATCTAGCTATGGACTCTCGACGAACTAGAGATATGCACAATCATCAATGAATTCAAATTGAAATATCACCTAGAGAGGTTGGACCCGAAAGGGACCCAGAACTTGAGAGGATGGAAGAGGACCTGAGAGGCCCGATCGACTGACCGGAGAGACATCTAAACCCATGTGAGAGTCATTGAATGGATGACCTGAGAGGAGGAAAAGGTAGTTGAGAGGGCGTGCAGGCAATCCAAGAGTCATCCATATGGACAAAAGGAGAAGCATCCAAAAGGTAACTAGATATAGAAAAAAAATTGGCACCATCCGGCTCAAGGCCGTACGACAAGAAACTTAAATGAAGACACCATATGGCTCAATTTTGTACTACCAAATGGTAACCTAGAACTTAAACACCGTATGGGCCCACAGAATGGAAAAGGAAAACAATAAAATGGCAAAGGAATAGTTATAAGGTCGTACGTCCTTATGGTTTTTGCAGCCTGGCCATTAGCAATCATTGTACAGTATATCAACCCCCACATAGCAGTGTTATTGTATGGCAAGGGAAAAATATCACACACCAGTAAAAGACCGTATGGTATAGTATTGTATGGCTCGGCATGGATAAGTAAAAATGCATGAGAGCCATTTAAGTCCATACGATAGTTGAGAGAACCGTACAACATGTTGCCAAAATAGTGGACACAAAGTGATCACCGTACAGATGACACAAGCTGAAGGGATATGGATTGTACTATCATACGACTATTCAGAGGGTAAAATAGGTGGAATTGTTCTATCCAATTTCATTACACTATGGTGGTTGAAGAAGAGAGGAAGTCAGACAAGAAGGAAAGTGTTGAAAGAAAGCATCCCAAGCCGCGCAAGCCGCATAGTGAAGTGATTTGTTTCTACCATACAGAGCAAGGAAGAGGTAACAAGCTTAGTGTCATATGATAGCGAGGTAGTTAGGGTTAGTTATTTATTTTGTATAAGGACACAAATAAAGAATAATGAATAGCATGTGGCACTGAAGGGAAGGACATTTTCACAGACACCATAGCACAGTTGGCAGAGGAGAGAGAAAAGAAAATGGTGTGTGCCATGGACTTTTGTGTGGGTTTGAAGGTGCTAAATTGGTCTTGGTAGAGGCTGAGACTGATCAACATGTTTTGATTCTTGTATGTGGTGGTTCCTCATTCCTATTTTGTTTCGGTCTCAGATATTTTGTTGTCGTCTAGAGATGACTTTTCTTTAGGGGGGTGATGTTAGTCGTAGTACTTACTTAATGTTGTGCTAGTTATATTATGTGTAGCTGACGGTACTTAGTTACTACCGGACAGCGGTTGGGAATCAGTGGTGACGTTTGGTCACACCCCTTTGGGTTTATATAAGCAATGTAATTTCTCTTCGGAGGGAGGATATAGGAGAGGGACAATTGGAAATGTACTCAAGTTACAAATTATTATTAAAGATTAAGGTATTATTTGATCTGTCTTATGTATTTGCATTTATGTACAACATCTATGCATCAGTAAACTAGGTTACCCCAGCGAGTAAACAACCCACATCCTAAGTATGTCACAAGAACTTGCAAGCATAATTCTCTTGAATCTGATCTACAATGAAGGGTACATTTTTTTCATAACATGTACCGAATAGATTTTCTTCACATTTGGGTGGCTATGAGGAGGTCTTGATCTTCTAAATGTTTAGATAAAAATTCATTTCTAGTGTGTTTCAAAGCCACATGCATAAACTAATTATGCTTAAGATTTGAATAGAATCTAGATTAACTCGTTTGTATACTTGATCATTTTGCATTAACCTATTCTTCTTAAGAGTTGAATAGAACCCAAAATAACCCATTTGTATACTTGATCATTTTGAGATGGCCTGTTTACAATTTCCTTTTCTAGTTCTACAGATTCGTTGAACCCTCAATCAAAACATATTTCTCTTTCACTAAAGAATTATCAATCAAACATATACACACTCTCCTAATTCATTACATTAGGCAGGGACTCTAGCTGAGCGCAACCCTTGTTTACATAGGTCACAATATAATTTTGAAACAAGATTAGAGGGGAAAATGGTTATGGTCTATTACTTTCGACATAATAACTTGTATGTATATATTTTGTTTAGTCTACGGCGCTATTTACATTATGTTGGCATTCTTCAGCATGTATTCATTTTTTTTAAATATCAAGAAGTACTAAGTTACAAATTTCTTATTTTCTATTTGTTAGTAGAGGGACATTGGTCCAAAAATATATTTTTACCTCTATATGGACTATTTGAGTTAGTGTAATCTAGACTTTAGGACATGCATATTCATGATAGTTAGTTTTCGTCATAATATATGGTGTAACCACCTTTTATGAATAATATAGTGTACATATCCCATTACCTTTTGTTCCAAAAAGAATGTGTACAAACATTTCAATTGTGCAGCCTATCAATAGTTACATGAAATCACATGATCGCAACATAAGAACTTTCACATTGCGGAAAGATAAGGACAAACTCTTATTACAATTCTCTAACATTTGACAAATAATATTTAAAAAAATTTGTCAAGATAAAATTCATTCTTAGTCAATCTTGTTTTTTTAATCATGACAACCATTCTCATCTCATAAATGCCCCGCTGAGAACTACTATCTTAGTTTATGCATCTCTTTAGAATGGCCTTTAAAGAAAAAAGTGTGTAAAAATGTGAATTCTCCAATAGCTATTGATTTCTACATAAAATATACCAGCAATAAAATAATCTAGGACCTAGTCCAATATGGGATTCACCTCTTAATTAAGGAATAGAAAGAAGTCCACCTTTTAGCTTCAAAAGATAGCATAGTTACTAGGTGGAAAAAATACAAGAAAAATAACAAAAATCAAAAATATATTTTCATCTAGATACAATGAAAATGCTCCTACAAGGATTTCTAAACAAAAGGTTTATCATACAACCATATAGGAGTGAGAGGAACATGGTTGAGGGAATGAATAAAAGGATCAAAACTAGTTCAAAACAACTTAATCATATCTTCTTTAAGCACAAATCAATTTGTTTCAATCTACATCTCGCATGACCAAAACACCACAACAAAGCACAAGCATATGGATTTATTTTCCTGTAGAGATGATGGGTTTATGGAGAAACTTGCATATTTTAATTCTTTGAAATTTGTTGTCCTTTAAAAAATATTTCCATATTTTCAATAGATACCTATATCATATAACATTTCTTCTTTTTGTACAAAGAAAAATATGAATAAATATCCTATTTTAATATTTCTCCTTTTTTTAACACATGCATTTAAGATAGTTGTGGACTTATAAATTTAGTATTTTACTAACAAATTATTTTATTTCATTTAATGTGTTTATATTATTTTTGTATTTTAAAAGCTAATTATGTTTTTTTATGCTATATATTTATATTTTTTGTGAATAATTTTAGTTTAAATATTAATATATTTAAAATTTTAACATTCTTATGTTTAAAAATAAATAATAATTTTTTAATAATAATAATTAAGTAATTTGTATTTAATTAATATATTTCTAGTTAGTGATGATAAAAAAAATATTCTATATTTCCTTTTATTTAAAATTATATGAAATTATGTTATTTATATTTTAATTTTATATTTACACTCTTTTTTATTTTAAATACATGTATAAGATATTTTGGTTCTTATGTATATAATCATGAGACTTCATCCTTTATTATGTTTGTTAAACACTTTTCACTCTAAACATAAAATTTGTAGTATGAATTATTTTTCTATTAAATTATGTTGTTTATATTTTGATTTTAGAATTATAATTTTTCCTAAATATATGTCCAAACAATATTGGTTCCTAAGGTCCCAACATATGGCGGAAACTTTTAGAGGTAAGCCTACAGAAATTTGTTCGAGCAGGAAAATATTTTTGAATCCCAGGCTTGTCAATGGCAGTACTAGCGTTGCAGGTGCAAAACCTGCACATGCCTCTCCTCAAGGACTCAGCTCTGCTGGAGGGATCCCTCAGCAAAATGAGAAAAAGGCAGATCTTAACCAAATAGGGCAGAAGTCAACAAGGGATGCTGATGTCGAGAGTACCTTCAGTGAGGGCCCCCAGAAATCTGATGGTCCTGGTCAGGCTAAATAATCTCTCAAAACAGGAGAGACAAAGTATAAGGGTGAGTGGTCTGCCCTCTTTGGTATAAAACCAACTAGGAAATCCTCCTTTCCTGCAGTCAATGTAGTCTCTAACCCTACGAAAGGGAAATCCTCCTTTCCTGCGGTCAATGTAGTCTCTAAACCTACGAGAGGTGAATTTTCTATTTTTATTCTTGATCCCTTGATTGATTTCTCCATTTCTGCTATGGAGATGACCCTGATAGGCAAGTTTGCTGGGGGTAGACCTAATATAGAAGTTTTCATGCAGTTTATGAAGAGAAAATGGTTCCTTAAAGGGAAATTTGATATTTCTACTATGACTAAAGGCTTCTTTTCCTTTGAGTTCTCTAACATGGAAGATCTTTCTAATATCCTTTGTGGTGGCCCCTGAATGCTTGGTCATTTTTCTTTAGCTCTGCGTAAATGGTCCCCAAATCTGGTTCTGAATGACTCAGCTTTTTTTTCTCAGCCCTGGTCTGGGTTAGATTCCTAGGTCTCCCATTGGAAAACCTCCTTTGGAGACCTCCTATCTATAGATCAAATGACAACATAAAAAACAAGAAGGGTGTATGCCAGGGTTTGTGTGAATATCCTTCAGACGATAGATCTGCGTAATACTATTGGGATTGACTCAAAGCTTGGGGGCTTGGTTGCAAGAAGTTGTATTTGAATTCCTCCCATTTTTTTCTTTGGGTGAAAGAAATTAGGCCACAAAGCCAGAGACTTCCCTCTAAAAAATCAGAAAGAAAAAACCATTCCTCTAAAGGAACCAAGGAAGATCTGGAGGGAAAAAACATCGGGTAACCCTAAAGCTTCCAACTCAATAGAATTAGTTATTTTTTCAGGAAATGACTTAGATTTAAGCCTTAATGGACCCTCTCTAGTGGCTAATAACCCAAGAAGTAGTGAGAAGACTCCTCTAATGGAAGTTTTAGAACCATAAGATTCCCTTGAAGAAGGAGAAATAGTAGGTGCTCCTCCAAGTATGGAAACTCTTTGTATTGATAAACCTACTTCTCACTCTGGTGTAATCATTGGTATAGGAATTAAATCTGATGATAGAGTCATAAGCCCTCAAACTCCCCAGTTTAATACTAGCTGGGAGGACTCTCTTGAAGAATCTAACCCCTTTCTGGCCTACTTAGAGGAAATTTGGATTGAGGTATCACATAGTAAGAAGAAACATAATATCCTTAACCTGGGGATGCCCCTATGAGGTTTTGTTACTAGTGATATGAGAGCAGATGTGGGTAATCCTAAACCCCCCAGGGGAAGACCTAAAAATAGATTCACACAAGAACAAGAAATTATATAGAGTACTATGGATGGGAGACAAAAAACCATCCTCGACTGCTCTCAAAAGTTATAAATGAATATTATTTCCTGGAGCATAAGGGGATTGAATAGGCCCCACAAACAGGATGTTTTGAGAAATTTTGTGAGGGATCAGAAGCTAGATATCATCCTCATACAGGAAACCAAAATGGCTAGAGATAAAGTGGAAAAGTTAAAATTTTTTAAAAGATGTGGTGTAGCGGGATGCAACTCGGTGGCGGCCTCTGGGGGTACTGCTTCCTTTTGCAACCTTAATACCATTAAAGGGGGTATTATTAAATCTAAAGGTAACATATCTTCTATTTGGTGTAATCATATTTGGGATGGCTTCACTTGGGTTCTTTCAAACATCTACACGCCCAACTGTAAAACTGGTAGGGATACATTTTCATGTAAATTGGAAACAAAAAGAAGAAACTTTAAGAATGATTACTAGATGGTGGTTGGAGACTCCAATACCCCTCTCAGTGACTCAAAAAAATCAGGAGGTATTGCTTCTTAGATTGATAGTGGAGTGACTCTTATAGATTTCATTAATAATCAATCTCTCTTTGACCTTGATCTAAGAGGTAGCAGCTTTACTTGGTCAAATAGAAGAACTGGGGATTACTTGATCCAAGTTCGGCTAGACAGGACCATGATTTCCATGGATTTGATTCTCCTCTATGAATTCTCTTTGTCTACTCTTCCCCGAGTAGGTTTTGGGCACTCTCCCATGTCTATGCAGGTGAATCCTCTCTCGGGCAAGAGAAACTACCCCTTTAGATTTGAGAAAATGTGGATGCAGCATCCTAACCTTGCTAAAAACATTGCTGAATGGTGGAATGTCCAGTGGAAGGTACAAAAATGTATAGAGTTGTTCAAAAAATTAAAAGGATAAATAATAAAGTTAAAGTCTGGAACAAAGAAGAGTTTGGGGATATCTTTAAAAATAAATTCTTTATCCAAGATGAACTCCAAGAGATCCAATAGACTATTGAGTTGGAGGGTTTGTCTGCAGAGACCAAACTTAAGGAAAAAAAATTTCAAGCTGATTATCATAACATCATCGCCAAGGAGGAAGTGTTTTGGAGACAAGGATCTAGGGCTCTTTGACTCCCCACGGGGGATAAGAACACCTATTTCTTCCATCTGACTACCTAGAAACATAAGGCTGCTAAAAGGATAGAGTATATCAATGGTTCTCATGGCAGAGTGAGAAAGGAGGAGGAAATCAAAAAAGAATTATCTAGTTATTTTTCTTCTCTTCTCAAATCTACCCCCAACCTCTCCAAAGACAACCAACAAATTCTTTTGGATTGGATTCCGTGTATCATGACTAGAGAAGATAATAAGTTGTTGAGTGAAATTTTGTCTACTAAAGAAATTAGGGCTGCAATTTTCTCTTTTGAAGGAGAAAAATCTCCCGGTCTGGATCGTTTCCCTCCATTTTTCTTCTAGGATTTCTGGCACATTGTGGAGAAAGATATTTCAGATGTTGTGAAAGAATTATTTCATTCTAGATCCCTTTTGAAGGAGGCCAATTCCACTTTCTTTTAGTCATTATTCCTAAGAGACCGAGGGCTGATAATATTGATAGGTTTAGACTAATCAACTTGTGTAAAACTATCTATAAGATCATCTCTAAGGTCCTCATGGTTCGTATTCTGAAGATCCTCCCAGATATCATTCCCCATCAACAAAATGGATTTGTCCCCGATTGTCAGATTCTTGATTCTATTATCTCTATTCATGAGAACATCCATTCTCTAGAGTAGAGGTCTTGAAGAAGGATGACTTCCTTATGAAGGTTGATCTCTCAAAGGCTTATGATAGAGTGGATTGGAACTTCCTTTGCAAATTTATTTCTACCTTTGGTTTTTCACTCAAAGTGGTTGGTCTTATCCCGCAACTCATTTCATCTCCTTCTATATCAGTGCTAGTGAATGGCTCTGGTTCTAATCTATTCTTCTCTTCTAGAGGGCTCCGCCAAGGGGACCCCATCTCCCCCATCCTTTTTTCTATCATGGTTTAAATTCTTTGGAGAATTTTTTCTAAAGGTGTCCTGCAGGGTTTCATTTAGGGTCTCCTCCCTTCGTCTTCTTGTCCCCCAGCTCCCACAAGTAGTTTGTGGATGATAGTGTGCTAATGGGTTCTTCTTCAATTAAAGAACATAAATCTATTAAGAAGGATCTAGATACCTATTCCTCTTCTATAGACCGGATAATTAACTGGGATAAAGGCTCCCTCTTTTTTGTTAAAGCCCCACCTGAGCGACAACAGAGAATGATGACCATCCTTGGTTGTGCCATTGCCTCTTTTCCCTCCAGCTATTTGGGTCTCCCGTTGGGTTTGAAACTTCCATAGTATTTCTAGAATGCTATTGTGGATAAGTGATGAAGGTCAAGGTAGGAGGATTCCAAATGGAGATGTCCTAGCCCCCAACCAATAACCACACAATGGAATATAAATAACAACATAGATATTTATATCCACACAATGCAAATACTCATAATAGAATCATTATATTTTCATCCAACATGCTCAGCTGAAGGCCTTCTGGGTTACAGCCAAATACAATGCAATTACAATAGGAACTCTGTAAGATCTCGCAAGATCTAAATGAAACCCTAGCTAGCCCAGACCCACACACTGGTAGGGACACCCAAGGAAGATCTAAACTTGTGCTCGCAAGCCCACCAAGCAATCTCCTTGTTTCCCAAGCCGTAGCCACTAGCTCCTCTCAAAACTTGCTCCTCTACCTCTTCCTCTTCTCCAGGATCAATGAATAATCCTAGCTATTCCAGATCCACACACTAGTAGGAGCCCCCAAGGAAGATCTAAACTTGTGCTCACAAGTCCACCAAGCAATCCCCTTGTCCCCCAAGTTGTAGCCACTAGCTCTTCTCAAAACTCGCTCCTCTACCTCTTCCTCTTCTCCAAGATGAATGAATAATCTTAGCTAGTCCAGATCCACACACTAGTAGGAGCCCCCAAGGAAGATCTAAACTTGTGCTCGCAAGTCCACCAAGCAATCCCCTTGTCCCCCAAGCCGCAGCCACTAGCTCTTCTCAAAACTCGCTCCTCTACCTCTTCCTCTTCTCCAAGATGAATGAATAATGACTAAAGACTTCCCCCACAACCCCTAATTATACCAATCGAAGCCACAGTTCGGCCCTGAACATAAATTAAATACAAACACATAAATTAAATGCCACAAGTCGGCCAACAACAACAATTAAATGCCCAAAATTGATGTCTTAGTAAAATCGCGATATCTCCTAGCTCCAAATGAATTAGAACTCATGCTTTGAAGCGTAGGTATAAATATAGGTCCTCTTCAATCCCTGAAATTTGCATCCTCTAAATATTTGTGGAAAATTACTTATACAGCCTGTAATAGGCACCAAATTCCTAAGCAAGGTCAAGCTCCTCCCAGTCCATGCCAAGCAACCAAGACCATGCCAAGTTCCATTAAATACATCAAAATAAATTACCCAAGACCCAAGTAGGTCCACACAACTCTACCAAATCCCTCACACATGAAAATAAGTCCACACAACTCCATCAAATCTCCCAAACATGCAGGATAGCCAACTACAATGGGATGCTCCTACATCAGACTCCCCAAGTGCGAAAAGAAGTATGCCTCATACTTTGACGCCAGATGAAATATCCACAACCATCTTCATCTTCACCAAAGGCTTCCACTCCAACAAGGACAATATAACCAACAAGTAAATCATCTAGATCCGCATCCATCTATCAACCACTAGAATGTCAACCATCCAATCAGCATGCTCACTCTCAGGAACAAACTGAACATAGTACCTCACCAATAACCTCTATAAATTATCAAAACCATCAATGTCATCAAACATGAAATCCACATCAACAACATGTAAGCTTAAATCCACAATAGGAGAAACATGTAAATCCTCAACCATGCCAACCACCAACAGGTCCACATCAGGAACATACAAATCTGCAGTATCATGTAGATCCTCAACCACATCAACAACT
>MU223266.1:1683177-1704005 GCA_018584345.1 Thuja plicata
CACCAAAGGAAGATCTAAACTTGTGCTCGCAAGCCCACCAAGCAATCTCCTTGTTTCCCAAGCCGCAGCCACTAGCTCCTCTCAAAACTCGCTCCTCTACCTCTTCCTCTTCTCCAGGATCAATGAAAAATCCTAGCTAGTCTAGATCCACACACTGGTAGGAGCCCCCAAGGAAGATCTAAACTTGTGCTTGCAAGTCCACCAAGCAATCCCCTTGTCCCCCAAGCCGCAGCCACTATCTCTCCTCAAAAATCGCTCCTCTACCTCTTCCTCTTCTCCAAGATGAATGAATAATCCTAGGTAGCCTAGATCTACACACTGGTAGTACCCCCCAAGGAAGATCTAAACTTGTGCTTGCAAGTCCACCAAGCAATCCCCTTGTCCCCCAAGCTGCAGCCACTAGCTCTTCTCAAAACTCGCTCCTCTACCTCTTCCTCTTCTCTAGGATGAATGAATAATGACTAAAGACTTCCCCCACAACCCCTACTTATACCAATCTAAGCCACAAGTCGGCCCTGAACATAAATTAAATACAAACACATAAATTAAATGCCACAAGTTGGCCAACAACAACAATTAAATGCCCAAAATTGATGTCTTAGTAAAATTGTGATTTCTCCTAGCTCCGAATGAATTAGAACTTGTGCTTTGAACCGTAGTTAGAAACCTAGGCCCTCTTCAATCCATGAAATTTGCATCCTCTAGCTCTTTATGGAAAATTACCTATATAGCCTGTAATAGGACCAAATTCCTAAGCAAGGCCGAGCTCCTCCCAGTCCATGCCAAGCAACCAAGACCATGCCAAGTTCCATTAAATACATCAAAACCAATTACCCAAGAACCAAGTAGGTCCACACAACTCTACCAAATCCCTCACACATGAAAATAAGTCCACACAACTCCATCAAATCTCCCAAACATGCAGGATAGACAACTACCTTGGGATGCTCCTGCATCAATAAGTTCAATAGAAAACTTACTAGATGGAAAGGGACCCTCCTTAGCAATGCTAGTAAAATTCTTTTGCTCAAGAGATACTAGAAGAATCTCTATGTTTATGCACTGAGCCTCTTCAAAATTCCTTCTAAAATTGCTGATATTATTGAAAAGCTTTAGAAAATATTCTTGTGGCAGGGAATGGAGGAAAAAAAAATCCACCTTGTGGCTTGGGAGAACGTGTGCAAACCTATTAAACATGGGGGCCTTGGAATCAAAAAAATTAAGGATATCAATCTAGCCCTCCTAACTAAACAACGCTCGAGAATTTTTGGAGAAGAAAAAGGCTACAATAAAATCCTTAAATCTAAATATCTTTTCGCTACTCCCTCTATTGAATCCTTCCTTTTCTCTCCCATCACTGTGCAGGGATCTGTGATATGGAACATCATCTTGAAAGCTAGACCACTTGCAACTAAAGGAGCTTGTTGGAAAGTTAGAAATGGGAAGAAAATAAATTTCTAGGAGGATCCTTGGTTTAGAGATAAACCTCTCATCTAGTACCATGTTATGGCTCAATTTGCTGAGATTTTCTCCCTCAAAATTGGGTGCAAACTTGCGGATTACTAGAAGGATAATAAATGGGTCAACCTGGGTGACATTGACCCCAACTTGAAACTTATTAACTTGGATCTGGCCCCCTGGGATATCAAAATTAATTGTGAGAATTATCTCATTTGGGCCCCTAATCCAAATGAAATTTTTTTAGTGGCCTCTGCTTATTCACTGATCTCCTCCCATGGGGTGGAGCCCTACTGGACTAAGGTTCAGTATCCTTCCCTTATCCCTAAAATTAACTTTTTCTTCTGGCTTTTTGTTTAGGAAAAAATCCTAACTACCAATAATAAGACCAAACGAGGCTGAATGATCCCTAATAGGTGCTATCTTTGTATGAAATATGTTGAGTCTTCTTCTCAGCTTTTGCTTCATTATCATCTCTCAAGGGATGTCTGGAGGGTTGTGTTGCAGCATTGGAAAATCAGCTAGCTTTTCCCTAACACTATTAAAGAGTTCATGTCCCAATGGAGATCTTCCATCCCTCACTAGTTGGGAAAACTTATTTGAAATTATATTGCCCCTGACGTCATATGGAGGATTTGGAAAGAAAGAAATGATAGGATATTCTGAAACAAAATCTCCAATTCTTATTTGATCGGCTCTAGAATTGTTAGAAGTATAATTGAAAATAAAAAAATAGCTTGTGTTATTAAACTAAAACTCATGGAAGGGATCTCTGATATGGATTTTATTAAGCACTCAAATTTTGATACCAAATATAAGTCCTCTCCTTCTTCCTGTGAGTCTACTGTCTAGAGCTCCCCTCCTCCTGGATGGTACAAATTTAATTTTGATGGTGCGAATAAAGGAAACCCAAGCATTGCTATATGTGGCTGCATTGTTAGAAATGCCCAAGGTAGTTGTGTTTCTCCTTCTGCTATCCCAATTGGAACTCAAACTAGTCATGTGGCTGAAGCTATGGCAGCCCTCTATGCTTGCAAATTGGCGAAAACACAGAATTAATCAAAGCTTTGGTTGGAAGGTGACTCCATGAATACAATTAATTGCATTAAGTGTATTCATACTCCATCTTGGAATATGAGTCACATCATTTCCTAGATTAAAAATATTTTATCTAATTTTGAGGTCACTCACGTGAGTCATGCCTTCAGAGAATCAAACTGTGTGGCTGACAGCCTAGCGAATGTGGGCATTTAAAGTGATGATCCTAGGATCTAGAAAGGTAATCAAGGATTAAATATTGAAATCTGAAATCTTCTATGGTACGATCAAATCGACCATAAACCTAGAACTAATACTGATGATTATGATAAGAAAGGATAGTTTTCATAGTTTCCTCAATTTTTGGTCTCGCATGCACTGCATTATTTTCAATAATAATAACACTTGTGGGAAAGATGCTATCATTTCTTTAAAAGGAGGCCCTTTCTCATTATTTTCTTGCTCATCTCTATTTTGCGTGACCTTCGCACTCATTTTGTGTGATATTTTGAAGTTTGGTTAACTGGTAAAATGGGAGGTAAGATGAAACGGGATGAGCCCTCGGTCTGCAAATGGAAAAAAGAGGTTGAGGTTTGGAACAGACTCAAGGAAGGAGGGGTCAGTGACTATCTAGAGAGACTCCATGGTTACAACAAGGACACCTCTACAAAATTTTGAGACAACTAGGATAATAGAAAAGTGACAATCTGTGGTAAGTCCTTCTGTGTAACTGAGAAAGTAATTTCTGAAATTACATATCTTAAAATGTTAGGATTGAAATACTATAGAAGTAGGGTTATGGCCAAAAATGCTGCTAGAATGTATCCTAAGGCCCAGGAGGAAAGAGATCTACTTGTTAAATAGTCGGGGAACTATGTCCTGCACTGTCATATGAAGCTTTTCTGAGAAAAATTGGTCAAAGCTATCTTGCAATATTTTACACTTGAGGGTAGGTACACTAGGGTTTACAATTTCCATTTTATGCTCATTAACCATTTCCGCTACAATAGGAAAATTTCTTTCCCCTATCTTTGGCTCAAATCTTTGGGTAATAGCATCATGGAAAAGAGAAAGAATGTAGAAAAACCTATCCTTCATGATGGGCTTATTGTTTTAATCTATGAGTATGCAAAATTTAAGCTGTAGGATAAGACCCAGGTTGATGGCTCAAACAGGGGAAAGAAGGGAAAAATACCTATGGCTAATGAGAGTACCACTCCAGGTAAAAAGAGGAAGGCCAAAGATAACAAGGAAGAAGTTGACCCTACCAAGATACTCATAGAAAATGCTGGTATGGATAAAGACAATGAAACTAAGGCTAAGGAGAAGGACAAAAGAGGTAAGGATGAAGTGGCTAAATTCATCTCTGAGGAAGCAGGTATGGAAACAAAGGAGGATACTGAATCTTAGGATAAGGGTATTACTGGCTCCTCTGAGGAGATGGAAAATGAAAACAAAGGTAATACAAAGGACATGGACATGGAAAGTTATGATGGCAACAAGACGCCGAAAGATACTAGTACCCAAGGTGTGGTGTGTACTACCTCCCTAGCAAAGAAGAATAGTGAACCCAGCTTGAAATCTAAAGAGAAGGTTACTCTAGACAATACTCCTATTCTGGTGAACTATGCTGAATCTCAGTCTAAAGAGGGAAAGCTTTCCAGGGACACTTCTGAGAAGGTTGAGGTATATAAAAAAGAGGAGAATGACAAAAAAAGAAATAGAGAAAGCTGGTGGCAGCCATGATAATGAGACATTGAAAAGTCAAGAGCCCACAAGATTTATGCAGGTTGTTAAAGAGCGGGCTGAGATAGACTATCAACTTAATTCATGGCTTCTGGATGAAATCAGAGACATCAATGGTAAGTATGATGAACTCAAGGATAGAGTGAATAAGATTGCTCTGCTGCTTGCTAAAACAGTGAATAAGGCTACTAAGGACAATGAGACCTAGGAGGAAGAAGCGGAAAAAAGCCTGCTAGAGAAGCTTGAACTTAGGATTAATTCAGTGGTTAACTTCTACCACTAGATGACTAAAAGTCGTATTCAGAGCACTGAAGACACTCTCAGCCGTATGATGAAAAATAAATATGAGGGCATGAAGGTGACTGACAACAACTTAAGGGCGTTGGTCTTGATGCTAGATGGGAACACTACTCCCATTACGGTGGATGATAATACTGCTATAGACCTCAGCATTGCTAGTCCTGGGACTGATACTCTTGCGAGTGCAAAAAAGGTGAAATCTGGTATCACAAAGGAAATAAAGGATCTCAAAGAGGCTATAAAAAAATATAAGTCTGTGATGGCTGACTCTGCGGAGATTATGAAAAAGCTAACCTACCTCTTCTCTTCGCCTTGTAATCTTTTTGTTGGTTTAGTTTCTTTTTGCTGGTAGTTTGTGCTAGGGGGGTTTCTATTGTCTCCATCTTTTTCCCCCAGCAATTTTTTTTTGTTGTGTTCCTCTTTTCTGGTAATGATTCCTGCCTATCTTTAATTCATTGTTGTATAGGTTTATGGTTCCCTTCAAAAATTGTTTTAACCTCAATCGAAAAAAATATTGGTTCCTATGTACATAATTATGAAACTTCATCCTTTTTTGTCATTTTTTTTTTTAATTAAAAGGAGTAAAACAATGGTGATATCACATTCGTACAACAACTGAAAAGGTGTTCAGTATGAGTAAATTAACAACATATTAATAGAAAACTATGATCAATACTCCATTAGAAACTTATAACGTTTCTTGTAGTTGTGGTCCTTAGTATCATTATTTCTAAGAATGTTCTTTTTTAGGAGACATGGAGAGAAGTAGCTGAGCTATGCACCACATATAGGCTGAACCTGGAGATGCTAGCGACTTTCCTTTTGAGTTTGGCCACCCTAACATTAAGTTTTTCCATCTTTTTTGTAGTGGTGGTGCACTTCACACATGTCCCTAATTGAATGTTATCTCAGATCTAGATAGTTCTCGGTTTTCTAGAACCCCCTTCTGGTGCCATCATGTAATTTGTGAGATCAACATGCCCAATTTTGATGCTTTCTGACACATAGGTAGAAATGTCAGCAACTTCAAAATTATCTTCCACCTCCATGTAATAAATACATAATTAAATACTTTTCAATATATATATTTAAAATTAAATATTTACTTAGAATGAATATTTCTCAATTTAACATATCAAACACTTTAATTAAAATTCCATCAAATTTTAAAATATTTTTTAACAATTTTAAAATTTATATTTAACTTTTTAAATCTGATTCATAGCTTGTGTTTGAAACAACTTTTCTATTATTATTATCAATAGCTTCTACCATGTTTGCTTCCCGATATATTTAGTTTTTTTCATTAGGATTTGCCGCTTATATTTCTACCAAATTTCATATTCAATTATATTTGTGTAAATAAACTATAACTGTTTTAACATTGAAACTAATATTGGCAATATTGTTGATGAGCGAGTAGCGTTATGAGAACAATTGAGAGATATACGAGGATACGTGGGAAGGAATTAGCATCTGAAGTATCCCCAAATTCAAGCAAAGAGGTAAAGTTATTTCAAGCTTTGCGTGTGACAAAACAGTAAAGAACATAGTAAAAATTTGTCTTCCAATATGTTCACGCATCTCTGTCATTCTCAAAGCGTAAAAAGTATTCTATGTTTTGTTATTTTATGAATGAACGCTATTTGTTAAAATGAACACAGGAATGCGAAAATGCTTTAATTGTGAATGTCAGTTAGACCTTAATAGATTGCTTTCCTTTCCAATATATTTAGTACTGGAAACAAGAACTAAAAACGATGAGGCAACAGGTTGAGAGTTTGACGAATGAAAGGAGGTATGCAATATTTTTGAATGAAACTTTCTGAAAAAAGTGTCTAAGAATATTTATATTTTCTTTATAATTGGTTGAATAGATTTCTAATTTTGTTAAAGATACTGTATAATAAATTTAAATAGGGTGTTGGAAGGCTTAGACATAAAGGAACTCATACAACTTGAGAATTTCGTAGAACGAAGCGCCGCCCTGGTGCGGTCAAAGAAGGTAAAAGAGAAGTGAAAGTTTTATATTTAATCTTGGCACATTCTCAACAAAGTTTGTAGACATCCTTCATTTTTGTTGGTAGTTTTTACTGTATTGATATAAATTTTATGCATGAAGGATGAATTGCTTATTCAAGAGATTGATACCATCCACCAACGGGTATGTGCATGTTTATCCATTAAAGCGTAAATCTTAAAGATAATTATTCATCCCTATAATTCATTTTGTTAAACTTGGACTATAGGTTTGATTAAGAAAATTAAAAGAACACAGAATTTTATATGATTTACTTAAATGACTCGAGAGGCTAGCACCATTGATATTTATAAACTTATTTTCTTCTTATTCAATCTGTTACTTCCAATATTTTCAGGAGCAAATTTTAGTTGCTGACAACCATTTTCTTCAATCTAAGGTAATCCATAGCTATATTCCTTTGATTATGATACGCATATTCATGGATCATAGAATTTTTAATAATTTCGTTTCTTATATTTCAGACAGCCAGATTGGGAAGTCAATAAGCTTCAAATACCTCGCATTTCTTCAATGGTTCCTTTAATCAAGCTTAACCAACATTATATTGCATAGCGCTCACATTAAAATAACAACAAAACTGAGAATAAAATTTCACTACTACTTGTAGTAATTTTGAACAATGAAGGCTACATTAGTATATCACTTTATCAGCTATTGTATTTTTTTGGATTGTTAAAATAAGAATATCGACCATAAATACTTATATTGCTAATGAATTACGTATGATGTTAAATAACAATTATATAGATGATGAAAATGACAAAATATGTAGCATGTCGATACGATATCTTTAACAATATGATAGATTTGATTTTAGGTAATAATTATAATATGCATTTTGAGAAAAGGTTTGGATATGCTTTGTTAGTAATAAGGTGTGATGTAGCTGTTTAGTTTAATATATTTAAGTCAAGTTTTTTAAAAATTCTTTTTGGAGTAAAATTTTTTTTTTTTTCATCATTAGTTCTTTTATATTTTCCTAAAAGTTAATTAGTGTATTAGTATATTACTTTATCAGCTACATTAGTATATCACTTTATCAACTATTGTATTTTTTTATTATTAAAATAAGAATATCGATCATAAATACTTATATTACTAATGAATTACATATGATGTTAAATGACAATTATATAGATGATGAAATTGACAAAACATGTAGCATGTCGAATATCTTTAACAATATGATAGATTTGATTTTAGGTAATAATTATAATATGCATCTTGGGAAAAGGTTTGGATATGCTTTGTTAGTAATAAGGTGTGATGTAGCTGTTTTGTTAAATATATTTAACTTAATTTTTTTAAAGATTCTTTTTGTAGTAAATTTCTTTTCTTTTTTCCTAAAAGTTAATAAATTAAAAATGGACCCAGATCTTTATCTCTCATTGCATTACTTTGTTAAATCTTTGTGGAGTTCATGTTATTTACAATGAGATTGATAGTGTATCACTATGTCAAGAGTTCTAATTTTGTGCATAATTGTGCCTTCTAGATTGATCAAAGTTTTCATATTCCTTTGATATCATGTGTGACATCTATCGGTAGTTATCAAACTTAATCAACTACCTAAAATTACTCTAACTAAAAAATTCTTTCATCCAAAGCTACGTATCAATCATCTTGGTGGTTGTTGAAAAACCAAACTATTAATTTTGACTTATATGCATGTTGATATTGTCTATAAGAATGTTTGGTGGTCATTAAGTAGTGGGGCATCATTTAGCTATAGTTGATTAATCTTTTTGATATACATTTTTGGTTTTTGATTAAGGGTCTAATAGGTTTAAAGGGGCCCTTAAACCCTTTACAAACAAATTTTTGATTGATTTGGAACTCCCAAATGAAAAATAACAAAAAATAGAGAATAACAAAATAGAAGCCTCACAATCACCACAAAATCAGCAGCCTGAAAGATGCCAAATAGACAAAGCTCTCTTTACCTTGAACAAGATCCAAAGGTTTTTCGAGGGTCCCTTAGTTTGATGAGGTGGGGTTTTAATAGGCTCCTACTAACTAAGCACAATAAGAGCCCTCAATAAGGCATTGTCAACAACAAAAATAAAATTTTGTTCCACAAAAACAAAAGATACCCTTAACCAAACGACCCCTGAATCCATGCTAAATGCATAGGGGTGAAGAGAAAAATATTGAATATAGTTCCCAAAACTTTCCATGTAACACCCTGCCAAGGAACCCAAGAGGAAATAACCTAAACATGATACTATGTTTGCAGAATAATTTCTTTTATAAAGTTTACAAAAAACAACATACAACAAAGTGGAAGCAATTACCATTTACTCACATGAACACATACAAGCATAGATTACAAACTCAAGGGTTCCATGACATAGAATTACATAAGACCAAAAATCAACGAGATAACGATAAGAAAATTTTCTCATTAATAAAATAGATTACAAAATAATATCAATAATATAATTACAAGATTGCAATTGATACCACAAGGTATACATCAAACCTACATCTTCTATACATGTCACATGGTATGTGGTAATCACTTAATACAATAAGATTACAGTTATCAAAAATCAAGTATCACATGTGATGCGATAAATAAGTGTACAATATAGAAATTATAAGATCAAAAACTCCATTAGAGGAAGATAAGTACAACCGAACAAAGGTACATCCAACACTGGCACACAAACATGGAATCTAAAAAATGGTAAAGAATCACTACCACCTATCCATATGGAACCATAACATTCCACCCCACCGTGTTAAGGAGGTAACAATAAGACCTCACTCGGATATCAAACCAAAATAAAGGATCATCTAAGCAAGGGGATCCTGAAAGCTCAGTAACTCAAAGTTTACAAATCAAGCGATGAGGTATGACTCACTAAACTAGAGGAAACTAACACATGTGGGAAACCTAGTTTGTGTATAGGAAGGTGTCATCATATACGTATAACCTTTAAGTCTCAGCCTGGTAATCTCTCAGGACCCTAACACTTAAGTGAGCATACACGGTATCAATGACTTCCTGTACAGACAAAATCATTAACTATGCAAGACTCACACCTCACAAGGTGCCAAGCATCTACTCAACACTCCATATTAGACTATACAAGCACTCATGTATGTGGTAGGCCCTTATCTTATTAATTCATTTAAGTCTCTCAATGTGTTTAATGTTATCATTGGATTAAGAAACTTGCAATAAGCGACTCTAGCAACCATTTGTGGGCCCTGACACATTATTGAAAGCCACCCTCTACTACACATCTAGATAACCTAGCATAGGTTCATTTATCACACATAATAAACCAAAGAAGGGTACATATATAGACAACCCCAAAAATCTCGTTTCTCTCAATATCAAGAATGATCAATACAACCACAAAATTCAAAGTAACATAAACATTATATTGAACCACGTTCAAGGTTGGTGTAAAGGACCAAATCAGGACTATAATCAGGATGCAATAGAGAAAACACATCCCAAAGCCTCTGAACTTTTCTAGGGCAAAACCAAAACCCGAACCCATAACCATAAAGTATAGCCATTTCACAATCAGACAAAGAACACCCACATTTAAAAATTTACTTCAAGTAAGTCAAATGTTTACTAAGTTCATTCTTATAAATGACTAATTTTATCATCACCATTGAGTTAACCGAATATATTAATTCCATTAATAAACAGTAGTCTTACTTCTATAATTAAATTTTCAAATCTTGATAAAAAAAATCAATGTATATATTATAACTACTGAATAACCAAAATAAACACATCTAAACAAATACTATTAACCTCTTAAATTAATTCATAAAGAAAATCATACGTAAATTAATTTAAAAGAAAGTAGTCCTAAAATATAATAACCATAATAATTAACATGTTTAATACTATTATTAATTATTAACTATTAATATTTATAAAAAATTAATTATTAAATATTAATAATTAAAATTTAATAGAGTATCATTACTGGGGGAGGTCGCATTGTACATGCAAATTTTTATAAAAAAAATAACATATAACATGGTGGGGGTCGCATGGTACCACACCCCTAACCTTGTAGGCGGTCGTTCCCACTGCCGATGGTAGCGACCTTGACGACATGACATTCAAACTATGGGATGACAACTGCTACCAGTGGGATTCACTACCAGACGATGGTAAACTATTGTGATGATAGTGTTACTATTGTGCACGACAGTGCACTGTTATGGTGGCGGTACTACCCATCAAGCACAGGTAGGGGTTGAGGGCCCCTCCACCCTTCCAATAAATAATAATTTTTTTTTAAACTTTCTTTTTTCATATTTGTTTTTTTTTTTTTTTTTCTGAAAAAGATGTATTAATAACATATGTATATTATTTTTAATTTTTTAAATTGACTGGTTAAATTTTTAAATCTCTATATTTTTTTTTGAAGAACCAATAGGCATCAATAAACGTTTAAATTAATTTATATAAAATTTTTAAGGAAGATAGAATATATTTTTTTAATAAACAATACTTAGCAAGCCTATGTTTTTTTTTTGTTTCCTCGGAGGATCAGATGGCGAGATGATTTTTCTACCAGAACACTTTTTTTTTTCAAATGAATCATACATAAATTTTACAAAACAAATTGATCACGAGTTTCCACAATTTTCAATAATCATTCTCATATCATTTGATTTTAGATGCTTCTAGGGTTTAGTTCTCTAAAATGAAAGCCTAGTTTATCCTAATTTCCTAAAATGATTCAAAATAATTATTGAAAACCTATTGCACAACACTGTCATAAACTGAACTATTCAACCTACATGTTTTTATTATTCAAACACAAAGACACAAAATGTTTGAAGAACAAGAATAAAGCAAGTGGGTATTCAAACCCTACCTCAAACACTGAAATATGCACTAAATATTTTAAAGCTGAAATTCTCAAATCTCTTCAATTCGATCTCTATAGCTGAATTCAGAAGAAAATCCACCTACAATGATATCTTTCCCAATCCAATCCAAGACTTCAAGCAACACTTTTCAACAAAATGACAGCAAAATCCCAGAGCTCTCAAAAAATTCTATCCAAAACCTATGTGTAACCTCTAAAATGACAGAAAGTAACCTCATAGATACTCAAACCCTAATTTTTCAATAAAATAAGAGAAGCACACAACTTTCCTTCTTTTTATGTTTTTTAGAGAAAAAATAATAAAAATAAAAATAAAAAATAATAATTATAAATTAATAATGTATAGTAAATGAAAAATTTTATATAAAAAAAAATATATAACATGGGGAAGGTCGCATGGCCCCACACCCATAATGTCGTAGGTGGTCGTGCCCACTGTCGATGGTAGTGACCCTGCCGATACGACCTTGGAACTGTGGGACGACAGCTGCTGCCAGTGACAGTCACTACCGGATGACAGTACACTGTCATGCTAAGAGTATTACTATTGTGCATGATAGTGCACTGTCCTGCCGGTGGTATTGCCCACCCAGCACACAGTGTTGGAGGTGGGGGTTGAGGGCCCCTCCTCCCTTCCAATAAATAATAAAAAAAATTTGCAACTTTTTTTTATATTCATTTTTTGTTTTGTTTTATTTTCTGAAAAAGATGTATTAATAATATGCATATTATTTTTTAATTTTTTAATTGACTGGTTAAATTTTTAAATCTCTATATTTTTTTCAATGAACCAATAGGCATCAATAAATTTTCAAATTAATTTCTATAGAAATTTTAAGGAAGATAGAAGATTTTTGTTTAATAAACAATACTTAGCAAGCCTTTTTTTTGTTTCCTCTAAGGATCAGATGGCGAGATGATTTTTCTACCAGAACACAATTTTCTTTTCAAATGAATCATACATAAATTTTACAAAACAAATTGATCACGAGTTTCCACAATTTCCAATGATCATTATGATATCATTTGATTTTAGGCGTTTCTAAGGTTTAGTTCTGTAAAATGAAAGTCTAGTTTATCTTGCTTTCCTAAAATGATTCAAAACAACTATTTAAAACCTATTACACAAGAATAATAATAAACTAAACTATTCAACCAACCTCTTTTTGTTATTCAAACATGAAGACACAAATTTTTTGAGAAGATGAATAAAGCAAGTGGGTATTCAAACCCCACCTCAAACATGGAAATATGCACCTAATATTCTGAAGCTGAAAGTCTCAATCCTCTTCAATTCAATCTCTACATCTGAGTTTAGAAGAAAATCCACCTACAATGATATCTTTCCCAATCCACTCAAAGACTTCAAGCAACACTTTTAAACAAAAGGACAGTGAAATCCCAGAGCTCTGAAAAACATGTATCCAAAACCTATGTGTAACCTTTAAAATGACAGAAAGTATCCGCATAGATACTCAAAGCTAAATTTTTCAATAAAACAAGAGCATACAACTTTCCTTCTTTTTTTTTGTTTTTTTAGAGAAAAAACATTAAAAATAAAAATTAAAACCCTCTGTAATTCCAATTTCACATTAATTGACTTTCAGGAAAAGGAAGAATTTTTTTTTTTGAAAAACATCGTTATTCATTTATTTTAATTGCAAGGATATATTAAATACACCCACAAAAATCAAAAGAGCTTTTATAAATTTAAAATTGAATCAAATATTTAATTTAAATTCAATAATTAAAAATTCACTTAAATAGCCAATTTAATTTTAATATTCCAAAATTACATTTTGAACTATTTTCATAATTAAACATAGGTATTTAATTAATCACATTAATTAAACACCATACATCTAATATTCAAATAATTTGAACAGATATGAGCATTAATATAACTAATTTGAAAATTTATTAAATCCTTATAAACAAATAATGATATAAACAAAAGACAACTGAAATGCAACATAGCACACCAACTAGGAGGTAACCAGAAATTCATATCCCTTGGATGAATTTGGGTAAGGTAGACAATCTGATTCTTGTCCAATTCTAGAACAAAGTAGGTTTAGGTTAGGGTTTTGGGTCTGATTGTTAACTCCCCTCTTTACCATTTGAGATGTATTATGGGGATGCTCACTCCTACCAATTCTAAGAAGATGATTCCCTATACCTGAAAACCAGTAACAACAAACACACGCATGTACATCCAATACATAACATAGCAAACAATGACAGGGATCGGTCGAACGTGTGGATCTCACAAATGAAAGTAACTATGTCTCTATCCTTTGGTACACCAAACACACCATACATGCATACACATGTAACCTAACCATATAGATGCAAGTATGGGGTGAGTGCATATATACCTCTAATATAATGCATAAGCAATAATCATCATGAAACATCATCTATTTCTGACACATGATATAGAATCATATATCAATACATAATCCAACTAACTAAGAAGTAAAAGCTCACAACAACATATATATCCCAAAAGAATATGGCATAACAATGAAATTAATAGCCTAAAAGAGTATGACACTAGAAACTAAAAGAAAACTAAAGTGTGGGTATTACATCCACCCCCTAGAATTAGGCTTACTCCTGGAAGCCTATAAAAAAATAGGGATATAAATCCCATAATCTCATTGTGTCCTCCCAAGTAGATGATGAATCATCATTTGGGTCCCATTGGACCCTTGCATGCATGATGATATGATCCCAGAGGGTTAAATCTCACTGCTGTAGAATGTGATCAGGCTCCAAAGCTAGCTGCACGTCCTCTACCTACAAGGCATTTCAATCAAGAACATGCACAATATCTGGAATATAACGTCTAAGAAAAGAAACATGGAAAACATCATGAACACGAGATAGGCTTGATAGTAAAGAAATACGGTAAGAAATTGGCCATATCCTCTATAGGATTTCAAATGACCCAACAAAATGAGGTGACAACTTTGAACCCTTTCCATAATTGATTGGACTCTTCCGCAGACATACTCGTAGAAAAACTCTATCCCCAACTACAAACTTCCTATCCACCCTATGATAATTTTCATACTTCTTCTTCCTATCATGTATAGTAATAAAAGTGCTCATGAATCCACTCTACCTACTGCTCCATATCAGGAATCATCTCTGGACCAAGGAAAATACAATCCTCCAATCTATCCAAACTCAAAGGTGTACGACAAGGATGACCATACAACACATGGAAAGGTGACATGCCAATAGAGTTCTGATAGCCATTGTTATATGAAAATTTAACTAGGTACAAATAGTCCTCCCAATGAGTCTATTTATCCATGACATACATCCTCAACATATCCTCTAGCACCCAATTGATCCATTCTGGCTGTCCATCAGTCTGAGGATGGTACATTGAACTGAAGTTCAGTGTGGCACCAAGAGCATGCTGTAATGATGTTCAAAATGCAGAAGTGTACATAGGGTCTCGATCTAAGATAATCCTACGAGAAATACCATGTAGTCTCATAATGTCCTCCATGAAGACTTTGGCTACTGAAGCTGCTGTGTAGGATGACCTCATAAGATAGAAGTGTGCCACCTTGGTCAACCAATTAATATTCACCATAATAGCATCATGCCTACAAGGAGTCATAGATAAGCCTATTATAAAATCCATCAATATGATATCCCACTTCCAAGATGGAATGAGATTTGGCTGTAAAAACCCCATTGGATGTTGGTGTTCTTCCTTAACCCTCTGACATTATAGACATCTAGCCACAAAATCAATAATGTCACATCTCATACAAGACCAATGATAGAGCTTTCAAAGGTCTACATGCATCTTCTTGACACTAGGATGTGTCGAATAAGGTGCATGATGAGCCTTAGATAAGACTAATGTACGTATATCATTTGATGGTGGTACATACATCTAGCTCAAGTAATACAAAATACCATCCAAATCCAACACAAAACCTAAAAATATACCCTCCAAGAGTCTCTCTAACTCAATATTTGTGTTCACCTCCTGGTAGCAAGTATCTCTAGGAAGTGTTTGAAGAAATATATTCCGCAAATCCACACTAAGAGTGAAAATTGAGATAGCCTCCCTCTTACAACTCAAAGCATCTGCCACTACATTCTCCTTAACATGAATTTACTCGATCTCAAAATCATACTCAAAGAAATTCCATCCACCTTCTATATCTAGTAACAAGATTAGCTTGGGTAAAGATATACTGTAGACTATGATGATCACTGTGAAGCTCAAATCAATACCCTAACATAAAATGTCTCCATTGGACTAATGCATCAACCACCGCTGCTAACTCAAGATCATGCATATGGTAGTTCATTTTAAGGTCCTTGAGTCTATGAGACTCATAAGAAATCACTTGTCCTTCTTGCATAGGGACTACTTTAATACCTTCCAAAGAAGCATTAGTACAAACCATAAATTCACCTAATAGATCAGGCACTACTAAGATAGGTGTACTAGTCAAACACCTCTTGAGGTTCTGAAAAGCCTCTTTGCACTTCTCTAACCAAGAAAACTTCTTCCCTTTCCTTTGAAGAGAAGTGATAGGATAAGAAACCCTAGAAAAGTCCTTAATAAACCTCCAGTTATATCCAGCTAGACCCATGAAACTATGGATCTTAGACACATTAGTGGGTGCTGGCCACTCCACAATTGCATTTATCTTTGAAGGATCTACTGAGATACCTTCACCAAAGATAAAATGACCTAGGTATTGCACCTCTAACTAGAATAAATCACACTTTTCTGAATTGGCATACAATTGATTGTCCCTTAGGCACTACAAAACTTGTCATGGATTCCCTTCACGCTCTTCTATGGATTTAGAATATATAAATATATCATCCAAGAAGACAAGAATAAAGATATCTAGATAATCATGAAAGACTCCATCGTTAGGCACATAAAAACTAATGAAGCATTCGTGAAACCAAATGGTACCACTATGAACTCGTAATGTCCATAATGAGTACGAAATGTAGTCTTATGGATATCTGCATCCTGGATAGGCAAGTGGTAATACCATAATTTTAGGTTAATCTTTGATAACACCTTGGCTCCCTTAATCTGATCAAAGAGATCATCAATCCTTGGTAAAGGATACCTATTCTTGATCGTTACCTTGTTCACCTATATATAGTCAATACACAAGCATAAAGATCTATCCTTCTTTTTAACAAAGAGGACTGGTGCTCCCTAAGGAGAGACACTAAGTTGAATGCTTCCCTTTGCCAACAATTCCTCCAACTAAATTTTTATCCCACTCAGCCCATCAGTAGTCATTGTGTAAGGAGCTCTAGAGATAGGTTCTTCTCCTAGAACAAGCTCAATATGAAAATCTATGTCATGCTTAGGTGGCATACCCATAATCTCACTCTGAAAGACATCAATAAACTGCTATAGAATAGGATGATCAAGAGTCTTTTCCTCTCTCTCCACCTCATCCATCTCATTTAGAGATAACAAAAACACCCAAAAAACCCTTTGCATACACTGCTTAAGTTGCATAGTGGATATTATATGAATGGAAATGGGACGTTGGACTCCCATAATTTTACAATATTTGCCAATATCATCCTTACACTAGATAGTATTTTGTCTATAATTGATGCTAGCACCATTAGACCCTAGTGAATCCATTCCTAATAAAATTCCATATGATCCCAAAGGAATCACATGAAGATCAAGTGAGGTAATGAATATTCCCAGATTCAACTTGCACTCACAGATGACAAAGTTTGTGGCTACCTTAGCACCAGAAGCCGATTCCACTTACCAACCTATATCTTTCTTTGCAACTACTAGCCCACACTGCTTTAGTAATAAAGGAGAAATGAAATAATTTGTAGCTCCATAATCAAAATAAAATTTAATTAGAAATACCTCCAATATCACTCAAAATCTCTACCACTGTGCCCTGGTGTTATGCCTGACAGTGATCCACTATATCAAACACTCTGTGAGACCAGCCTGCATCTCCAACTGTAGGATCAGATGTAGCTGGCCTCTATCCTAAATACTATGGTGTATTCTTACTGCAACTGGCCTCAATGTGATGAAACCAACCACATGGGAAACAACCAGTACCTCTTCCATAATGTCTACCAGTCGAGGGTGCACTCGACTGCTGGTAACTCCATCTTCTCACACTCTGTACATGATGAATAGATTGAATATTCCTTAAGTACAAACAACTACGGCTGTGTCTAGAGAGAGAACCACTATTTAGACTAGGTGGAGGTGACCCCCTATGTTGTTGATTCTGACTGTTCCTGAAGAAACTAGGTAGTTTCTTGAATTTCCCAATCCCCTAAGACTAACTACCTCTATCCCCTAAAACAAAAACAACTCCAGACTGAGCACCTAATTGACCAGTGTGATCCCGAGAGTGATTTGCCTCTACAAGAGTAGCTTTAATGACTACAAATCTGAGGGTAGTAGGCCGAAAGAGATTAAATTCCACTATGATGCGAGCATTAAGCCCACTAATAATGTGTTGAATCATGAGAGAAAAATCCTCCCCAAACCTAACATATTGCTTAAGATCAAAGAAATGATGCTCATACTCCTCTACCATCATAGTCAACTTTTGTAGGTTATGGGATTCATCTACCCTTTACTTACACAACTAATCTGATAGGAAGTGCTTTTGGAAATTCTGAAGGAACAAATCCCAAGTGATAGTATCCATGCAGATCCCCAACTTCTCCTCCTTGATCTTCCACCAAACTATCACAAACTGAGAGAGTTTCATAATTGTATATCTGGCCTTAGTATTGATACTAAAGGGGTGCATATCAAAAAATCTCTCTAAGGAAATAATTGAAGTTTTTGCCTCTAATCCTAAATGTTTCCCATCAAAGGGAGTAGGTCATGATCTCATAAGATCCCTCATATGGTTTGTCACAACAGTATCAATGTTAGGTACATAATTCCTCCTTGGAGGACTCTTGGATCTCTCCGTCACCCTCTTCTCTATCTGAGAGTGATGAGAAACATCCTCCTCCACTCTGCCCTAGTCAGGACCTAGATGATTCAGGATCGCCTATAGAAACTTACTAGTGTTTGGCTCTTCAGGCTTAACCTGATATTCATCTCTCTACTCATCATTTCTCTACTAATGAACACTCTCTTTTTTGACAATCGTAGAAGGGATATGATGTCTAACCCTTCCACGAGCACTAGCTTGGCCTCTACCATGGCCTCTAGCATCTCTAGTCTTGACAAGCGTCATTCCTTAAGCAACCAGAAACCATAAAACAATTCACAACATAACTCAAATAAACACAAAGATTAGAATGATTCATAAAGCAATGGTCTGAGAAAGAATGAGGTTGTATGCCCGTGTTTGGTTTTCAAGTTTAAACTACAAGGAACCTAATGAGTGAACATTACCCAGAGTTTCTATTGTAGAATCATGGGCTCTGATACTAGCTGCAATGCCCCACCAAGAAACCCAAGAGGAAATAACCTAAACATGATACTATGTTTAGAGAATTTTTTTTTTAAAGTTTACAAATAGGAACATGCAACAAAGTGGAAGAAATTACCATTTACTCACATGAACACATACAAGAATAGATTAAAAAACTTAAGGGTTCCATGAAGTAGAATTATGTAAGACCAAAACTCTTGAACGAGATAACCATAACAAAATTTTATCACTAAAAAACTAGATTACATAACAACATCAATAATATAATTACAAGATTACAATTGATACCACAAGGTACACAACAAACCTACATCCTCTACACATATCGTAAGGTATGTGGTAATCACTTAATACAATAAGATTATAGTTATCCAAAAT
The DNA here is from genome assembly GCA_018584345.1 of Thuja plicata. Lineage (NCBI taxonomy): Eukaryota > Viridiplantae > Streptophyta > Pinopsida > Cupressales > Cupressaceae > Thuja > Thuja plicata. The sequence goes on from MU223266.1 coordinate 1,702,482, forward strand.
CAAGTATCACATGCGATACAATAAATAAATGTACAATATAGAAATGATAAGATCAAAAGCTACATCAAAGCAAGATAAGTACAACTAAACCAAGGTACTCCTAGCACTGGAAAATGACCTTGAAATCCCAAAATGGTAAAGAATAACTACCACCTGTCCATGTGGAACTATAATAGTCCACCCCACCATTCTGAGGAGGTAACAAGAAGACCCTACTTGGATATCAAATAAAAAATAAAGGACCATCTAAGAAAGGGGATTTTGACAGCTCACTAAGTCAAAGTGTACAACTCAAGCTATGAGGTATGACGCACTAAAAAAGAGGCAAATGACACATATAGGAAAACTAGACTATGTATGGGAAGGTGTTATTATATACGTCTAACTCTTAAGTCTTAGCTTGGGAATCTCTCAGGACCCCGACACTTAAGTTACCAAATACAATATCAATGACTACTCATAGAGATAAAGTTAATCACTATGCCAGACTCACATCTCGCAAGGTGGAAAGCATCTTCTCAACACTCCATATTAGCCTATACAAGTACTCAAGTATGTGGTAGGCCCTTATCTTATTAATTCATTTTAAGTCTCTAAATGTGTTTAATGTTATCACTCGACTAAGAAACTTGCAATAAGTGATTCATGTAGCCACTTGTGGGCCCTGACACATTATTGTAAGCCACCCCATACTACACATCTAGATAACCTACCCCAGGTTCACTGATCACACATACTGAGCCAAAGAAGGGTACATATACAAACAACCCTTAAAATCTAGTTCCTCTGAATATCAGGAACGATCAATACATCTACATAATTAAGAGTAACATAAACATTAAAATGAATAGGGTTCAAGGTTGGTATAAAGGACCAAATTGGGACTATAATCAGGATGTAACATAGAAAATACATCCCAAAGCCTCTGGATTTTTCTAGGGAAAACTAAAACATGAACCCGTAATCATAATGTATAACCATTTCATAATTAAACAGTTAACACTCACATTTAAAACTTTACCTCAAGTAAGTCAAATATTTACTAAGTTCATCCTTATAATTGATTAATTTTATCATCACCATTGAGTTAACCGAAGATATTAATTCCATTAATAAATATTAGTTTTACTTCTATAATTAAATTTGCAACTCTTGATAAAAAAATCATTGTACATATTATAACTAATGAATAACCAGGATAATCACATCTAAAAAATACTATTAACCTCTAAAATTGATTTATAAAGAAAATCCTACATAAATTAATTTAAAGAAAGAAATCCTAAAATATAATAACCATAATAATTAAAATATTTAATATTTTTATTAAGTATTAAGTATTAATATTAATAAAAAAATTAATCTTCAAATATTAATAACTATAATTAAATAAAGTATGATTACTAATGTTTAAAACAAACTAAATAATATATACATACATATATATGTATGTATATATATATATATGTATGTATATATATATATATGTATGTATATATATATGTATGTGTATATATATATATA
>MU223266.1:1727336-1738935 GCA_018584345.1 Thuja plicata
AATTTTTTTTAAAACATTTTTTTCATTTTTTTTTTTTTTGGTTTATTTTTCTAAAAAATATATATTAACAATATATACATATTCTTTTCAATTTTTAGTTGACTGGTTTAATTTTTAAATCTCTGTATATTTTTTTTGAAACCAACAAGCATCAACAAACTTTCAAATTAATTTTTATACAAATTTTAAGGAAGATGGGAGATTTTTTTTTTAATAAACAATACTTAGCAAGACTATGTTTCTTTTTGTTTCTTCTGAGTATCAGATGGTGAAATGATTTTTCTACCAAAACACAATTTTTTCAAATGAGTCACACGTAAATTTTACAAAACAAATTGATAACAAGTTTCCACAATTTCCAATGATTATTCTGATACCATTTGATTTTATGTGTTTCTATGGTTTAGTTCTCTAAAATGAAAACCTAGTTTATCCTATTTTCCTAAAATGATTCAAAAAAATGATTGAAAACCTATTGCATAAGAGTAATCATAAACTAAACTACTCAACTTGTATCTTTTTATTATTCAAACAAGAAGGTACAAATTTTTTTGAGAACAAGAATAAATCTATTGGGTATTCAAACCCTATCTCAAACAGTGAAATATCCCCCAAAGATTCTGAAGCCAGAAAGTTTCAATCCTCTTCAATTTGATCATTGCAGTTGAATTCGAAAGCAAATCCACCTACAACGATATCTTTCGCAATCCAATCCATTACTTCAAGCAACAATTTTAAACAAAACGATAGCAAAATATCAGAGCTCTCAAAAACTTGTATGAAAAACCTGTGTGTAACCTCTCAAATGAAATAAAGTATCCTCATAAAGACTCAAACCCTAATTTTTCAATAAAACAAGAGAAACACACAACCTTCCTTCTTTTTCTATTTTTTGGGAGAAAAACATTAAAATGTAAAAATTTAAAACTTCTCTAATCCCAATTTCACATTAATTGATTTTTAGAAAAAGGAGGAAAAATATCTTTCCCAAAAACATGATTATTCATTTATTTTAATTGCAAGAATATATGAAATATACTCACAAAAATCAATAGATCTTTTATAAATTTAAAATTGAATCAAATATTCAATTTAAATTGAATAATTCAAAATTGACTTAAATATTCAATTTAATTTTCATATTCCAAAATTGCATTTTAAACTATTTTAATAATTAAACATGGGTATTTAATTAATCATATTAATTAAATACTATATATTTAATTAATCATATTAATTAAATACTATATATTTAATATTTAAATAATTACAACAGATATAAACATGAATATAATTAATTTGACAATTAATTAAATTCTAATAAACAAATAATGACACTCAAGCATAAGACAATCTAAATGCAACACAACACACCAACTAGGAGGTATCCATGAAATCATATCCCTTCGATGAAATCCAGTAGGTTAGACAAACTGATTCTTGTCCAATCCTACAAAAAAGTAGGTTTAGGTTAGGTTTTTAGGCCTGATTGTTAACTCTGCTCTTTACCATTTGAGATGTATTATGGGCATGCTCACTCCTGCCATTTCATGGAAGAGGATGCCATGTACCTATAAATGTGTCATAAAAAGCACACACATGTACATATAATGCATAGCATAGAAAACAATGACATGGATCATTCGAACGTGTGGATCTCACAAATTCAAGTAACTACGTCTCCATCCTCTGCCACACCAAACATGCCATACATACATAAACATGTAACCTAACCATACCCATGAAAGTATGGGGTGAGTGCTCATATACCTCTAATATAATGCATAATTAGTAATCATCATGAAACATCATCTATTTTTAACATTTGATATAGAATAATAAATCCATACATAATCCAACTAACTAAGAATTAAATGCTCACAACAACATAGCCCAAAAGAATCTAATAGAGTAACTTAAACAATATCCTAAAAGAGTATGACACTAGAAACTAAAAGAATACTATTCGTGGGTATTACACTCCACATAATGAATCTACCACTAGTAGCCAACAAGGAAGATAGGATCCCAAGCTTGCAAATCCAAACGTAAAAAAGGTGAAAATTAAAAACAAGCCAAAAAGGAAATTTGATCTTTTAAAATAAACAAATCTAACATGAAGATCCACCAAGAAGAAACGACTAATAAATTGAACTAAGAGAATAGACTAAAAATTGTAGCACTTCCCAAGATAACACAAAGCCATAGATATATTTCTATGAGACTATTAGGGAGAAGCCAAGACACCAAAGAACTTGCAAAACTGAGCAAATTGAAAAGTAGAATCAATGAAAAAGGAGAAGGGTATGTGCAAGATCCTGAGGGGCCAAAAAGTAGTGATGTAAAAAAAATCCACTTTTCAGTCATCCAAAAGTGCATGAAAATGTTTGTTGACTTTTTAGTAGGCCTGGGTGTCAGTACACCTGGGCAAACCTGACACCAAAGCACAATCCTATTTGGGTACCCAAAAATATCGAGTACCTAAAACCTGTAGCATAAATCAAAACCCGCAAGCCCTTTTCCTCATTTCTCTCATTGTTTTAGGATTGGAAATTGTCTCTATATATCATATACACGATATTTTTGGGTACCTAATTTCTCTAACAATAAATTTGACTCTTCATTATATATGGTAAGTAAATTCTTGGTATATTTTGATTAATTTATTTCATTTTGATGTTAAATGTTGTTATTGTGGTTGAAATAGGGTTTTGTTTTGAATTTTTAATAATATATGAAATCAATTTGAAGTTTATATTTATTTTTTATTTAATCAGGTATGGCTGACAATAATGAAGAAAATAACCCTCCCCCACCAAATAACGATCCCCAAAACAATCTAGAACCGCTTCAAAACCCTCGATCTTTAGAGGATTTGATACAACAGAATTTGAAAACTATACGAGGCTTCCAAAACACCTATCAAAATATACCTACATTAGGTCCCATGCTTGCCACCCTAAATACTATTGTTGAAAACATTGACACACTTACGCAGCATCATAATGCTTCTCTTCGTTGGCATGATGATATGCATGCCCAATTTGATGACGGGCTTGACCATGATGGGGTTGCGGCTGTTAGGGATTTTTCTTGTATGAATCACAGTCCTTGAAATGACTACTTGAACACTATGCCTTCTAATACTAATTTAGAGACAAGAAAAACCTAATTTCTAAGGACTGGATAAGGTCCTTCATTTTTGAGCTCCACATATACTGAGGCAGGTTTTACCTTTTATGATTAATGTTTACATAGTATGTATTAATGTGGACACTGATTTTCTATGTATCTTTGTTAAACCAACTTATAAATCACCTTGTAAATGACCAAGCATAACCAGATGGAAGATTTAACCATACAAACCATAATCTTAAATATAGAAAAAACCAATGATACAAGGAATTTGATCCTTCTTCCTTTTCTTATAGGAGGGATAACCTAATGATTCACTCTCCAAGGAATCACTAAAATGGACACTCTCCTACTGATATAGGTCCTTACTGAGTTCAGTTTGTCTGTTCTTAGTAACAAGAGTATTTTGATTAAATTGGTTTTGATAACTTGAAATAACTTGGACAAAGATAGACTATCAGACTAACTTCTAGACCAATGCCTATCCTTTGGGCTATAGAGTCAAATAAGCTAAGATCTCATAGAAACAAAATACAGTAAGCTACCTTACAACCCACACGTAATTCAGATAAGTTGCCTTACAAGTTACCCTGTCACCTCTAAATGATTGCATCAAATCTTTAAACAAAGCAGTATGCTCCCTGAAACTACTCACAAAACTTAGTTCTTTCCTTAAAAGAAACTTGCAAGTAATCAGATAGTTACCTAATAACCAAAATTCTTCAGAATGCCTTGCAAACTTAAACATAAAAGAGCATACACAGAGAATAAAAAGACAACAATGGAAGAGAGTAAAATTGCACCGTATATTATTTATATGATTCAGATTTCCATACATGAAATATTATACACCTTCAAAAGATAGACAGAAGTTCAGAACATCTGAATTCTCCAATATATTATCTCTTTTCCAAAAAATTCCAACATCCAAGACTCTTTACAAATTACAACTCTCTTACTATATATAGGTTTTTGACCATCTTGGAATCCCTTAAGGATGCAACAAGCTGTGGATGGTCAAAGAAAACCTCACCCTAAAGTTACAAGAAAGACAAAAGAAAGAGAGAAAAAGTAGTGGAATGACCAAGTCAAGGAGATATAAATAGATATTCTTGGTTCTTCACCCGATCTGGCGACTGCAATAATATTTTCACAAATGGTAGATGGTAGTATTTATGTTGAGTCCGGATAGTTGTGCTCGCATACTCACCTACATTCTCCTTTTGCAATAACTATCCCTCTTGTCTTGAACAGTGCAGTGCCAAGTGTTCACCCTACTTCTCATCCAAGATTTCTTCTTCTACTACTAGCTCCTTTTTATTTGGTGTTGTCATCACTTCCCAAGCTTTTACTTCATCATCAAATGGCCACTTAATGTCTTGAGTACTGTGTACTTGCAACTTTTGTCTGTCCCATCTAGCATTAGTGATATTTTTACATCAAGTAGGAACTTGTTGATGTCAGTCTCTACTTTGAAGGCTTCATCCAATATTTTATTGAATCCTTCTATATCAACATCTGCTTCCAAGAGAAATGCCTCATCACTAGGCATCTTGCTATCAAATTCATTTTTCCAGGCATCTACAGCCTTCACTTGGTCATCATCTCCCCTTAAGGAAGGAATAAACCTATTAAAATCACTTGAAAAGAGGCTCAACTTAACCTCTATCTGATTTAATTTTCCTTTAAATAATGAGAGAGCAATATTGACTCTTTTGATCTCATCTTCAACTTCAGTCACTAGTTCAGGAAAATCTGGTCTTATGGCTTGTAAAGATGCTAACTTTTCAAACAAATTTGCCCTAGCAAACCACTTATTAAAGTAAGAGTTTAGAATGGCAAGGTACCCCATTACCTCTGTATGCAAAGCTGGCAACTTGTTGTATGTATTGATTACAACATCAATTTTATCCTTTAGAATGTCAATTTTATGTTGTAATATACCCTTCAATGCTTTCAAAGCAATTGCATTTCCCTTTTCCTCATCTACTTCCTTTTCAACAGCCTCATTTGACTTAGGCTTATCTTCAATTTGTATTGGTGGTGGTTATGCAGGTACATATACCACCTCAGGCTTTGTTTCCAATTCTTCTATTAATGTCTTGATCATCTGATCCCGCTGGTACAATTGTATGTGGCACATTTCCCTGTCCTTAGACAATGCACTTGTCTCTTCCAATAATATGTTACACCTCTCAGACAATTGTTTAGTCTTTTCTTCATTCAAATGAGCCCAATGTGTCATAATTTGGGAAATTTCCAAATCCCTTGTATTCTGTATAGACCATACCATTTGATTGCCCACCATATTTTCTTGAATATTTACTAGTTGGGATTTTTGGTCTTTTGGGCTTAGGCTCCACATTGCAAAAGCCTGATATTTTGGGCTATACCCCAATCCTTTTATCACATGTCGCATCTGGACCTCACTAGCCATTTTGAGATCTGGCTATTTTCTGATTTAGTCTATGATGAAGGCAGATGCCAAATCCCATCCCTCAGCCAACAGTATTCCACTTCCCAGTACCATTTTTCCTGGCTTCTTCAGGTGAAATATCCTCATTTTCAGGATTATAAGACTATAAAGCTACTAGAGCTTCATTTTTTATTGTTTCTTTCTCATCAACTGTCAACTGGGACCTTATCTTCTCTTTCTTATGTCATCTTAGGAAGTCTTTAAACTCCTCTATTTTAACAAAGCTATCATCACTTAGAAACTTCTGTTGATAAATCAATCTCTCATCAACACAGGACTTAAAGGGCACCTCAGCTTCATCATTTAGGTCAGGATGTTGCTTCTTGCCTTCCCTGATTGTTTTTCTTAGGTTATGATTATATAACCTAGTGCCAGGTACTAAGGCCTTAGCCTTATCTTTTTTCTTGCTTTGTCCTTCCACTGAAGGCTGCCCTACTACCAATTTCTGCCTCTTTACAGCAGGCTCTTCTACATCATCAGGTTGGGTAGCAATTGTGAAATCTATAATATGACCCTTTTCTCCTTCCAACTATTGTACCTCAGCTATATCCTGCTATGATGCTTGCTGTGGTGAAGGATACATAGTAGGACGTGCATAATCACTGTCACTACCACTATCATACTCTGACTCTGAATGTTCAGGTGTCTGAGCACCTTTCTTGTCTAGCACTGTATCCAGTTTCTCTATAAGCACATAATAGTTTTCTATCATGGCCTTAATTCTATCAAAATATGGTAGGTCAGGGTAAAAACCCCCAAAGGACAACCCATTTCTCTTTATCTGCCTCTCTAGCTTTAGCAACTCCTGGATTCCCAGGCTTCTGGTATGGATATCATCTTCATCCAAGATGTTCCTTGTTGCATCTTCTTCAATACACTCACAGTGAATATTTGTATTAGGGATGGTAGGTGTATAGAATTTCCTAACCCCTTCCATGAAGCCCTCTAGATCAATGTACCTATAAGGGGCTGCCCCCATTCTGTATTTTTCCAACCATTGACCCACTACATCAATGGCACCTTTGCCAATTGTAAAGTTGAGAATCTTGAATTGCCTAGGGGTTATAGTCCCCTTCTTATGTGGTGCCAAGTGCTCATTATCTATTAACAATAACTGCAATATGAATTCCATTGTTGCCACTCTTGTAGACACATGATATGGTAATAAATGAAATGGGTGAATACACCCATATACTCTAATAATAGTATAATTCTCCTCCAAGAAGAAATCACCCCAATTATGTTTTCCAGGCCAACTATCTATATAATCACAGGGCCTGAGCAATTGTATAACCTTCAATGGGACTCTTGTTCTGCTTGTTCCCAAACTTTGTACCATTGGATACACAATCCAATTTTGAAAAGCACAGTAGTCACACTCTCTAGAAGTGTAATTCCAAACCCTCACCTAAAACTGCATAGGATTTGGAGCTGACTGATAGAATCTCTAAGGAGTTAAATTATTAACATCCATGACTAAAAAATTGAAGTATAAGAGGAGATGCATAGGAACTGAGTAGTGCAAAAATTTGGGCTGCTTCTCCTTTGGGTTCTTTAATCTTTTCAGGGTTGCAATGAAATCCTCATGCATTTCATCTATTATGTGCTAAATATAATCATAGCTAGTGTTAGAGTGGACCTCTTGTAGGTCCAACACCATCATGATAATCCTTGCATCTATCTTTTCTGCATCACCATATATTCCCAACACTCTACATAAGGCATATGCACCATACTTGATGTAAAAGTGAAGATCCTTGTAATAATATGGGCAATCCCCAGACATAGGATCTAAAATTTTTTTCACTTCCTTCAGCATATGTTTTTGCAACTGGCCCCTAGCAATCCCAGGCTTTTTAGTATACCTCTGGTTTTGCTTTTTCATGTCAATTTTGGTAGACATGGTGCTGAATAAGCTGAAGGCTTGCATGAATGAATTTCTATTCAGAATTAAGAGGGCAGTGCCATCATCCCTCCTAATAGTTTTAGACAAAGCATCATAGTGATGGGCTAGGTCTAAGAATAGGTCTACATCTAGAAAGACATCAGGAACAAGCAACCTGGCTAAACCACAGGTCCAAGGGTTTGATACTGGGATGGGCTTATAAGAATTTTTATAAAAATAATTAAAGAGGGAGAAACCTGTTTTCCTTGGAGTCACAACATCTCGAATGTCTTTATACTCATCAATGAGGACATTAGCATTAGTCTTCTTATTTTGTGTTGAACCAGGCAGGAGACAGAGGAATTCATCAGAAAAACTTGCCTTTCCCTTATGCTACTCATCACTTCCTCCACCTGTCGAAGCAACACTCATAGCCCCGCTCATATTTGCAACACCTAAATCTCCTACTCCCTATTGATATTGAAACAAATCTATCTCAGAGATTAGTTAACCATTTTGTGCACAATTTTCTGAGACTTAGAACCTTTTGATCAACTTTGAAACACTACAAACTAAGAAAAATATCTTTTCTTTCTGAAAACTTAGCAAATTGGGCTCTGAAAACTGAAAGCACGGTGAATGAAAATAAATGCACCATCAACTCCTTATAGCCATCGTTCAAGGTACATAGCTCATAATCAGAAAACATCAGTTCTGTCTTAAATTTGACATACTATGAACTTGAACAAAAAGCTAGCCATAATTGCATGAAGTTGACAGGAAATCAAATTTTGAAAAGTGAATCCTCAAAACAATCCAACTGCATTCAAAAGGGTTGACATGTCACACTGTGATTTGCTAACTATCTTACATTTCAACTACTCATTTTTCATAGTAATCAAAATAAAAGCCTGTGATTGGTTACCGAGTGATTCATACTACCATAACAAAAACTGCCGCCATTTTTTAGATTTTGGGATCAAGCGACTATGCGACTACATATAGTTTGTTTTTCATGGGCCTCTATCACTAACCCATGATTTATATCGAGACATAGCGAAAACACATTTTCTTACCTTTGGCTGACCCAAGTTACCATCCTGCGATCACGCGACCCAACTAAAATCATAGTCGCTCATAGTTAACATTAACTCAGTATCTTTTTTGAGACCTAGAAACTAACCGTTGCCTTTAACCTTTTTCAGTTATCTCCTAGTCACTGAGTGTTTTTATCTCATGTCAAGACTATGTGACCATACCCAGTCGCCCAATCGCGGAATACAAGTTCTGAGTGTTTAATTCTATCATAACAGTTATATGTGCCCTTTTTCCATTTCTGACGACTGCGCGACATACCTTAATCGCCAAGTCAGGAGGACTCTTCCCTTCGGGTACTTTTCTTCTCAAACTTTGCAACCACCATTAGATCCCCCGACCTCTTTATCCTACGGCCATTGCTTAATCGTCATTTGTTCTTGCATACCCTTAAATCTTTCTCAGACATCGCGACTAAAGGGAAAGCACTTAGTATCGTTGTCACTGAGTCCATTTTCTACTTCTGGTGACCTTGCGATAATACTTTAACATCCATTCACCTTATGACACATGTTACACAGTCATTTGTTGACTTTCTTCACAATGGAAAACTGAGTCATCATCTTGTTCTGGCGACAACCCGACTACGCGTTATTGTAAACCTCAGACGGTCAGTCACGAAGTCTCCGTCAAAATCTATTAACTGCCATTCCTTTTCAAAACCACATGACTGAAGGCTTTGGCTAACTTTTAACTTTGGATCCACTTGGCGATAATGCAACATAAGGTAATCGCAAAGTCTGAAGATATATCAGTAACTGTTGAGAATTTCCTGCGATTACCCGACTAAGCAGTGGGTCCCTTCTGCATAAGGCTTTATGACATAGTTATCTTACGACTACCCGACATGAATAAATCGCAGAGTCTCATAATACCAAAGGAATATACTAAACCTGAATGAGACAATGTGACAAAAGGAAAATGCCAAGTTGGGAAGACTTAAGGAATATTCGGTTGGAGTAACGCAACAAGGCGATTAGTTAAAACACATGCCTTAAGTGGATAGAAAAAGTAACATCAAAATAGAAGAACATGACTTAGGGTTTATTTTTCAATGTTTAACACTTGGGAGGCTTAGGGTTTTCAGGGTTTTTTGCAAATTGAGTTACGTTCAGACTTGAAAACCCAAAAACTTGACACAAGTAAGGCAAAAGGAACGAGAGACAGCTAACTAAAAACACCAAATCACAGAGAGAAGAACAGGGAGCTAGGTAAACTGTCAAAACAAGAAATACAACCAACAGTGGCTCTAATGAGGATTGGCTAAACAAGGTTTATGACAAAGAACCACATAATCTCTGGTTGTAGACCACCTTTACAACGGAGTAAAACCCTAAAATAGAAAGGGGAATATACACAGAACTTACAAAAAAGGGACAAGGAAAAGAACATATAATACATATTTACTTGTGCACTTTTGAACTTCTACTCAAAGAAAGGCTTCAAAAATTGCCCATGCACAGGCAATTCAAAAAGATCTCCTTCCATATTCTTCAACAAATATGAGTCTTTGCCAAATTTTTCCACAATAATGAATGGTCCTAGCCATAAAGACTCAAAATTATTATGCTTGCCCTTGTCTTCTGACCTTGCATTCCATTGGAGAACTAAATCATCAATTTGGAACTTTCTCTTAGTAGCCCTCCTGTCAAATAGATATTTTTTTTGTTGTTGCAGCTTCACATTTTCTCTATGACTATTTCTCCTCATTTCATCTAATTCAATCAACTGCATCATTCTATTTTGCATATTGTCAGAGACATCTAAATGTTCCTCTTGTATGAGTTGGAAAATAGGCAATAAATTGTTAATAGGCAATCTCGCTTGTAAACCATACACCAACTCAAAAGGAGACTGACCAGTTGCCTTTTTAAGTGTTACCCTATCAGCCCAAAGAGCTAATCTCAATTTTGTATGCCATGTCCTTTTGTTTTGTTCTAGAGTCCTCTTCAATATTTTCAATATTCTTTTATTACTAGACTCAGCTTGTCCATTTGCCTGTGGGTGATATGGGGATGAATATGATATTGTAATCCCATACCTTTCACAGAAACTTGTCATTTCTTCTGATCTAAAACTCATAGCATTGTCCATTATTAATTTATTTGGCACTCCAAACCTGGTCAAAATGTTTTCTAATAGAAATTTAGTAACCACCTTACTCATTTCTTTCCTTGTGGGGATAGCTTCAATCCATTTAGTAAAATAATCTGTGGCAACTAAAATCCAACTGTGTCCTGCACTAGACTTTTCTTGAAATTCACCCATAAAATCAATGCCCCATACAGCAAAAGGATCTTGAGTACTTACTGGGTTGAGCAACAAAGCACCTGCAAACTTCAATTTATTGGAGAACCTCTGACATGGCTCACATCTCCTAACATGTATATAAGTATCTTCGAACAAAGTTGGCCAATAATATACTGCCCTCAAGATCTTATGGGTAGTGGTCTTAGCAGAGAAGTGACCTCCACATTCTCCCTCATGCACCTCAATTAGAAATTTCTCAGCTTGATATTTGTCAAGGTATAGTAATAGTACACCATTCTTATCTTTCCAAAACAAATCACCTTGAATCAAAACATATCTTTGAGCTTGCAATTTCAAATTTCTCTTTTGATTATCAGATAAATAATCAAGACATTTAGCATTTTTGAGGAAGAAAACAATATCAGTGTAATATGGTTTCCTCTCTATACTGGTAATGGCTTGGTCATTTGCTTCTATCTGATTTGATTGCACTAAATCTGGGTTCTCCTCTGCCATAAGTTTAGCCAAACCTTGACCTCTTACCAATTTCGTGATATTGATTTCCAGATTGAACTCTTGAATTCTTGTAATCCATTTGCATCTCTTACCAGTAACCTCTGACTGTTTAAGGATATCTTTCACTGCTGAATGTGGAACATAGGCCTGCACCTTGGCACACACCAAATAGGGCCTAAAATACTTCACAGCCTTTACCAATGCATAGGCTTGCTTTTCCATTATTTCATAGTTAAGTTCTG
>MU223266.1:1743661-1755987 GCA_018584345.1 Thuja plicata
TGAAGTAGAAGTGAGTTGGGGTGTGTCTAATACTCTTTCAGCAGCCTCCTCATAGTCTGAAGTATTTCCATCATGAGAGTGCTGAATAGTATTCCTATCATTCCTGATATTTGTTTCTTCACCTTTTCGAGGAGTTTCATCCATATCAACCTAATTTTTATTTTTCCTCCAAGAGGCTCCAACTCTTGAGGATGATGGAATTCCTTCATGTAATACCCTTTCTGGGTCATTTCTTACTCTTGACCTAGTATTCATTCTATAAGACATTTACTTGTTTTGCACTGATCACAGAGATGTTCCTTCTCAGAGTCGCCACCCAAAGCACTTGGGATGAATACTTATCAAGATGGTGTCTTACTAGTAACCACACAAATGCCTTGAAAACAAGTTTACAATTTTAAAACTGCAAGACACCAGAGATTTCTGAATATTTCAACTAAACTTTGTAATCTCTATTCCCCAGCAGAGTCACCAATTTGTTTGGGATTTTTCTTGTATGAATCACAGTGCTTGAAATGACTACTTGAACACTATGCCTTCTAATACTGATTCAGAGACAAGAAAATCCTAATTGCTAAGGACTGGATAAGGTCCTTCTTCATTTTTGAGCTCCACATATACTCAGGTAGGTTTTACCTTTTATGATTACTGTTTACATAGTATGTATTAATGTGGACACTGATTTTCTATGTATCTTTGTTAAACCAACTTATAAATCACCTTGCAAATGACCAAGCATAACCAGAGGCAAGATTTAACCATACAAACCATAATCTTAAATATAGCAAAAACCAATGATACAAGGAATTTCATCCTTCTTCCTTTTCTTATAGGAGGGATAACCTAATGATTCACTCTCCAAGGAATCACTAAAATGGACAATGTCCTATTGACATAGGTCCTTACTGAGTTCAGTTTGTTTGTTCTTAGTAACAAGAGTATTTTGATTGAATTGGTTTTGATACCTTGAAATAACTTGGACAAAGATAGATTATCAGACTAACATTTGGACTAGTGCCTATCCTTTGGGCTAGAGAGTAAAATAAGCTAAGATCTCATAGAAACAAGATATAGTAAGCTACCTTACAACCCACATGCAATTCAGATAAGTTGTCTTACAAGTTACCCTGTCACCTCTAAATGATTGCATCAAATCTTTAAACAAAGCAGTATGCTCCCTAAAACTACTCACAAAACTTAGTTCTTTCCTTAAAAGAAACTTGCAAGCAATCAGATAGTTACTTAATAACCAAAATACTTCAGAATGCCTTGCAAACTTAAACATAAAAGAGTATACACAGAGAATAAAGAGACAACAATGGAAGAGAGTAAAATTACATCGTATATTATTTATATGATCCAGCTTTCCATACATGAAAGATTATACAACTTCAAAAGATAGACAAAATTTTAGAACATCTGAATTCTCCAATATATTATCTCTTTTCCAAAAAATTCCAACATCCAAGACTCTTTACAAATTACAACTCTCTTACTATATATAGGTTTTTGACTGTCTTGGAATCCTTTAAGGATGCAACAAGCTTCAGATGGTCAAAGAAAACCTAACCCTAAAGTTACAAGAAAGACAAAAGAAAGAGAGAGAAAGGAGTGGAATGACCAAGTCAAGGAGATATAAACAAATATTCTTGGTTCTTCACCTGATTTGGTGACTGCAATTAGATTTTTACAAATGGTGGATGGTAGTATTTATGTTGAGTCTGGATAGCTGTGCTCGCATACTTACCTACATTCTCCTTTTGCAATAACTATCCCTCTTGTCTTGAACAGTGCAGTGCCAAGTATTCACCCTACTCCTCATCTAGGATTTCTTCTTCTACTACTGGCTTCTTTTTCTTTGGTGTAGTCATCACTTCCCAAGCTTTTACTTCATCATCTAATGGCCACTTAAAGTCTTGAGTACTCTGTACTTGCACCTTTTGTCTGTCCCATCTAGCATCAGTGATATTTTTGACATCAAGTAAGAACTTGTTGATGTCAGTCTCTGCTTTGAAGGCTTCATCCAATATTTTATTGAATCCTTCTATATCAACATCTTCTCCCAAGAGAAATGCCTCATCACTAGGCATCTTTCTCTCAAATTTATTTTTTCAGGCATCTACAGCCTTCACTTGGTCATCATCTCCCCTTAAGGAAGGAATAAACCTATTAAAATCAATTGAAAAGAGGCTCAACTTAACCTCTATCTGATTTAATTTTCCTTTAAAGAATGAGAGAGAAATATTGACTCTTTTGATCTCATCTTCAACTTCAGTCACTATTTCAGGAAAATCTGGTCGTATGGCTTGTAAAGATGCTAACTTTTCAAACAAGTTCACCCTATCAGACCACTTAGTAAAGTAAGGGTTTAGAATGGCAAGGTACCCCATTACCTCTATATGCAAAGCTGGCAACTTGTTGTATGTATTGATTACAACATCAGTTTTATCCTTTAGAATGTCAATTCTATGTTGTAATATACCCTTCAATGCTTTCAAAGAAATTGTATTTCCCTTTTCCTCATCTACTTCCTTTTCAACAGCCTCCTCTGACTTAGGCTTATCTTCAATTTGCATTGGTGGTGGTTGTGCAGGTACATATACCACCTCAGGATTTGTTTCCAATTATTCTGTTAATGTCTTGATCATCTGATCCCGCTGGTACAATTGTATGTGGCACATTTCCCTGTCCTTAGACAATGCACTTGTCTCTTCCAATAATATGCTACACCTCTCAGACAATTGTTTAGTCTTGTCTTCATTCAACTGAGCCCAATGTGTCATAATTTAGGAAATTTCCAAATCCCCTGTATTCTGTACAGACCACACCATTTGATTTCCCACCATATTTTCTTGAATATTTACTAGTTGGGGCTTTTGGTCTTTTGGGCTTAGGCTCCACATTGCAAAAGCCTAAGATTTTGGGCTATACCCAAATCCTTTTATCACATGTCCCATCTGGACCTCACTAGCCATTTTGAGATCTGGCTATTTTCTGATTTGGTCTATGATGAAGGTAGATGCCAAATCCCATCCCTCAGCCAATAGTATTCCACTTCCCAGCACCATTTTCCTAGCTTCTTTAGGTGAAATATCCTCATTTTCAGTATCATAAGACTGTAAAGCTACTAGAGCTTCATTTTTTATTGTTTCTTTCCCATCACCTGTCAACTGGGACCTTATCTACTCTGTCTTATGCCATCTTAGGAAGTCTTTAAACTCCTCTATTTTAACAAAGCTATCATCACTTAGAAACTTATGTTGATGAATCAATCTCTCATCAACACAGGCCTTAAGGGGCACCTCAACTTCACCATTTAGGTCAGGCTATTTCTTCTTGCCTTCCCTGATTTCTTTTCTTAGGTTATGATCATATAACCTAATGCCAGGTACTAAGGCCTTAGGCTTATCTTTTTTCTTTCTTTGTCCTTCCACTGAAGGCTGCCCTACTTCCAATTTCTACCTCTTTACAGCAGGCTCTTCTACATCATCAGGTTGGGTAGCAACTGTCAAATCTATAATATGACCCTCTACTCCTTCCAACTATGGTACCTAAGCTATATCCTACTGTGATGCTTGTTGTGGTGAAGGATACATAGTAGGACGTGCATAATCACTGTCACTACCACTATCATACTCTGACTCTGAATGTTCAGGTGTCTGAGCACCTTTCTTGTCTAGAACTGTATCCAGTTGCTCTATAAACACATAATAGTTGTCTATCATGGCCTTAATTCTATCAAAATATGGGAGGTCAGGGTAAAAACCCCCAAAGGACAACCCATTTCTCTTTATCTGCTTCTCCAGCTTTAGCAACTCCTAGATTCTCAGCCTTCTGGTATGGATATCATCTTCATCCAAGATGTTCCTTGTGGCATCTTCTTCAATACACTCACAGTGGACATTTTTATTGGGGATGGTAGGTGTATACAATTTCCTAACCCCTGCCATGAAGCCCTCTAGATCAATGTACCTATAAGGGGCTGCCCCCATTCTGTATTTTTCCAACCATTGACCCACTGCATCAATGACACCTTTTCCAATTGTAAAGTTGAGAATCTTGAATTGCCTAGGGGTTATAGTCCCCTTCTTGTGTGGTGCAAAGTGCTCATTATCTGTTAACAATAACTGCCATATGAATTCCATTGTAGCCACTCTTGCAGGCACATGATATGTTAATAAATGAAATGGGTGAATACACCCATATACTCTGATAATAGTATAATTCTCCTCCAAGAAGAAATCACCCCAATTATGTTTTCCAGGCAAAATATCTATATAATCACAGGGCCTGAGCAATTGTATAACCTTCAATGGGACTTTTGTTCTGCTTGTTCCCAAACTTTGTACCATTGGATACATAATCCAATTATGAAAAGCATAGTAGTCACACTCTCTAGAAGTGTAATTCTAAACCCTCACCCAAAATTGGATAGGATTTGGAGCTGATTGATAGAATCTTTGAGGAGTTAAATTATTAACATCCATGATTACAAAATTGAAGTATAAGAGGAGATGCATAAGAACTGAGTAGTGCAAAAATTTGGGCTCCTTCTCCTTTGGGTTCTTTAATCTTTTCAGTGTTGCAATGAAACCCTCATGCATTTCATCTATGATGTGCTGAATATAATCATAGCTAGTGTTAGAGTGGACCTCTTGTAGGTCCAACACCATCATCAGAATTCCTGCATCTATCTTTTCTACATCACCATCTATTCCCAACACTCTACATAAGGCATATGCAGCATACTTGATGTAAATGTGAAGATCCTTGTAATAATATGGGCAATCCCTGGACATAGGATCTAAATATTTTTTCACTTCCTTCAGCATATGTTTTTGCAACTAGCCCCTAGCAATCCTAGGATTTTCAGTATACCTCTATTTTTTCTTTTTCATGTCAATTTTGGTAGACATGGTGCTGAATAAGCCGAAGGCTTGCATGATTGAATTTCTATTCAGAATTAAGAGGGCAGTGCCATCATCCCTCCTGATAGTTTTAGACAAAGCATCATAGTGATGGGATAGGTTTAAGAATAGGTCTACATCTAGAAAGACATCAGGAAAAAGCAACCTGGCTAAACCACAGGTCCAAGGGTTTGATACTGGAATGGGCTTATCAGAATTTTTATAAAAATAATTAAAGAGGGAGAAACCTGTTGTCCCTGGAGTCACAGCATCTCGAATGTCATTATACTCATCAATGAGGACATTAGCATTATTCTTCTTATTCTGTGTTGAACCAGGCAGAAGATGGAGGAATTCATCAGAAAAACTCGCCTTTCCCTTCTACTCCTCCTCACTTCCTCCACTTATCGAAGCAACACTCATAGCCCCGCTCATATTTGCAACACCCTGAATCTCCTACTCCCTATTGATAGTGAAACAAATCTATCTCAGAGATTAGTTAACCATTTTGTGCACAATTTTCTGAGACTTAGAACCTTTTGATCAACTTTGAAACACTACAAACTAAGAAAAATATCTTTTCTTTCTGAAAACTTAGCAACTTGGGCTCTAAAAAATGAAAGCACGGTGAATGAAAATGAATGCGCCATCAACTCCTTATAACCGTCATTCAAGGTACACAGCTCATAATCAGAAAACATCAGTTCTGTCTTAAATTTGACATACTGTGAACTTGAACAAAAACCTAGTCGTAGTTGCATGAAGTTGACAGGAAATCAAATTTTTAAAAGTGAATCCTCAGAACAATCCAACTGCATTTAAAAGGGCTGACATGTCACACTATGATTTGTTAACTGTCTTACATCTCAGCTACTCCTTTTGTACAGTAATCAAAATAAAAGCCTGTGATTGGTTACAGAGTGATTCATACTATCATATCAAAAACTGTCACCATTTTTTAGATTTTGGGATCAAGCGACTATGTGACTGCATATAGTTTCTTTGTTGCGAGCCTCTATCACTAACCCTAATTTATCTCGAGACATAGCGATAACACATTTTCTTAACTTTGGCTGACCCAAGTTACCATCTGGCGATCACGCGACCCGACTGAAATCATAGTCGCTCATAGTTAACATTAACTCAGTATCTTTTTCGAGACCTAGCGACGAACCATTTCCTTTAACCTTTTTTAGTTATCTCCTATTTGTTGAGTGTTTTTATCTCATGTCAAGACTATGCGACCATACCCAGTCGCCCAATCGCGGAATACAAGTTCTAAGTGTTTAATTCTATCATAACAGTTATATGTTCCCTTTTTCCATTTCTGACGACTGCGCGACATACCTTAATCGCCAAGTCGGGAGGAATTTTCCCTTCGGGCACTTTCTTCTCAGTCTTTGTGACCACCATTTGATCCTTTGACCTCTTTATCTGATGGTCGTCACTTAATCGCCATTTGTTCTTGCATACCCTTAAATCTTTCTTAGACATCGCGACTGAAGGGAAAACACTTAGTCTCGTTGTCACTGAGTCCATTTTCTACTTCTGGCAACCTTGCGATAATATTTAACATCCATTCACCTTATGACACATGTTACACAGTCATTTGTTGACTCTCTTCACAATGGAAAACTGAGTCATCATCTTGTGGCGACAACCTGTCTACGCGTTACTGTAAACCTCAGACGGTCAGTCGCGAAGTCTCGGTCAAAATCTCTTAGCTTCCATTCCTTTTCGAGACCACGTGACTAAAGGCTTTGGCTAACTTTTAACTTTGGATCCACTTAGCGATAACATGACATAAGGTAATAGCGAAGTCTAACGATATATTAGTAACTGTTGAGAATTTCCTGTGATTACCCGACTAAGTAGTGGGTCCCTTCTGCATAATGCTTTATGACAGTTATCTTGCGACTACCCAACATGAATAAATTGCAGAGTCTCGTAATACCAAACGAATATACTGAACCTAAATGAGACCATGCGACAAAAGGAAAATGCCAAGTCGGGAAGACTTAAGGAATATTCAGTTGGAGTAACGTGACAAGGTGATTAATTAAAACACATGCCTTAAGTGGATAGAAAAATTAACATCAAAACAGAAGAACATGACTTAGGGTTTATTTTTCAATGTTTAACACTTGGGAGGCTTAGGGTTTTTAGAGTTTTTTGCAAATTGAGTTAAGTTCAGACTTGAAAACCCAAAAACTTGACATAGGTAAGGCAAAAGGAACAAGAGAAAGCTAACTAAAAACACCAGATCACAGAGAGAAGAATAGGGAGCTAGGAAAACTGTCGAAACAAGAAATACAACCAACAACGGCCCTTAATATAACTAAAGAAGATATAGCCTCCCTTTTTGTGAATCCTAAAATTGGATTAAAATTTGACCCCAAAAATCCCAAATTATCAGTTAAATGGTGCACAAGCGATGCAATGCATACACAATTTTGGGATCACTATTGCATGATTTTTGATAAACCACCCCATAGCAATTTGGATCTCCCTTTCTATTTCATCAAAAAAAATTATGCTGAGTTTGTGCTTGGTCACAATGTTAATTATTGGAGCATGAGGCCCAAAATGGGCGTAGGCAGAGGAGCTCCTCAGACTAGGCCATTTACCAAGTGCAAAAAGGCCACTACCTTTATCCCCTCCACTGATGTCTCGCCCCCCCCTCCAATGCAGCATCCCAATATAATTGCAGAGGCTACCTCATATAGTATTTGGTCCATTAAATTGCTAAGTGATCAGTTGATTGCACAAACCAGGTCATTGTTGCCTCCTGGTGTGGATGATGTTGACGCATCGACATCTGGCAATAGTTGCCATGTATGCATGCCCCATAATTATATTATGTACAAGAATTTCTGCCTCATACTGCTTACTGATGCTGATACATATCAGTATGTTATTGATGAGGAGGATATAAGAGACATAGTTACAGAGGCTTCCACACCTCATGGAGCATCTATGTCTCATGAGAGTGCTGAGGATGGGTACGCAGAGCCATGGAGTCTTGTTGATACGGTAAGAGTAAACATTATAAATAAATTTGTCACATGACTTATTTAATTTAAAAATAATTTATCTATTTAGATTAGTTTTAATGATTGCATGTACTTATGTATATATATTTGTTCCATTTATGTATAGTCAATCACAAAGGAAGAGTTGAGACAGATGGATGAATCCATAATTTCAGCCATTTCACTTGGCCTTGACACCTATACAGTATATTATAAATTATACATACGCATTAGTTTTTTTATATCATTTGGTGTACATGCTTAAATCTCTATCAATTAGAGAAATAAAATTCATACATTTACTAATATATTTTCATCTTATTATACTCTTGTAGGTATCAGCTGATGTCAGTGGTGGGCACAAGGGGGTTTGGTGCAGGAGCACCTAGGCTAGCCTCCATGTTTGTTCATTTTGGCTTGTACTTGACACTAGCTAAGTCAAGATAGGTTATTTTTTTTTTGACCTTAGTAGGTCTTTACAATGTAGGTTAAGTGAGTTAGTCATTAGAACTAAGGTCACATTAATAGCCATTGTTAGTAGTATTTGCAAATTCTTAAGCTTAGTTGTTAAAGGTCAGGTTGGAGTCATGAATGTGTCCTAAACTCATAATTGAGGAGATTGAGATTCCATAGGGCCTTAAATTATCTTGGATCCTTGAAATGGAGAGGTTAGGGGTCCTAAAATGTAGGGAGAAGGCATAATTGAAAAGATGCCAAAAGTTGCTAAATTGTTGTCATGACAATATTTGCAATAATTGCAAATGTTGTATGCAACATGGTTACATCAAATTCTCCTTGAAAATAGGAGTGGGGAATTGACCAACAAGGTCCTAGAATGGTGGAAGAAGGCATCTGATGGAGAGAAGGACTTGAATCAAGCAGTTAGGTTTTGATTTGTAACAAGTTGAAGTTGAATATAGCTCTGCAATTCTGAGTTTTCAGTAATCCTAAGCATTTCCTTGAAAAAGTCACATTGAATGGATTGAGTGATTGAATCTAATGGTTGTTTTGTGTTCTTAGTATAGTTAGAAGCACTTTTCCTTTAGTGAGTTAGCCAATTAGAGATAGTATACAGTCAAAGTTAAAATGTCTTGTAACTATTAGGTTCACTGGTCCTGTCCTTACTAGCCAGTCATGTCATGGCTCCCCCATGAAATCTAACCATGGGAAACACCTAAGGGTAGATGTAAATGTTAGGGGAGTTAGTAGTGTACATAAGTGTAGAGTTAGGAGTCTTAGAAGTGTAATTTTCTATTTTTAGATCCAAGCCCTAGGCGAGCATGCACTGTTCAGTTAGTGGTTTGGAGGAGTAACAATGAGCATTCATATGCAGGAAAAAATACAATTGTACGGTCTAAGTACATTTATAGTTAGGGTTTAGTGTTACTATAACATACTAAGTTGGTCAAGTTCATACCTATCAGTGAAGAAAAGTTTTGAGCAAGTTTTGCATAGAGTTGCAGATTGTCCTAGATTTTAGGCCTATTAGCCCTATAAAACCTAGTTTATAGGAACCCCATGTACGGATGACTTAGGTGTTTGAGATTTGCAAAATCCTTTGTGAAATGGAAAAGGGTATATATATATATGGTCTTAGAATTTTTAGGTCTTTGGAAAAGTTTTGCAAAAAGTGAGAAAAATACACGGTTAAGGGATACAAGGAGTTAAGCCTAATTAGGCCTCTTGAAGACACAAACTTGGACTCAACTGAAAATTGGAAGGAGATCCCTCAAGATGGTTTCCAAAATGATCAGATACAATTCCTACATTGTGTTGGACACAACTGTAAGTGATTCATGAATGTTAGTGTGGAAATTGACATTTAGACTCTTCTAAGTGTAAGTAGGAGAAGTGGAGATTTGAACTAACTAAGGGCATTAGTCTTTCAGGGTGAAGCACATGAGTGGAGAACTCTTAGATAAGAGTTGAAATTAAACTTGGTTAATCATCTAAGCCAATTTAGGACCTAGAGGATATTAGGTTCCTAGAAGAGACAAGCTAGGTCTCTTAGTTTCAGTGCTAGCAAGCCTTGGAACACTTACACCATATTGGTATCAGAGCTTAATTAAAGATCAGGCTCGTGGTGGATGTTTCAGCCTAGTAAATCAGTAGGAGAGAATATACCTGGAGGATCAGAAAAAGAAAAAGTCATGGTGACTAATGCTGAGTTAGCCAAAAGGGTGGAAGAACAAGAAGAAGAAGACAAGTCGTTAAGAGAAAGGCTGTCTCAAATGGAGCAACTCTTGAGAGAAGTCCAAGACAAAGCTGAGAAGATGAAAGATAAGATACACCAAAAAGAAGAAGAAGGAGAAGCAAGTCAGAAAGGATTGGAACTAGAAGAATAAGCTCCAACCCCTCACCCTGTCAGTGACCAAGAACCCTTCTTAAAGGCATTGAAGGCTTTAAGTGGTAAAGGTTTGGAGAGTGTGCAACTATTTAGTAGTCAAATGTATCTAGATTCAGTTGTGGAATGGATAGACAACATAGAGAACCATTTTGAATGTGATGGTAGCACAGAGGCCAAAAAATTGAATGTGGCCAAGTCAAGATTGAGAGGCTCAGCTCTCACATGGTGGAAGTTTGTTCAAACTGAAAGAGAGAAAGAAGGAAAGATTCCTATAGCCACAAGGAAGAGCATGGTGACTAAGATGAAGCATACCTATTTACCTAATGATTATGAAGTGCAGATACATAGGAGGAGACATAATCTAAGAGAAAAAGATCTAGATGTCCAAGACTACACTGAAGAGTTCCAAAAGTTGTACCTACAGTCACAAGTGGTTGAGGATGAAAGCATCAAGCTAGCTAGGTATTTGAATGGACTCAAATGGTCTATTCAAGAAGACATGAGTCTAGTGAACTTCAAAACCATCAACCATTGCTATCAAATGGCCTTGAAGATAGAGGAGAAAGGAAAGCGGAAGCAAGAACAAAGTTATAAAGGATGAGGTAGAGGAAGAGATAGTAGAGGACAAAGAGGTGGCTATGGTGGAAGGAGTTAAGATTTAAGGACAAAAGGAGAAGTCAAATACAATGAGAAGAAAGAAGCAAGTTCTAGTAGAGGTGGTAGAAGAAGGAACTCTAATTTCAGAGGTAGAAGTGGTGGACAAGGAAGAGGCAACTATTTTGCCAACATGAAATGTTACCATTGTAATCAAATGGGACAACCTGCCTATAGGTGTCTAGAGAGGAGTAGTACTACTCAAGGAGATAACAAGAGGAATAATCTGGTCCAAGAAGACATAAATGCAGCTGATAAACACCTTGAGGTGCCACTAAATTTAGAGGAAGATGAGAACCTCATGATGAGGTGAACATTGATCAAGGAGCCAATCAAGGAGGAGCCAAGCCAAAGGAGGTCTTTTTTTAGAATCAAATTTAAGGTTATGGGTAAAGTATGTAGGGTTATCATAGACTTAGGGTCTACTAATAATATTATATCAGAGGAGATAGTCAACAAACTAAACATGACAAGGATACCTCATACCCATCCCTACAAGGTAACATGGCTCAATAAGGGACAACATGTCTTAGTGAATGAGAAAGCATGGGTGGAGTTCTCTATAGGGAGATATAAGGACAAGGTACTATGTGATGTGATGCCCATGGATACATGTCACTTTCCCCTAGGTAGGTTATGGAAATTTGACCGCCAAGCTATCCATGATGGAGTAAAGAACTATAATTTCAAGAAGGATAACATGACTTTCAAAATTGATTCATTATTAGAAGATCTAGAGATGAAGATAGTTGGTCCCAATGTACTAATGGTGAGTGAGAAAGAGTTCTTGGAAGCCATGGAGGAAGTAGAAGGAGTTGGCTTTGCACTAATGTTGAAGCCCAAGCAAGTTGAAGACAAAATGGTGAAGAGAATAGAGCTTCCCCAAGAGATACAAGAAATGGTGCTGAAGTATGAAGGTATTGTAAGTGATGAACAACCATCAACCTTACCCCCTATAAGACCCATAAGCCATAAGATTAACCTTATTCCTGGAGCTACCCTACCCAATAAGGTAGCCTACAAGATGAATCCTCAACAGAATGAGGAAACAGCTAGGCAAATTCAAGAGTTGTTAGAACAAGGTCTTCTAAGGAAGAGTATTAGTCTTTGTGTTGTACCCACAGTCCTAGAAACTAAGAAAGGAGGAACTTGGAGATTATGTACTAAATTCAAATCCATTAATAGGATCACTATCAGACATAGGTTCCCTATCCCTAGGATTGAAGACTTGATGGATTGTCTAGGAGGTGCAAGGTGTGTGCATAAATGTTGTCACACTTCTATGAATCATTCCATTCAAGGTTGCTCAAGAATGAGGCCTCAAATATCAATCCATAGCTCTCTAGTCATGGATGTGTAAAAATGTAAAATCAAGGCCCTCAGATT
>MU223266.1:1768649-1783730 GCA_018584345.1 Thuja plicata
AATTTAATTAAATAAGAGGAATTTAATTAAAAGAGAGATTAAATCTTTTAATTAAATAAGAGGAATTTTATTTAATTAAAAGAGAGATTAAATCTTTTAATTAAATAAAAATGATCAAACCTTAGGAAATATTGAAATAATTGAATAATTGAATTAATTACAATTTGATCAAGGAAATTGATTTGAATTGAAAATGTTCCAAAGCATTGATTTAGAAATTTGATAAAATGATAAAATAATAAATGGGGCCCAAAGTCTAGGCAACCATTTTAGGGTGCATACACAAGGTACTTCACCAAGATAGATTTAAAAAGTGGCTATCATAAGATAAGAGTGAATGAAGGAGATGAGTGGAAGACAATCTTCAAGATCACTGAAGGGATGTATGAATGGCTAGCTATGCCATTTGGATTTTTGAATGCTCCATCAACTTTTATGAGGTTGATGAATGAAGTACTCAAGGATGACATTGGCAAGTTTGTAGTGGTATACTTGGATGATATACTCATCTTTAGTAAGACAAGAGAGGAACACCTCAAGCATGTGGAATTAGTAATCAAGAGGCTACATGAAGAGAAGTTAATGATTAACTTGGAGAAGTGTGAGTTCATAAAAATAGAGCTAGTGTACCTAGGATTTGTTCTATCTCATGGTAATCTAAAAATGGATAAGAGTAAAGTAGAAGCCATCATAAATTGGCCTACTCCAATGACAGCAATAGAGGTAAGAAGTTTTCATGGCCTTGCTCCATATTGTAGGAAGTTCATAAGGCAATCTAGTACTATTTGTGCTCCTATGTTGGACGCAATCAAATGAGGAATGAAGACCAAGTTCATATGGAATGAACAAGACACTAAGAGTTTTGAGTTGTTGAAAGAAAATATTGCTACTCAACCAGTATTAGTCTTACCAAGCTTTGAGAAGCTTTTCACAATTGAATGTGATGAAACCAAGATAGCTATTGGAGCTGTCCTAAGCCAAGAGGGTAGACCAGTAGCATTCCATTCAAAGAAAATGAGTGAAGCAAAGAAGAACTATTTATCTTATGACCTTGAGTTGTATGCATTGGTTCAAGCCTTGAGAAAGTGGAGGAACTATCTGCTACCCAAATAATTCATTGTTTATTCAGATAATCAAGCTTTAAGTTTTCTGAATTCTCAAGAGAAGTTGAGCCACAAGAACATAAAGTGGGTTGAGTACCTACAATATTACACCTTTAACATAAAAAATAAGAAAGGTGTCCTCAATAAAGTTGCAGATACATTTTCCAGAAGATATCTTACTATCCAAGAGATTCAGTTGAAGAGCATGTGAATAGATCACTTCAAGGACCTATATGCTGAAGATGAGGACTTTGCAGATATTTACAAGGTATGTGTTGAATACAATAACCATTTCCATAGTGAGTATGCTTAATATAGTTTTCAAAGTAACCTTTTGTTTAAGGAAAATCAGTTATGTGTCCCTAGAGGCTCTATTAGGGAGAATATGATTCAAGAGAAGCACAATGGTGCATTGAGTGGTCACTTTGGGATCACAAAGACACAAGAACCAGTTCAAAGGTTATACTATTGGCCAAGGATGAATCTTGATATCAAAAGGTATGTGGAGAGTTTTATAGTGTGTCAAAGAGCCAAGGGTACTTCATCAAATGCTGGCCTTTATCAGTGCCTACCTATTTCGACTAGACATTGGGATTGCTTGAGCATGGATTTTGTAGTTGGGTTACCTAAAACAAGACAAGGCATGGATAGTGTTTATGTAGTTGTGGATAGATTTAGTAAAATGGATCACTTTGTGCCATGCAATACCACTAATGATGCCAGCAAAATAGCCTCTCTATTCTTCAAAGAGATAGTAAGAATCCATGGACTACCTAAGAGCATTGTGTTTGATAGAGACACCAAATTTATGAGTCATTTTTGGAAGACTCTTTGGCAAATATTAGTCACTAATTTATCCCTTGGTTCTTCCTACCATCTCCAAACTGATGGTCAGACCAAAGTGGTGAAAAGAAGCCTTGGATATCTACTAAGGTGCTTGACAAAGGAGTATGGACAACAGTGGGATGAATTGATTGGACAGGCTAAGTATGGCTACAATGAAACCATCAATAGGTCAATAGGGAAGAGCACCTTTGAGGTGATCTATGGATTACATCCTAGAGGAGTCTATGAGTTGAGAGACTTGAAGGATGGAGTGAAATAAAGTGGATATGCAAATGATTTTTCTTATGCCATGCAAGGAATACATGATATAGTCCAGAAAACCTTGACAGAGAACACCTTGAAACATAAGGCAAAGGTTGACGAAAGTAGGAGGACAATTGAGTGCAATGTGGGTGACATGATGATGGTACATCTCAATAAATCAAGATTTCAAAAAGGAGTCCCTCAAAATTTGCAGATGAGAAGGATAGACCCTTGTCCTATCTTGGTTAAGTATGGTGAAAATGCATTCAAAGTTGAACTCCCGGATGACAGTGGACTGTCACCTATCTTCAACATTGCAAACTTAGTCCATTACAAAGTACTAGAGAAAGACTTGGATCAGAGTCTTCAAGAAGTAATCAGAGATGTGGAGGAGCTACAATTACCCTCTACTACACTTACAAGAGCTGACAACATACTGGATACAAGAATATACAAAAAGACCAGAACTAAATAGTATAAAGAGAACTTGGTCAAAAGAAATGATCAAAAAAATGCAGATAGAGTATGGGTCAAAGAATCAAATTTCAAGAAGATGGGGATTGATCCAGGAATCCTCAATCTAAGGGTGGATTGATCTTTTTGTTTTGGGGAGGATGGTGCAGGAGCACCTAGGCTAGCCTCCATGTTTGTAAATTTTGGCTTGTACTTGACATTAGCCAAGTCAAGAGAGGTTAGTTTTTTTTGGACCTTAGTAGGTGTTTGCAATGTATGCTAAGTGAGTTAGTAATTAGGAGTAAGGTCACATTAATAGCCATAGTTAGTAGTATTTGCAAATTCTTAGGCTTAGTTGTTAAGTGTGAGGTTAGAGTCATGAATGTGTCCTAAAATCATAATTGAGGACATAGAGATGCCATAGGGTCTTAAATGATCTTGTATCCTTGAATTCAAGAGGTTAGGGGTCCTAAAATGTAGGGCTAAGGCATAATTGAAAAGATGCCAAAAGTTGCTAAATTATTGTCATGACAACATTCGTAATAATTGCAAATGTTGCATGCAACATGGTTACATCGGATTCTCCTTGAAACTAGGAGTGGTGAATTGACCAAAAAGGTCCTATAATGGTGGAAGAAGGAATCTAATGTAGAGAAGGAATTGAATCAAGCAGTTAGTTTCAAATTTGTAACAAGTTAAAGTTGAATATAGCTCTGCAATTCTGAGTATTCATTAATCCCGAGCATTTCCTTGAAATAGTCGCATTGAATGGATTGAGTGCTTGAATATAATTGTTTTTTTGTGTTCTTAGGATAGTTAGAAGCACTTTTAATTCATTGATTTAGCTGCTTAGAGATAGTATACAGTCGTAGTTAAATTGTCTTGTAACTAGGAGGTTCACTGGTCCTGTCCTGACCAGTCAGTCATGTCATGGCTCCCCCATCAAATCTAACCATGAGAAACACCTAAGAATAGATGGAAATGTTAGGGGAGTCAGTAGTATACATAAGTGTAGAGTTAGGAGTCTTAGAAGTGCAATTTTCTATTTTTAGATCCAAGCCCTAGGCGAGCATGCACTGTCCAGTTAGTTGTTTAGAGGAGTAACAATGAGCATTCATATGCAGGGAAAGATAGAATTGTACGATCTAAGTACATTTATAGTTAGGTTTTACTATTACTCTAACATACTGAGTTGGTTGAGTTCATACCTATCAGTGAAGACAAGTTTTGAGCAATTTTTGCATAGAGTTGCAGATTGTCCTAGATTTTAGGCCTATTAGCCCTATAAAACCTAGTTTATAGGAACCCCATGTATAGATGAATTAGGGGTTTGAGACTTATAAAATGATTTGTGAAATGGAAAAGGGTATCTAGATATGGTCTTATAATTTTGAGGTCTTTGGAAATTTTTTGCAAAAAGTGAGAAAAACACACTGTTAAGGGCTACAAGGAGATAAGCCTAATTAGGCCTCTTGAAGACATAAACTTGGACTCGACTGAAAATGGGAAGGAGATCCCTCAAAATGGATTCCATATTGATAAAATAAAATACCTACATGGTTTTGGACATCCCTTCAAGTGATTCATGAATGTTAGTGTGGAAATTGACACTTAGAATCTTCTAAGTGTAAGTAGGAGAAGGGGAGATTTGAACTAAGGGTGTTAGTCTTTCAGGGTGAAGCACATGAGTGGAAAACTCTTAGAGAAGAGTTGAAATTGGACTTAGTTAATCATCTAAGCCAATTCAGGACCTAGAGGAGATTAGTTTCATAGAACAGAGAAGCTAGGTCTCTTAGTTGCAGTTCTAGCAAGCCTTGGAACACTTACATCAGGGTTCCTTCTTCACGTGTCGACAAAGGAAAGGTAATTAATTGTTTAATATTAATTATGAATGCATATGTATGCCAATTTTGTGTAGTAATAAATATTTTACATGCACTTTATTGTAGAGGGTCTGGCTCTTGGCGATGTCCCGACATAGGTTTGGGATCCTTGGCTGACAGGCATCTTGATTCAGAGTGATATCCCAATTGTACATAGAATTACATATTGTTATTTGTATTTTGTAACCAAGGTTGTTATGATGAAGTAAATTTATATATAATTGACTATCTTTTTTACTCTCATAGGTTACTCCCAGTGTGAGGGAGGCCCCACAAGAATCTTTCATATCTTTGTTGACCCAACCCACTATTCCAGAGGAGGGATCAGCGGATGCAAGTTTTAATTTTAGTTCAATCAATTTGTAATTTTAATATGCTATCATCCTATTTTTTAGATTTATCACTCTATATTGTACCACTCTACTAATCTCATTATTGAAAATATATATTTATAGGTCAGAGTTGGTATTGATGGCATTGTGCCTTCACTACCAGAGGCTTATGTTAGGATACCTGATCATGGTAGGCAACTGAGAGGCTAGGTATAGATACTTGTATTCAGTTATAATTTTAATTAAATTAGGGTTTAAATTATCAATTATATATATGTACAAATCATATAAACTAAGCAATCTAACTTGGGTTTGAACTCATTTTTTTATGCAGGATCAATCAGAACCAAATAGTTCTTCAAAGAGGGTACATTTTGATGACCCCCCTATGACATAGGATGTGGTTTTAGTTGTGGTCATTTAGAGATACCACTTGGCACATTTTGAGATGGAATATATGCCACATTATATACCTTGAAACATTGATTTTGTAGACATTTTGAAATGGCATGTGCCATATTTTTATATGGAGATACTTTTGATACTTTCTATATATAGAACATTTTCATTTTTATGTTATATTGGTGTCATCTTCTATATACACATTTAGTATTCATGCTTATGGAATTGAATGGTGAAGTTATATCTTGACTATGATTATCATTATGATTTAAATTATATCTTGTTGAAGTTATATGTCAATTTGTTTGAATTTGTTATAATACATGTAATAAATTACCCAGATGTAATAAATTAATAGATGTAATGAATTTGTTGTCCTCAGTCACATACCTTGGGGTCACTTGGGTCAAGCGTCGTCGTGATCATTCCAGTGATACCATTGGTGAAACAGGGTTGTCACTAGCATTTACCTGACCAAACAAAGAGGATGAAGCAAACTGTTCGATGCCAGGACAGATGGTTTGAAAGATACACTACAAAGCTACTTTCAACTGACCCTCACTACATGTTTTTGCATCAACTGAGATTGCCTTGCCAAATGCAAACAAAATGGAATCGCCCAAAACTGAGAGAGGTTATTGTATACCTTGAAAACACAATCCTATAGCCTCTGGTGGTTTGTCAATACCTCTCATGATATCTAAGATATGATCCTTGTAATATCACTATCGAATTATGCTTAGTGCACCTTGGGGTCACTTGGGTAAAGCAAGGTTGCGAGTGTTCCAGTGACTCCGTGGGTGGAACAGGGTTATCAATAGCATTTACTTGGCCAACTAGAGTGGATGAAGTAGATGGTTGGATCCCAGGATGAACGGTTTGAAAGATACATTATGGAGCTACTTTCAACTGACCCTCACTACAAGTTTTGGCATCGACTGCGATTGCCTTGCCAAATGCAAACAGAGTTGAATTTCTAAAAACTGAGAGAGGTTATTGTAGACCTTGGCAACACAATCTCATATCCCTTGATGGTTTTTTGATACCTCTCATGAGGTTCAAAATACAAGACTTGGAAGTTTTCTACCCAATCATGCTTAGTGCACCTTGGGGTTACTTGGGTCGAACATGGTCGCAAGAGTTCTAGTGACTCCGTGGATGGAATGGGGTTTTCTCTAGTGCTTACCCAACCAACCGAAGCTAGTAGTGGAAACATTTGGATGCCAATATAGATGCTTTGAAAGATACACTATGAACCTACTTTTAACTAACTCTCATTGCAAGTTTTGGCATCGACTGAGATTGTCTTTCCGGGTAAAAGCACAAAGTTGTGACACATTTCAAGATGACTTATTAGCACAGCTAAATTTGAGTATTTGTAAATAAAATTTAATTTTTGTCAAACATATGGTGTAGCTAGATTCATTCTAGGTAAGCTAGATAAGTGGTTAAAATTTTCCAATTGGAAATGTCTATTAAATGCATGTTATATATTAATTATGAAAGAAATAAAATTATTTCAGAAAATTGTTGTTTCAATAATGCCATATATTTAAAAAAATATAAAAATACCCTTTTGTAGAGCTCAGAGTCAAGATTATTTTCATATAAAGTTTATACTATTTTGATTAGATCTAATATATTATAATTTCAAAATACAAGTAGGTATTTTAACATTCAAGAAGATGTTGCTTCAAATAAATAAAAAAATAGTAAATCATATAAAAAAATTTTAAAATTTATATTTAACACTAGAGGAGAGAGTTCTCTTCAAGAATATGTAATTTTTTTCTGAATTGTGTAGATTTGATAGGAGAAATTTGGTGGGAGATGAAAACTGTCGATTTTAGATTAGTTCAACTTTGAGCAGTTATAACAGAGAAATTATACATTGGAAACTAATATTTCTTCTTTTCTGCACTAGCTATACATTTTATCTATATCTTATTTTAAAATCAAATCAAAAATAGACTATTTTCATATACTTGTTTGGTGGGAACTAGACCCCATATTTTTAGCAGTTTTCAACAATTGAAAAATGGACTTCAAAAATTAAAAAACTATGTCTATTCTTGTTCAAAAAAAAAATTGAAAAATTATACGCATAAAATTCATCCATTTTTACACATTTCATCAGTTTACATCATCCTCAAATTCTAAATACAAATGACAACTTTTATGTCGTTAAAGTTGAACAGTTTTTATATTGCTGCCCAATTGTTGTTAGTGCACCTCGGGGTCACTTCGGTCAAGCATGGTCACAAGATTTCTAGTGACTTTGTGGGTGGAAAGGGGTTGTCACTAGAATTTACCCAGCCAATCAGAAATGATGGAGCACAAAGTTGGATGCCAGTACAGATGGTTTGAAAGATACACTATGGAGCTACTTTTAATTGACCCTCATTGCAAGTTTTGGCATCAACTGAGATTGCCTTGCCAAATGAAAATGAAGTCAAATACCCCAAAAATGAGAGAGGTTATTGTATAATTTGGCAACACAATCCTATAACCCCTAATATTTTTTAAATACAACTCACAAGGTCTAACATATGAGCCTTGGAAGATCGTTACCTAATCGTGCTTAGTGCACCTTGGGGTCACTTGGGTCTAACGTGGTCGCGAGTGTTGCAGTGACTCCATGGATAGAATGGGGTTTTCAATAGAATTTAAATAGCCAAATACAACTGATGAAGTAGATGGTTTGATGCCAGGATGGATGGTTTCAAAGATACATTACGGAGCTACTTTCAACTGACCCTCACTGCATGTTTTGGCATCAACTGAGATAGCCTTGCCAAATGCAAATGATGTAGAATATCCCAAAACTGAGAGAGGTTATTGTAGACCTTAGGAACACAATCTTGTAGCCTCTAATAGTTTTTCAATATCTCTCACGAGGTCCAAGCTAAAATCCTTGGAAGATCTATGCCCAATCGTGCTTAGTGCACCTTGGGGTCACTTGGGTCAAGTGTGGTCGCGAGTGTTCGAGTGACTCCATGGGTAGAATGGGGTTGCCACTAGAATTTACCTAGCCAACTAGAGCTAATGGATTGGGTGGTTGGATTCCAGGATAGATGGTTTGAAAGATACACTATGGAGCTACTTTCAACTGACCATCACTGCAAGTTTTGGCATCGACTACAATTGCCTTTCCAAATGCAAAAAAATTTGAATTGCCCAAAACTAAGAGAGGTTATTGTAGAAAATGGAAACATGATCCTATAGCCCCTAAAAATTTTTCAATACCTCTCATGAGGTCTGAGATATGAGCCTTGGAAGATCGCTTCCCAATCATGCTTAGTGCACCTTGGGGTCACTTGGGTCAAGCGTGGTCGCGAGCATTCTAGTGACTCCATGGGTGGAATAGGATTGTCACTGGCATTTACCCAGCCAACCAGTGCTGATGGATTAAATGTTTGGATGTGAGGATGGATGGTTTGAAAGATACACTACATAACTACTTTCAATTGACCCTCACTAGAAGTTTTTGTATCGAGTGAGATTGCCTTGCCAAATGCAAACGAACTCAAATCCCCCAAAACCAAGAGAGGTTACTGTAGAAATTGGAAAAATGATCCTATATCCCTTGATGTTTTGTTGATACCTCTCATGAGGTTCAAGATATGAGTCTTAAAAGATCTCAGCCCAATTGTGCTTAGTGCACCTTGGGATCACTTGGGTCAAGAGTGGTCACGACCGTTCCAGTGAATCCATGGGTGTAACACAGTTGTCACTAGTGTTTACCTGACCAAGTGGAGATGATGGAGCAGATGGTTTGATGCCTAGATGGACAGTTTGAAAGATACACTATGGAGCTACTTTTAACTGACCCTCACTGTAAGTTTTTGCATCAACTAAGATTGCCTTTCCAAATATAAACAAATTTGAATCACCCAAAACTAAGAGAGGTTATTGTATAAATCTACAACATGATCTCGTAGCTCTTTATGGTTTGTTGATACCTCTCACGAGTTCCAAGATAGGAGCCTTGGAAGATCATTGCCCAATCATGCTTAGTGCACCTTGGGGTCACTTGGATCAAACGTGGTGGCAAGAAATCCAGTGACTCTGTGGATAGAATGAGATTTTCTCTAGTGTTTACCTAGCCAACCGGAGTTGATGGAGCATATGGTTTGATTCCAGGATGAATGGTTTGAAAGATACAATACCAAGCTACTTTCAACTCACCCTCACTACAAGTTTTGACATCGGCTGAGATTGCCTTGCCAAATGTAAATGAATTTGAATCGCCCAAAACTGAGAGAGGTTATTATAGATATTGGCAACATGATCTCATAGTCCTTTATATTTTTTAAATAACTCTCATGAGGTATGAGATACAAGGCTTGGAAGATCGCTTCCCAATTGTGCTTAGTGCACCTTGTGGTCACTTGGGTCGAACATGGTCGCGAGCGTTCCAGTGACTCTATGGAAGGAATAGGATTGTCACTAGTGTTTACCCTGCCAAACGGAGCTATAGGAGCAGATGGTTCAATGCCAGGATGGATGGTTTGAAAGATACACTATGGAGCTACTTTAACTGACCCTCACTGCAAGTTTTGGCATCGACTGAGATTGCCTTTCCAAATGCAAACAAATTTGAATAACCCAAAACTGAGAGAGGTTATTGTAGAGATCTGCAACACAATCCCATATCCCCTAATAGTTTTTTTATACCTCTCATGAGGTCCAATATATGAGCCTTGGAAGATTGTTGCTCAATCATGCTTAGTGTACCTTGGGTTCACTTTGTTTGAACATGGTCGTGAGTGTTCCAGTGACTCTATGGACAGAATGAGATTTTCACTAGAATTTATCCATCCAACCAGAGCCATTGGAGTAGACAATTTGGTGCCAGGATAGAAAGTCTGAATGATACACTACGAAGCTACTTTCAACTGATCCTCACTACACAGTGAATCATTTACATCTATCATATATGTATCCATCTGATTCAAATGAACTTTCAAAGCATCAAAGATTATTTGAAATGATAAAAAATAATATCCTTAAAGCATTACAAACAACAATAAAACATGTAAGAATTCAAACCATGCAAATCACATAGGTAAATAATTAAAAATTACTAGTTTTCATTGCCTATTTCTGAGGAAGTATATACTTAGATCCCTTGTTGGCACTATTGGCCACCCATACATAGTTTTTGTCTTAATTCCTTATCAAGAATTCTAGGATATTTAACTTTTAAATTAAATTGATTGTTACAAATTGCTATCATAGGCTTCATAATATCTCAATTAACCATTAAGGATTATTTTGTCCTTCTATCTCTCGTTGGATCCATGGTTACCCTAGGTGTCTTCATAGGTGCTCATGCACAAGTTACAAACCACATACAAAACCAATTTTATTGACTCAAAATAGAATCTAAGAAAGGTGAAATTAATGTATTGAATTTAAGCTTAACAAACTTAGAAAACCTTGCACTGAGTTAACTTATTACCTAGTCAAGTCTTCATGAAGGGTCATCTCTTTACTTTAGGGTCTCCAATAGTGCTTCATGATCAATAGTACTAATAGTCCAAATTTATTTTGTCTTTGGTCTTCATTGATGCTTTGACAACTTGAAATTTGTTTCTATAACAAGGTGTGAATACATGAGAATATTTTTATGCTTCTCATAGTCTTCAAATGTAGGAATTCCATTATTTCTAATCATGTATGTTCACAGTCATGTTCCCGCAATGTAACAACTGAACCAGTAGGATACATGAACCCATCACCATTTTTCATCAGTTCTACAATATTCTATTTACCTCTTACACAATGTGTTAATGAATAATCTAACCTCTCATCATTCCCCTGTGGTGAAACCAATGCAAAAAATCTCCTAGTTGTAGAATATCTGAAAGATGGTCATACTCAATTGAAGTGTACATGTCATCATTTATTATAGAGAGTTTCAAAGATAAAGTAGTTAGATACCATGGAACCCATGTACCCACCCACTCACTTGTCTCACAATTATCCCAATCATACATAAAAAACATTGGGAAAAAACAAGACAACTCTCATGTCCAAATGGTCTATGTAATACTATTGGTGTTTTGGAATGAATGCATTTTTGAAGAGTCTTTCACTATTTGACAATCCAATCTATCTCCTATAGTTCCCTCCTCAACCAAACAAAATAATCTATGCACTATAGAATCAAGAGTCCCTCCTGTGACAATGCTAAAGTATGCCAATCAATAATAGATCGAGCATCAATAAGTACAACAACTAAAATTCTCAATTACTCCTTAACTAGAGATCTCTTCATACATGCTTCTGCTCCATCATGCTCTCCTTTCCCATTCCCTGACACAAAAAAAAAAAAATCCAAATATGAGGTACACCTGTCTCCATAGGCATTCTACACAACCAATAAGACAATCTAGCATTCTTAAATTGACCGGTGCAATTATCTGACCAAATGAGATGCCTATCCATAGCAATACCATTTTCTTGCAAGAAGTCAAAATAGTTCTTGAAACAATCTTGAACAAAATCATGAGAGTGAGACCTATCATCGCTCATATAAAAATGGTACTCTCTGATTATCTTTCACTCATCTTTTGTTCTATCAGGGGAATGTCTATATGTGATGTGTACAAAAATTACAACCTGAACGGAATTGTAATATGGAGCTTGAGTCTCATTTTGGGGCTGCATTGTATAGTTCTCTGCAAAGTCTGCAATGGATATAATAGTTCCAATGGGGAAAGTGTCCTTACCCATCCTAAATTGTTGAACCAATCATTGAGACCTGTGACTATGCCTTGCATACTTGTAAAAAATATTTGTCATGAAATCTGAAATAAAATCAGCAACATTGTATTCTTTTGAAACTAACTCACATCTAGAGCCTTCACCTCCACTCTTCAATGTATATTTCATTGTTTCATATACCTTTTTTTGGATGAGTGTCTTTCCAAAATTGTGTTCCAAACTGTCATGAAAATATTTCCTAAACTTGGACAAGCCACCACATTCTGAGCACTTGGCATTTAAGCAATCTTTTTTATAAAATAAACAACCATCATCTCTATGACATAAAAATTGATCTAGCAAGTCTCTTGATGATTTGGGAAGACCACTTGCACCACAATCCTCTAGCATCTCATTGTATGCAAAGTATAATGAATGGACCGTAATAGTTCATGATGCATTGAAAACTTAACATGATATTTGCAACAACATGTATTCTGAATCTTAAGGGGTACAAAATAAAATGGCTTCACAGATTCAAAAGACCTTTGTAATATTTTCATTGTTGGATGTGTCGCACAAATTTTTTTATACAACATTGTTTGCATTACCTCCACATAATTTTTAGGATGTGGAGTGCGGTCTTGATTACCAACTCTCAACTTTAAGATATCCTTCACATTTGGTGACACTCTTGAGTTAGCATGCCAAAATTATTGAATTTCATCCTTGACAACATCTGTTAGCTTCTTATCAAAACATGGAAGTCTCCCACCATAATCCCATGTATCAATTTGAAGTATATCATCAAGTCTTTCTCTTCTTGCAAGTGCTCTATCCAAATTTTTACAGTCTATATTGAAGTCAACACAAGTTTGTCTCATCAAATGAGCCTTTCTCAACTGATGAATTACTAAGGAGGTTGTAATAACCCTCCAAGTAACTCTCTTTTATTTTTCTCTTCTTGTCTTCCCAATTCTATTGATAGCATTGAAAATATTCTTCACAAAAATGTCATTTCTCTCCATTTTCTTTTTCACACGAATCTTCAATTTCATAAGCACAGGTCTCATCTTTTGCATCTTAACAACTAAACAAAAACTTGACATTGCTTAACTAATGTCTTGTCTCCAAAAAATTGATCATAAAGTCTTGAAGCCCACAACCTAATGGTTCTATGTGATCTCTTTCCTTCTCAATTAATCATAATGTTCTCCTCAATTTCAATTAGCCATTTAGGTGTTCTCGAAACCCCCGAATTTGAATATTGATTATCTTTATTGCAAGGGAATTCATTTTGCATATAATTTGGAGATGTGTAACATTCATGTGGTTCTTGTGCAACATTTTCATTCCATTTGTACATTTTCATCTTTATTCCATTCATTCTCATTCCCCAAATCTATGTTTTCATTCCCCAACTCTACATTTTCATTCTCCATCTCTACATTGTCATCTTCACTCTATACATTGTTATTCAAACAATTAATTTCTATATTATTTTCAAACTCAACATCCTCTTCACTTGCAACTATATTGACGGGGTCACCTTGATTACTGATTGACATACCTTCTCTCTTTGTTTGGTGATTTTCTCTATCTTTTTCCCTATATGCTTGAATTTCTTCATCCGTCACCTTCCTCTTCTGTTTATACTTTTGACGACTACTGTTTCCCATGTTGAGACCACAAGTTGACAAAAAACAACTTAAATTAACTAAATTTTAAAACATGGGTCCCAAATCACTTTTTTTCCTCCAACATGTCTGAAACCCATGAGAAAATTCTAAATTTGCGTGATTCTCTATGCTGTGGGGATAGGGAATATTTTGGTTAAAGTTACACCAGTCCATAATCGGGTACCCGATATTATTGGCTAATGAAAAAACCGAGAGGAGTAAATGAAAAAATGAATGTTTAGATATAAAAAGATGTTTTTAGAGATATATATATATATATCATTTAAGTTGTATTATATAATATTATATATATATATTTAAATATGTATTGTATATAATTATATGTTAATATATATTTTATTTTATAATATCTTATATATATTAATATATAAATTTTATCGATCATAATATTTAAATTGTATGTCATATATATTTTATATTATAATATTTTATATTAATATATTTTTATTTATTAATATGTATTGTATATAATTATATAAAATTTAAATATTATATATATATAATTATATATTAATATATATTTTAAATGTTATAATATTTTACATTATAATATCTTATATATATATTAATCTATACATTTTATAGATCATAATATTTAATTTGGTTGTCGAAAGGAGTCATGGGAACTTCCTAGGGGTCCTAGTATGCCTTATCATGTGTTAGGACCCTTAGGAAGTCTACATGACCCCTTTCAACAAATTGGAATGCTCAAGTATATTGAAAGGGTTCGTAGGACCCCTTGGGAAACACTTGAGCATTGTAATGTGTCAAAAGGGGTGATGGGGTCTTCCTAGGGGTCCTAACATGTGATAAGGACTACTAGGAACCCTAGGAAGTCCCCATGACCCCTTTCGACACATTAGAATGCTCAAGTGTGTCCCAAGGGGTCGTATGACCCCTTTCAACACACTTGAGCATTCTAATGTGTCGAAAGGGGTCATGGGGTATTCCTAAGGGTCCCAGTATGCCTTATCACATGTTAGGACCCCTAGGAATTCCTCACAACCCCTTTTGACACATTGGAATTCTCAAGTGTGTCCTAAGGGGTTGTAGGACCCCTTAGCACACACTTGAGTGTTCTAATGTGTTGAAAGGGGTCATGGGGTCTCCCTAGGTGTCCTAGTATGCCTTATCATGTGTTAGGACATGTAGGAAGTCCCCATGAACCCTTTTGACACAATGGAATGCTCAAGTGTGTCCCAAGGAGACCTAAGACCCATTAGGACACACTTGAGTGTTCTAATGTGTGAAAATCGGTCACGGGGTAGTCTTTAGGGGTCCTAACACCTTATAAGGCCTACTAGGACCTGTAGGAAGTCCCCATGACCCTTTTCAAAATATTAGAATTCTCAAGTGTGTCCCAAGGGGTCGTACGACCCCTTTTGACACACTTGAGCATTCCAATGTG
>MU223266.1:1790424-1813421 GCA_018584345.1 Thuja plicata
TATATATATGTATATATATATATACAATTTAAATATGAAGATATTATGTGATATATTCTAAAATACATATTAATATATAATACATATAAAATAATATATAATATTTGATATAATGTAACATTTAATATTAATATATATTATATAATATTTAATGTAAAATGTATATTATATAATATTTAATATATAATAGATATTATATAATATTTAATATATAACATATAATCTAATATATATTTTTTGATATATAATATATCATATGAAGGATGGAGAAATGGGAGGGAGAAAGGGGTTGGAATAAAATTAAGAGGGAGAAAGGGGAGGGAAAATTTCAAACTCAAAATTATGCCGACATTTTTGGGTACCCGATTAGGTTCGGTATTGCTTTGTGCACCAAACCTACATGGTCAACTATACAAATGTCACAAAAACGTGGTTTTCCCGTGTTTCTCTGAGTTCTAGACTTCGACCGTGTAGCTGACTCCTTTTTTTTCACCCGAATTTGATGAAACAAAAAAGTATATCTTAAGGAGATTATCATCTTTCTATCGATATAATTGCTGTCAAATTTTAAATTCCGTAAGTAATTATTAGTTCTTTTCTAATCGAGTTACCTCTAAAGTGTTGATTTATATACTGATTGAAAATGGCTATAACTTTCAGACGGTACAACATTTTTGAAATCCAAAAAATGTGTCACATTCTATGCTTTGCATACTATAAGGGAATTTTTTTTTTTGAATTTTGTAAAGTTTTCAATAAGTTAAGGTGGTCAGACATGAGAGTTTTTTTATTCTGAAAACCTTGTAGCAGAAAAGTCATAATTAATTATTTTTATAAAATAAAATTACAAAA
Organism: Thuja plicata; assembly: GCA_018584345.1. Taxonomy (NCBI): domain Eukaryota; kingdom Viridiplantae; phylum Streptophyta; class Pinopsida; order Cupressales; family Cupressaceae; genus Thuja; species Thuja plicata. The sequence continues at coordinate 1,791,277 of MU223266.1, forward strand.
AAATTGTGTCACGTCCGGGCATGAGTCTACTACTTATATATAAAATCTTATAATAAAATAATATCATTTGATTATGATTAAGGTGGTCAGACATACACCTACTTCTTATTTTTTACTTGAAATTTTTAGACTTCTTCATTGAAATCTATACTTTTCACTAGTTATATTAAATTTTTTTTCAAAAAAGGCCTAGTAGTTTAGAAACTAAATTTAATTTTCTATAGATTCTATTCTTACAAATTTTTGATATTAGGTTGATAGATAGTTGAAATTTTCATGTCAAGTTGACTAACCCTGATTGGCTGATTTTTCATTGCCACTAAAGGACATAGTTTGGCCCCTCATGATCTTGCACATACCCAAAAAAAATCCAGAGTGACAACCTCTTCTATGCCAATGACTTGAGAAATAAAAATAATCTCCTCTAATTTTTCATGCCAAATCCCAAACAAGAAAACACCTGAATAGTAAAAGAATAGCTCATAATATTCAAAATCACATCCACAACTAGGAAAAACTAGAAAGGATGATTGAAGATAAACTAGGCATTCCCTAGAGAAGGGAGGATACAAGGCATAAGAAAGGTGTCATTTGATAAATAACCTCATCTATTTCATTCATCATAGGAACAATAGAATGGAACATCTCTATGGCACACACTAAAAGGGAATTACATAACCTAGCAAGCCCCAAGATGCTAAAATGAATACATCCCACAAGTCAATTAATAAATAAGAAACCAAAGAAATCTGCAAACTAGGAAAGTGCACAAACAGAGACCAAGAGAGGGATAATACCATGGTGAAAGGATCCCAACTATGATATGCAAAAAGACTCAACCTAAGTGGGACTGAAAAAAAAGTGCAAACTATTTAAAAAAACCAAAATGGGGACCACAGATACCTCTCCAAAAATACCTCCAAAACTATGAAGGACACAATAAAGATTGACGAGTAGGGCCAACTAGAAGTACAAAGGAATCATTGGGTATATATACTAAAGAAGCATCCCCAGCTAAAAGAACACAGATAAAACTGTACCATGAAAGCGCCCATATAGTAAGATATGATAGATCAAAGAAAAATATATTTTCAGGACCATCTTATTACTCATCTTCTACCTCATCCCCTTCTGTATATCCTCAATTTGAAAACCATCATCCATGCCTTTTATCTCTCATCATATGTATTCCAAAATAAATGTTGTGACTAAAAATGATTTTAATTTTTATTCTTGTTGTGCATTGTCTATTAGTTGTGAATCTAGTTGACTGACTATTACTGATTTCTTAAATACAAGTGTGATGTCTAATGCTTTTGAATTCTTACAAGAAGTATAGTATATTTTATTCTTTCTTAATATAGATCAGTAAAATAATGTCAAATTTTTTTAAAGGTAGGACCTAGTCTCTATGGTGATAGATATTCAATTTTTTTACTTAATCTACACACTACTCTAATCCACACAAATTATTTGTGACCATCAGTTAAAAGCATGCATCTCCAAGATTATTGTAATTGTTGATTACTCAAAAAATAAAAGGTAATTACAAGGTATCTATATGCCTTATTTTATGTTCCTAGAAACTAGTTCCTCTACTTTCTAACTTTTATAGTTCATTGACTACCACATGCAGACTTCTAATAGATCATATTGATTTATAGTTACATGATCTAAATTGATGGCCTACATCCTTGATTTAGAGATGCCACATGTAACCATTATTAAAAATATTCATTTCTATAATGTAAATTCCATAGCTCTTTATTTTAGTATTTTTACCTATTTTATAACATTTTGTTATTTTTCTATAATTAAACTATAAATATAATGGACTCCCAAATCGTGAATTGTTCTTCCATGGTATTAGTATTTAATTTATAGTTATGTTGTGTATTATTATAAGTTAGTATGATGTATTAACAATAAAATATAGTGTTATAAGGAGACCCTTTTGTTCAATTATACACATTTTAAATGAAATTATGCTTATTTATTATTTACTAAACTATATCACTACATGATAGCCTTTATATGTGGATATTATTCTTATGCTTCATTATGGAAAATATATTTTCCCTTATTTCAAGCTTTACAATTAATGTGGTATGGATGGTTTTATTACCATCATGACTATATTTGTATATTATTAATGTTTAGATATCCAAGATTATGAATTTAGCATTTCAGGTTGATGAAGATGATTATATTGATATCATGGAGATTTTATTATTTCTATGAGGGTTATGTAGATTAAAATTAATGCATATAACTCCATGTCATAGACGTACAGTCATAAAATATTATTTTATGCAACTAAATTATATATTATTATAACTCGTGTATCTATTATACTAATGTAGATATCTAAATAGGAATTCTAGTTTGTCATAGGGATAATCTCCATTTATTTTGTTACCTTGAATATATCAAAGAATACATAGGTTTAACTTGTGTTTTAAAAATTTATTATGACCCTCCTAATAAACCACAATCAAGGTAATTACAATTGACATCTATACATTATTACAAGATGTATTTTAGACTAGTCCCTAATATTTTTGTATACAAACTTATTATAATTTTCTCTGTTGTCAAATTACTAGCTTTGTAAGGGATGAAAAAGTATGTTGTAATCTTAAAGGTGGGCATTCATGCAATGTGTAGTTATAACTAGTTACCTTTATTTTATATTATAGATACATAAGGGAATTTGAGATCTCAACCAATGGTTGCTTTAAAAATAATTTTGTACCATACTATATGATGTGCTAGAAAGAAATAGTTATAATATTTTAATAAATTAAAAGGAAAATTATTGAGGCTATTTAATTTTTGTGGGGTTATTATAGATTTAAGGTGAATAATGTGATAAATATATTTTTTGTTGAAGTTATCATTTATAATTTGTATACGCATTAAAGTCTATTTCTACTATGTTTCTAGTTTATCTTTAACTTGGCATGAGTTAGTTACCTGATAAAAAATGGATTCATCTACAACACAAGATGCCAATACATTTTACCTCAATAATTTTCTTTTTATAAAAAAAAAAAGACCATAGATACAAATTTGGAAAGCTGACATAACTTACCAAAGAGAAAACATCAAAAGGAGAACCCTTAACCATATAATGTAGTCTATAATTCCTAATAAAAGGAAATGTCATCCATTGTACTTAATGTACCATCCTAAATTTTAATCACCTATAATTAAATGCTCACTTAGACTCAATTTTAGTGTTCTTGTGTTTCCATATTCATTGTGCTTGATCTAGGTCTAATTTTGGCTTTTATTATAGCATCTTCTCTATAATCCTAACCCCTAGACTACATTTGGGATTTTTTAGGGATAATAAGCCAACTAGGTTTTCCTATTATCAAAGGTTTACCCCAAAATTTATATCGGGGGATCATTTCAATGGTAAGTGGGAAATCTAAAATTTCATTTTCCTCCTTCTAGTTTTGAGCTCTAAAATTCTTGTGAGTGATATATAAGAAACATACCACTCCTAATTTTTAAATCAAATTTTCATATCAAGATATCTCTCCTGAAATTACACATTTCAATCACTCTCAAGTAGAATTTGAGTATCCAAGACATCCTTTGTAGGAAATATTCTTCATTATAGAAAGTTCATCACCCTCATGAAACCCAAGAAGAAGGGACCTCAGTTAAGAAAGGATATAATTCATTCAAATACATGAATATCAATGTGAATATTGTTCATTCTTCTCAAGACAAAAGTCATCAATCATAACAACAATGGATATTTGAGTAACATTTGGAAATCTATGCATTTTTGAAAGAGATCCTTGGTTATTCTCTAAATTTTCAGATACAAAAAACAAAATTCAATGAATATTACAATCACCTTTACAGAAATTTTGATATCAAGTCCATTTATGAAGATATACATATTTACATTAAAAGATCAGCCTCTAGTTTATAATAGAATGCTTTTCTTTCATGAAAATTTGAACGTTGATTCTTCAAGAGAGGTTTGACTAAGGAAAACCCATTTGTGCACAATATTTCCTCTCTTTCCTGTGTATAGGAATATGTTGCACCTATAAAAGGGTTATATCTATAAATTTTAGGATATTTCCTATAGTCCGTAATTGAAAATATTTAATGATCATATTAGAATCATGAGATTTGGCATTGATTATGATCACATAAAGGTATGGTTATCATTTTTGGAAGTCTAGTACATAGGAAAGTAATGTTTTGTGTGAATACATTAAGTTATACCAATCAATAGACAATTTACTCAATGGGTAACTACAAGTTTAGTAGAATAGGTGATCAAATAGACAGGTGAACATGAGAACAGGTGAAGGTCAAATTGATTGAAGAAGCCAAGTATACTATCGATACACTAGAAGATTCAGAGACTAGAGGTGCACTAAGATTTGTGACAGTGATACTTAATTTACACTGGTAAAGGAAATTAGTGAAGATACTAACAACCGATCAGTTTAGTGAACATGTAAAAGTTGAAGGTTAAACAATAGTTTTGAATGATTATCAAAAGTGATTATGATGGTACACAATTAAATGAATATGGATCAAAAGAAAAATGTAGTACACTATTTCAAGAGTTGAATAAGTCAATTTCTTGGTTTTTGTGTACAGATCTGATTATTAATTTAAGGCACATTTTTGACAAATAATAATGAAGAACTATTTCACCTTAGATAGGACAACTTGAAGTTTTTTATTGATGAATGGTCATATTTTAATATTTCTATGAGCTTGTTGTAATTGAAAAAAGCAATTTTGGATAGAAACATAAACCCTAATTATGTTTGTGCTCAAATTTAAAAGGCTATAAGAGAATAGCTTCTGTTAACATATATACAAGAGAATAAAAAAAAAGTTGATAAAGTTTTTATGATATGTTAGATTTTGGACAACGACTATAGAGAATATTATAGAGATGATTTTAAACATAATGTAAAGATAGAAAAAAGCATCAAAGGATTTGATTAGCATTTTCAAGTCCATTTCATGGGTCAATTAATTTATTGTATTCATCATAGTTTTAACAATCTAAAATCCCTTAATAGGGTAGTCTCTAATAAGACTTTTTATTGCAAATCCCTTGATAGGGTGAACACTATAATAGTGGGATTAAATCTTTTAACCAGGTAGTCTATAATAAGACTTTAGATACTTTTGATAAGGTATAAATCCTTCATAATAGGGTGGATTACAAAGAAAGTGACATATTGTAAGCCTCTAATAGAACACTCTTTTCTACTACAGTGAGAAGATTATGGGTGCCACCCCCACCATTATTTTTCCCTCTAACCAAGGGTTTCCATAATAAAAATCTAAGTGTTATGAGTTTCCATGTGTTTTTATTTCATTGACTATAGTTTTACTTCACACCTACAGTTTTATGCTATATAGTTTGGAAGTTTCTTTTGTTGTTATTGAAAGGTATTGGCAGAAGTATGAAAGTTTTATTAGCACAGATTCACCCCCTCTCAGTACCTATTATTTCAAAAAATTGGTATCAGATCTTGGACTCTCTAGAAGGAAATTTTAAAAACTTGGGGAGTATATTTGTAGAGATGGAAAGCTATAGGTATGAGAGATAGTTGGTTGCAACTAATGATATGATTGATGAACTGAAGAACAAGCTTAAGGATTCTCTGGTAAAAAGGAAATAATTATCTAAACAATTGAGATACATTATAGACATCGTTGATGAATTTTTGAAGTTGGTGTTAACTCACAGGAACCTGAGGTAGCTATAATAGATTTGATGGAAAAGAACAAGATCCTCACTAAGGAAGCATCAAATATTAAAAAAGAAAAAGAAAGTCAAGATACAAGGATGTGTGAATACTTGAAGGAATGAGGGCCTCTGAATATGGAAAGAGAACTTCTAAAACTGGAAATAAGAATGCTTAAGAACTAATTAGAGAGAATTACATTATACTTCAAAGATTGAGACATGAGAACCATGCACTGAATGAACAACTGAGTGACATCGGTGATGGGAACTTACAAATTTGTTCTGAAAAGGAGTCATTGAGAAAGGAGAATGAATGATTCAAAAAATACTTTAAGATTGAGAGAGACAAAAATAAAAAAAATTAAGCAATATGAACAAAGAATGTAGGAAATTAATGAGAAAGTGAAAAACCAAAGGCGACCTAGAGATACTTCTGGCCTAGGATTTACAAGTGATAGAAAATTTGGTAAAGGAGAATCATCTAAGTCTAGTGTTGAGAAAGAATATAAGATTTATAAGGTATACACAGTTCCACAAAGTAAGAAACCTACTAAATCCACTTGTTATAATTTTGGAAAGCCTCAACACACTACTAATGTATGTAGAAGTGGACCAGTGAATGTTCCAAGAATGATCCATTTTAACTGTATTGTTACAATTGCAATAAGTATGGTCATCAAGCTTATGAGTATATATTAAGAACCAGTAACATATCATTTGAAATTAATTTCAATGGCTACTTCTATTCATGAAACAAGTTTGGACATAAGAAAGAACATTGCATATCAAAAACACCTATCAAACTCATGAATGTTCTAAGAAGAGAAGGTAACATGTATTGTTTGTGGAAATTATGCACATGTTGCTATAACTTATCGATTGAAAAAACCTAGAGGTAATTTTGGACCATGGAGTACAACATGTATGTCATATTTCTATTTTTTTAAGATTGGACATCTTGCAAGAGATTGTAGATAAGGAACCGATCACCAAGCAATGAAGATGAGAAAGGAAAAAAGACTATAAATATTGAAGAAGTGAGGAATGAGATAAAAAAAAGTTTGGGTGAAGAAAGAAGAAAGTAAACAAGATTCCAATGCAATAACATGGTAACCCTATACCCTCTAGCTCAAGAAATTCATCCTCAAACTAAGAAAGAAAATTTTTCTTAGGGACTGAATTTCATTTAGAATGTAAAATGTCACTTATATTGATGAGTGGTAATATCTATTTCCTTAATGAGATGCATTAAGGTTATTTTTGGTGAATTTCATAAATATAAGTTGTTATGTATCACTAATTTTATTATTTGCAAAAATTTATGTGTTAGTAAAATTTTTTGCATTAACTGGTGAAAGTTGTAATCGATGAAGCGAGATCAGTGAACTGCATTTAATGTTTTAAATAGTCAGTGGTTAAATTTTGGGCAACTAAATTAAAGGTAAACCTATTCGTTATGCACCTTGCATTTCAAAGAACATTTATAAGAGTAAAGAGTGATTTAATATTGAGATTTATTATGAGAATTATCTAAGCTAATCAATTAGAGAGATTCAAACTGTGAATTCCGAAGCCCTAACTTATTATTAAGATGAGTGGTAATCATTTAAGAAAGTATTTGGATTTTTGAAGTTACTAAGGAGAAATATATTTGTTTACTATGGTGTCATGGGTTTCTACACCTTTGTTGATCAAGATATCTAAGGAGGTGGAACCTAAACATAAGCTGAATCAATTAAAGGCAGTGGAAGTTGAAAAAACCAATGCCTTATCAATATTCCACCTCTAGTTCTATTGATTGAAGACGTAAGAACTTTAATTCACTGTAATATTGTTGAATTATGCAATGAATAGATACATAAGGAGTATTTAGCTATTTTCAATGACTATGAACTTAAAGATGAGTTCAAACACCTTCAAATGAAAGGTTTGACACATATTGTAGATTTACCTAAGATTTTCAAGGAATAATGGATTGGATATGTCTTGAGTCATTTTCATGAAAAATTCATATCACTAGAGGAACCAATCAAGATTACAAAGGAGTCAATACACTTGATAACTAGATTCTCAGTAGATGGTGAGCCTTGTACCCTAGGGAAAATATCCAAAAAGATGGTTGCACAACTCAAAAAATCTAAACAAGATCATAGACAAATGATGATTGATGATATTGAATATCAATAATTTCTCTTTGTAGAAATGGTTTTCAGGTATAAATTTTATCAATCTATTTGGTTGAATAGTGTTCCCTATGGATCTATTCACGTAGCTTATCAGAAAGTGAAGAAAGGAAAGAGATACAACCTAGCTGAGATGGTGAGGTCACATCTTCTGGAAAACTGAAAGAGGATTCGAATAGAAAAGAAGTAATAACGAAAGTTTAGAATACTTCTGGTACGCATGTTTTTCTATGTGCAAAACTAGTTTCGTGGCAAAGGAACGTTAACTTTGAAACTAGATAGACTAGCCTTATATTAGATAAATGAATACATAAGTGAATTAGGTGATAGCCTAAACAATGTAATGTAGAGATATTTCAAAGAATTTCAAGATAGAATGCTCAAGAGGTATAGGATACCTCCACACATTATGGAGAAGTACAAAGACACAATTTTTTTCTAGTTGATACTAACACTTGTAAGATACAAGTGGTAGATCTCAAATTTTCATGGATACCTGAAATGGGATATGACACTAGTGAATACTTGTTAAACCAAAACATTGAAGCTTTATTAAATCTATCAGTTAAAAAAGAAAAAAGAGCTATGGTACTTTTGAGGAGGCATATGAAAGAATTAATCTACAACTCAAAAAGAAAATAGTGGAAAAGAAAAAAAATTAAAAATCATAAGTTTATTGGAAGACAAGTATGTTATATGTGAAGCAATAAGTTCCAAAATTGAGAAACAGAAGAGAATTCTTGCTGCTTATGCCAAAAGGAAAAGGAAGGCAGTATGAATTCAATGTAAGAATCATGAACTACCATCAGTAGAAAATTCTAGTATGGACAAGAATGATGAAGGTAAAAATTTTGACCCTATGTCACCTGAGACATCACAACCTATTAGGAATAGGAATTATGTAAAGAGAAAGACAAGAGGATAGTCAAAAACCTCTCCTAGAAATAAAAAAGAATAAAACCAAAGAATATAGTGAGAGAACTGATTCTAAGAAGGAAATTACTAACAGGGGGAAGTCTAGAAAGACAACATCCATCATTCCTAAGAGTGCAAGTGAAATTTCTGAGGTAATTAAAGAACAAGGAATGATAGGAAATATTAGTAACTTTAAATTCGTAAAGTTATCTGATGAGGACAAGAAAAATATTGTATTTCAATTTCATAAATTAATTAGAACACCAAATAAAATCATAATTCATAATGTTGATGAATTTTATGAAGAATTCAAAGTCAGATGGGAGTCAACACTTGGAACTAAAAAGGAGGTAAGAGAAATGACACTTGTCTACACATTCACACATTTGAAATTAAAGGAAATAGATGAATCAATTGAGAAATACAAGGATAGATTTAGTATTGGACATAGAACTACAAATATTCTAGCTAGAAAGGAGCAACAAGTAGATGATGGGGCACTAGTGATATGAAAAGGGATATTCAACATTAAACCACCACATGTAAGTGAAAGGACAAGTACATCTCAAGTAGATGGCACTTTCACTTTGAATTAGATAATATGAGATGTGTTAGGAAGTATTCTAAGTATGGCTACACATACATACCTAACCAAGGATTCAGATGATGATGTTATAATATAGGATATCACCAACAACCCAAAATCTCCTATGGTTGGCAATGAATTTGAATATATTTTATTTCAATCTTCATTTGATGCAAATCCTATTGAGATCAATGATGACATAATTGATGTTGAAGAAAACAAGGTTGATAAGTTAGAAAAGAGTAAGGATACGTAACAGGTCATTGACACCACTGATCAACCATAGGATATAGAACAAGGTGAACAATAGAAAGCTCAAGAGAAGGAGAAAGAAAAAAAAAAATTTGAAATAGGTGAGCATAGTACTAAAAATTGGAGTGAGACACCAAAGGATAATGTTCCTGGTGATTCTCAACCTAACATAGAGAACATTGATGAGAAGAACAAGAGGAAGAAAATGGAAGAAGAGGAAGAAGATGAAGATGAAGAAGAACAAGATGATCAACAATTTTAGACCCTAACTAAATATTTAATTAAGTTGAAATTCAAGGACCACTTAATGTTTTCAAATAAATCAGCAGAAAAAGTTGAGAAGAACAGGATGAAGAAAAATAACTACAAAAAAAAAATCTTAAGGAGAACTATTGCTATAATTTATTTTCTAATACATGATGTTGATATTGATGAATAAGTATCCATGATTAACCAAATCAAGATCTTAGTTGACGCAATTACCAGTGATGACATAGAAGAGGAAATGATAAAGAGAGCAAAGAAGAGATTGGAGAATGAGATGATGGAGAAACTACTATAGAAGAATTGTACTTGAGCAAGTTTCATATTTTGAACTAGTAAAAGAACTCAAGAAATCATTACTAAAAGTTTGGAAAATCTTCAGTAAGATATCTATTTCAACCAAATTCACTGCAAATATTTTGATAAAGAAGAAAGAGCTAGAAAAAAAATTGACTACACTTGTCAATCAATTGGACCCATTGCAAAGTTCAATGATGGATCATACTACAAAATTGAAAGCATTGAAACACAAGAAGATAGAACTTAAGCCATAGGAGGACAAAATAAGAGTGAAATTGTTAGAAATACAAGGATTCTTGACTCCACACATGGATATTATAAAATTATATCTTAAGAGAGAAGAAGTCTTGATAGGTACTTCTAATATGAGTAGACTTGATAGTATAGAGGATCTGGCTTACGGCCTAAATGGACATCAAATTTCCCTGAGAGCATTAAAAGAGTCATGGGGAGGTCTCTTGGCATTGCAAAGGTACACTTAAAGATCACATTTTACAAATTTTAAAGCTTAAAAACCTTTTCATATACATTTTATTAATATTATAGTTTTTGTCATTATTGTTAAAAAATGGTGAATATACAAGTAGATCAAAAATGGGGAGTATATAACATACAAAGGATATAAGATTTTCTCATCAATGCCAAAGGGGGAGAATAATGATATCAGAATGATAAGATCTAGCATTAATAAGGATCACATAAAGGTATGGTTTTCATTGCTAGAAATCTAGTACATACAAAAGTAAAGTTTTGTGTGAGTACATGAAGTTTGGCAATCGGTAGACAGTTTAATCAACTAGTAACTATAAGTTAATTAGAACAGGTGAAAAAACAAATAGGTGAAGAGGAGAATAGGTGAAGGTAAAATCGATTAAAGAAGTCAAGTATACTATCAGTACACTCAAAGGTTCATAGACTACATGTGAACAAACATTTGTGATTGCGATACTTAAGTCACACCATTAAAGGACATTAATGAAGATACTACCAATCGGTAAGTTCAATTAATAGGTAAAAGTTAAAGGTTACAGAACAATTTTGAATGATTATCAAAAAAATATTATGATGGTGTTAGATTCAGTGAATCTAGAAAGAATGAACATTATAGTACATTGTTTTAATAGTTGAATAAGTCAATTTCTGTGTATTTGTGTACATATATGATTATGAATTCAAGGTACATTTTGTACCAATAATAATGAAGAACTATTTCAGATTGGAGAAGATAACTTGTAGTGTGTAATGGATGGTGCGGTGAGATTTTATTATTTCTATGAGCTAGTTGTAATTGAAAAAGCAATTTTGTAGAGAAACCGAAACTGTTATTAGGTTTGCGATCAATGATCAAAGACTATAAGAGGATAACTATTATTAACATGTGTACAAGAGAAGAAAAAAATTGATGAAGTTTTTGTGATATATTAGATCTTGAATAGTGATTGTAGAGAAAATTACATAGAGGATTTGAGACAGAGTTCAAAGATATAACATAGCATCAAAGGATATGATTAGCATTTTGAAATGCATTTCATAGGTCAATTCATTTTTTATATTCCTAATATTTTCAACTTGATCTAAAATCCCTTAATAGGGTAGTCTCTAATAAGTATTTTTCTTGTAAATCCCTTAACAAATGAACAGTGTAATAGTGGTATAAAATCCTTTGACAAGGTAATCTGTAATAGGAATTTAGATACTTCTAACAAGGTATCACTCACTCCTAATAGGGCGATTCTCCCAAAAAGAGACATATTGTAAGCTTCTAACAAAGAACTCTTTTCTACTACATTGAGAAGATTGTGGGTGTCACCCCAATATGGTTTTCCCTCTAAACAAGGTTTTACACAATAAAAAACTATGTTTTATGAGTGTGCATGCATTGTTGTTTTATTTACTATATTTTTACTTTACACCTACAATTTTATGCTATATATTTTGGAAGTTTCCTTTGTTGTTATTCAAAGGTATTGGTAGAAGTTTGAAAGTTTTATTAGTAGGGATTCACTCCCCCTCTCAATGCAAAGAATGTCCAATCTAGTCAACCTAGTCTTGATTAAACCTAGTCCCAATAAAACAAATTCAAATTGAGTTTAAAGGTTAGCTATACATTCTTATTTCTATTTTTGGCATTAGAATTACTATTTATATTTTTTTTTATTCTTGTATCTCAAAAATAATCTTGATTTCCTTTTTACCCTTGAATGCTGCATTACGCAATAAAATTTCTCTAATCAACCCTTGTTTCTAGTGAAGGATCATGGCACTCACTGAGTGCTTTAGCTTACTTGAGCCTACTGGGTCATTTTCCTTCTAATGTAACCAAAGGTTGGTTTGGTGTCATATTAGGGAAATACTCAAAGAAATCCTTACTATCACATCAAAACCATTACTTTTATTTATCTTCTGGTGAGCCTAATGTATGGTATTCCTAGTTTGATTTTATGTTTAAAAATATTATGTATATGTATTGCATTAGCCATTCTTCCCATCATAACATTTCCACCTCTAGGTTCACCTATGTTACATTATGATGTAGTGAGAAGAATTCCTATATTTGTGCTTCATTATAATTTTATCTAATCTAGATTTAAAGTTAAAGGTTTGTTTAAATTGTGGATTTTTGGAGACAATTGATTCACCCATGCCTCTCAGTTGTTTCCTACCATATTTCCATCAATTGGTATCAAAGCCTAATTCCTCCGTGTGAATTTTAATTGATTGAAGGGATCTACGATGGTAGACTTTAAGAAGGATAGTCTGAGATTTGATGGAACTTACTAATATCCTTGGAAAGGTTGCATGGAAACACATTTGAGATGCATTGGAAAAGACTATGTGGAGATTACCAAAACATGGTACATTCATCCTAGAAATCTTACTTCTACTACTCCTAATGAGAAGGATAATGTTGAATAGAACATCTAAGATAAGGAAGATTTGTTGAGTTCCTTGACTAATACTGAGATTAATAAATTTATGGAATTGAAGACATCTCATGAGATCTTGAAGAAATTTGAAACATTGTGTAACATAAGAATGAGCCACAAGGCATGGGCCCAAGAAGATGGCTTGTCAAATCTAAATGCTTAGGGAGGATGAATGTATAGATATCTTACATTACACTAGGAATACGTCCAAAGGTTTCACTCTAGAACCTAGATCAGATTAGAAAATCCTAAATGGGATAAAGGGATGCTAATTGTAGATCTAGACTTGAAAATAGAGTTTAAAGATGAACTCATTTATTTTTAAGATGTGTATAATATGTAAATTGATATGGAAGATTATGAAAGGAATGTAAACTATGATAAACAAAATTGTTACTAACTAAGTATGAATAAGATCTTATGTATAAAAGGAAATGCAAGATGAAGGGAAAAAAAAAGAACTCATAAGGAAAAAGGGTAAAAGGTTTATGGAAATGGTCTTGCCTAGATCAAGCCCCTGTATAGGAATCAACCTTGAAAAATATGGAAATGGCATAAAAAATATAAATGTTTGATTTACCTCACATAGAAATCCCTCATGGATGGATTTAGAAATCAGTCAACTTGATGAGGATTCTTGTATGTTTGGAAGATTTTGTATAATAAAGCATGCCTTCACAAAACCAATGGATCTACACTTTTCAATCCTAGATCTTCAATGGATGTATTCTCAAAATCATGGATGTAGAATGGATCTTCTTGATTGCATCATAATTCCTCGACTAGGACACAAAGAGATAAAAAGTTGCATCTAGGAGAGAAGATTTCCTTTCAATGAATGAAAGAAGAATTGGAGACTTGGAGATCTTACATGGATACTTTTTGTCAAACCTTGAATCCACCACCATAATTGCACAACTTGTATTCCTAATTTCTTGATCTTGAAAGATATTTTTCTCTTGAATTTTCAATCATGTACATATGTCAAAATGAAAGGACAAGACGCCCTTTTATACTCATTTAGGGATTCATAATTGTCTATTCGGGCACACTTAGATCAAGAAATAAAACAATCCCTCATTAGGCCTGGACCCCAGTTAAAACCAACCCCCGAGAACTAGGCCAACTTGGGTAAGACTAGTCTCAAAGGCATTAATTTTAAAGTGACTTTGAGACTCGAGAAATGTGAAAACTCTTAGGGAAAGAAAATTAAAGGTGCAATAAATAAAGCATAAAGACCTTTGGATCTAAAAATCACTAGAATGGGGTCTAGTAGGTCCTCAAATATATCCAATTAATGGGCTCTAAATTTCTATGATAGTATATTTAGTTCCCACTTTAGTGGGAGTATGAGAAGAGCTCGTGCTCATAGTAAAATAGATCAAATGCATAAGATGATCTCATCTAGGTTACGAAGATAAAGAAACATCTAGCCCCCAAGTGACTTAAGTACTTGTCAAAACTAAAAAAAAATAAGAGAGAAAGTTGTGCTATGCTTGTTAAATCCATCAATAAGGATCGATCCTTAAAGGAAAGTTCTTCCAATAATGGATTCAACACGATCAATTCTAAAGAGATGCATGCTTCCTTAGAGATCAAAGAAGGATGGAAAATCAAAGCACCAAATAAGTTCAGTCATTTGAGGACCAAATGTGTATGATTAGTCTAAGGACCAAATGTGTGAAGTCAGTCTAAGGACCAAGTGAGTTGAGTGGGGATCAGTCTATGAATCCACTAAAAATTAAGATCAAATTACTATGTTTGTGTAAAATGTGAGAAAATTTTATGCCCCCCATTCAACCCACTTCAAATGCCTTATTGAGATCAATTACTTGTGCCAAGATTACATGAATCCATAAGAAATGTTTCCATTATGAAATTCCCCTAAGTAAGGACAAGTCAAGGGATATGAGAAAATGAAAAAAAGTGCACAAAATAGATCTATAGACTTTGGGCTCAGTAGGTCATATGATAACTCATGTATATCAAAATTATTTCAAAATGAAATTTCATCATCCCCTAAAGGATTTATAAACATAAACATAATAGAAAAAAGCTACATAAGAGTTATGAAGAAGAGTCTTTTTGGGTCAGCATCATAGAGACCAAAGAGAATTGGTAGCTACAACTTCGCATCATCCTAAAAAGACAAATCAAAGGCACATGTACAAACAATGGAACCTGCATTACATGGAGAAGAACAAAGATAAAAATAGAAGAATATGTATGACATTGTTATTCCTTTATCAAATTGCACCAATGGAGCAACAAGGGTCATTTAAATAGTTCTAAACAAAAAATAAAACAAGGAACACAACATGGGGGAAGCACATCATGACAAAGAACAAGAAAAAATAAAATAAAAGATCAAATATACAAGAGGAGGTAGTAAAGTGTATCATCTTCCCCCCATCTCAGTACATTGTGTTTAGGGAAGGTGGGTGACTTGTAAGAGGATAAGCATCAAGAACAAAAGATGAAATAATAGCTAGTTTCAAACAAGGATGTTGTCGTAAATCTAGGTCACTATTTTCCTCAATAGGAGTGATAGATATATTTTGTGATAGCATATCTATTAAATCATGATCAATATCAATAGTCTCATGCATATCAATAACATCATCATTAATAATATATTCTTCAGATCTAGATTAATTTTAATAGAATCCAAGATATGAATGACATTGTTATGTTTGTTCTTTTTAATTTTGTTTAAATTAACTTCCTCTATGAGCTCAGACATGGGTTGGTCAAATAGAAGGGAAACATGAGGAGGTTTATTATGTGAATTAGTGCTTTGATAAGTACATTTGCGGGCTCTAGCATTACATTTGCAGCAACTATCACAAGAATGACGGTTATATTTTGTCTTGATAGAAATTTGGGGTGGAATAGGATTAATCAACATCGGGTCTTTTCTTGTTTATGAGGAAGAGCTAAAGGAACAAAAATAGGTTGAGAGATAGGCTGAGAAGTATGTATATAAGAAATAGGAAGAGGTCTATTATAGGTGGTTTAGGAAGAATTCCACATCTAAGGAAAAGAGATGGAACATCCTTACATTTTCTAAGTTCAAAAATATTTTGAACCTTGTCGGCTTGGTATGATCTAAAGAGATGGTCAGGATAGGTTTGAGTTGTTTGATACATAGATGGTAAAAATAAATCAAGGTCAATTGCGTCACATGGAATAGAAGGTTGATAAAGACCATTATTAAAAGTCACAATTTTGAACCATTAAGAGGAAATTTGACATATTTGTGAATAGGATAAGCCTTAGTATGCATGTAGGTAAACAAACTAAAACTAGTTTTGACATGAAATTGATCATTCATGGGAAAAATGGTGAAGGTAAGATCTAAATTTTTACCACCAACTTCAATAGGGAATTTAATAGAACTAGGTAAAGGATAAAGGAAACCATTAAAAGTTTGAATATTCACATAAAATGTAACATTAAAGGTTTTTTGCAATTGTTTACAACATGCAAGTGGGATCAAAAATAGTGTCATGGGAAGGAAGGACATTAACCTTTTTCACAAATATAGGGGACCATCAAGTTCTTTTATTATCTCACTAGGATCAAAGATAATGCAAGGATGAATTAGAGGTTTAGGTTTGACTTTCTCATCTTCGTTAACAACATGATTAGGTTCATTAAATTTTTCATCATAGTCAATTCATTGGGAAGAGGAAAGTTGTGTAGAATTAATAGGTACTAAGAAGGGTGGGGTGAATAAGTACAAACAAATAATGAACTAATTCAGCCACTAAACCAAATCATTGTCAAACTACTTCCCAAACTATTAATTAAAAAACTTATGAAAATATATGAAAGAAAGAAATATCAAGCATCCAAAAACTCATCACACATAAAAATGATATTTTTCATGTAGAAACCCTTCTTAGAGTGAAAAAACATGGTGGGGATGCCACCCACAAGTCCAATACTGCAGTATATGATCTTTCCATCTTAGGAGCTACAAATACCCTTCTTGAGGGTTCACCCTATTAGGAGTGAATAGCACAATGTTAGGACTAAAATAAGATCATATATGATCTACCTTACTACAGGATTCAAAACCTCAACAAAGAAGTCACCCTATTAGAGGATTTAAAAAACAACTTGTTCTAGTCCACCTAGTTAAGGAATTTTTTTGTTGCAACTATTAAGAAATAACAAGATAAGTGATCTAGATGTAGCAGTGATTTCTTAATAGATTCTATAAGTTCTTTATAAGTTTTACCTTTGTACTTTGTAACTTATTTGTATCTCTCTCCTCTATGATAGTAACTTCAACTATAAAACCTTAATGACCCAAAACTACACTCTTCAACAACAACAATTGCCTCTTATTGTTTCCTTACATAAACAAAATGAACCAACCTAAGAATGATCTTTGAATTTCTTTCCTGAGATAGTACCATGTGTCAAATTTATAATCTTCCTAAAAGATAAGATCTACAAGTTTATATCTCCGAGGTAGTCAAACAAATTTTGGCTCCTCCAATGAAATACCTCAAATATGTCTTAAATGCTTACAGTGATCCTTTAAATACCCATACATTTGATTTATAACCTTTATTCCATGTCATGAAATAATTAGAAATGATATCATATATTAGAATGATTTTAGAATAACTGAGAGGGGAGGGGTGAATTAGTTATCCTCAGGTCTAGATGTAGCAAATAAAAATTTTCTATATATCAGATCTACTTGGGAGTAGTAGCATATGTCAACAAATTTAATCATGTAGTTTACTGTCTAATGAAATTTCTTGTAGAAACATAACAGTAAAACAAAACATAAGCATTCACACAAGTTGACATAAGTATTTAACATGGAAACCCAATATGGGAAAAACCACCAGTAACTTGCTACCAAGTTTTCACTCTTCTAAAGTGAGCTCTATGAGGAGCCAACCCTGTTGAAGGTTAAAATAACACACTGTTAGGTGTGACCTGGTTAAAGGATTTAATCACCTTGTTAGGAGTGGCCTTATTAGAGGACTTAGAACATTCCACCTTAATATCACCTTGTTAGAGGATTCATAATGTCAACCTTGTTAAAGGATTTAACTGATACAATGGTTAGAAAGTAATTAGAAATTGTGATTTGATACATACAACTTACTTTGCAAATTTAGATCCACTTACAGCTCTGATGTTAACTTACAAGATGGCTTGTATTGTCATTTCAATCTTCTGATCTACTTGGAAATCCGTCAAGCAATCAAACATACAACTCTCTGCTTTTGTATTCAGCCTTCTATGTTAGGTCATGCCAATCAATAAATCAACTATGCAAACCTCTTGCATACATACATGTACTTCCACACACTTGCATACTCAACAACACATAATGAATAACCCTTGAGGTTATCATATACCTCTCTATCTAGGTCAGATAAATCTTTGATTCTTAATGAAGATTATAGATCTTAGGTTAGGTCAGATCCAATGGATCATTCCATCATTTACATTATATTTACTTATCCAAAGTAGTCTGGAATTAAATCTTGAAACCATGCATTAATTATAGTTACCCATACATTAAATGACATGGATCAATCTTTAATTAACTTTACGTATCCCAAAAAAACTAACTAAGTCAGCTAGAGATCTCAAATCTCATCATTAATCCAATTAATTTAAGTCGGCCAACATCACTATTTCCACTCATAAATTTCACTGGTGCTCAGCACTGAACAAACTTTCTCATCACAAACAACTTCATTCGGCATAAATAACTTTGCTTGGCACAAGCCAAACTTGCTCGACACAAAACAACCAGAAAAATTGCCTTTAAAAGATAAACAACTAATTACTTTGCCTGAGTGCCAACTGATCAAGTACCCTTTTATTTTCCTTAACTAAACCATTCACTTGGTCATCTTGTTAAATCTTCTTCATCAACACTGGATTTGGTACTCAAACAGATAACAATAGTCTCACAAGTTAAGGTTTGACAAAAATGACAAAATAACAATTGCTTGCATTGTCACTTTCCAACAATCTCCCTCTTTGGCATTGATGGCAACACAAAATATTAAAACAATGATTTAACAAGCATAGTTACCATACAATCCAAAAAGTTACCTATGTTCCTTGATATGAACAAATCTTCATTAATGTCTTTAGTATCATTCTAATTCTCATTTGTAAAACATTTCTCCCTCTGTGTCTGTAATCACATTGTAATCATCTGTGTCTAAACATCTATAGAATCCCTTTGAGTAGATAATTACTTCAATGTTTTCAATAGTAACTTCTACCTCTATATAATTATTCCTTTATGTTATCTCTTCCTCTAGGCAATCTTAGGCAATCTCTCCCTCTTTGACAACAATGCCAAAGACCTTGAAATTATTATCATGTAGAGCTTTAGTATCATGCTAATCCTATCATCTTGATTATGATAGATTTTATTTTCTGTCCTTGTCCAACTTCACAACTTTAGTCAGCATCCTAAAGTGTGACTTACTGTGCATCAATGTATCAAGTATATTGAGTGTAATATTTAATGCAACAGTACCATACAAAACTTAATTAGCCTCATTTAGGGGAATCACCCCTATTTTACCTCACAGATACTCATGAGTATCCTTGGGTAGTGCCTTTTTGAATATGTCTGCTAATTGTTCTTTAGTGTTCACATAATCCAGTCTCACTTCTTTATTTTGAACTAGCTCCCTCAAGTAATGATACTTGATAGCTATGTGCTTTATCTTCAAGTGCATAATATGGTTTTTAGAGATATTAATGGCACTCGTGTTATCACAATATATGACAACTGGTTTAGTGATTTCTTCCTTCATACCTTTCAGTAGTATCTTCAACCACACAATGTTAGAATAATTGACTACTGGTGCCACATACTTAGCTTCAGTTGTAGATTGTGAGGTGCAGTTCTATTTCTTGCTTGTCCATGAGATCAATCTTTTACCTAAAATAAATGCTTCACCAGTAGTGCTTTTCCTGTCATCAACATTTCTAGCCCAATCAAAATCAGTGTAAACTCTGAGTTCAAACTTGTCATTCTTCTTGTAGTATAGACCACAGTCATTAGATCCTTTCAAATATCTTAGAATCCTTTTTACTGCCATCATGTGAGTTTCCTTGGGGTTAGCAAAAAACCTTGCAATAATTCCAATAGCTAGGGAAATGTCAAGTCTACTGTGTACAACATATTGGAGTGTTCCAATCATTGATCTGTAGAGTGTTTGGTTCACTTCTTTTGTGTCATCATCTGTTGTCAGCTTCTGTCCAATAGCCATGGGTGTACTCACTGGTTTGGACTCTTCCATTCCAAAAAAATTTAGTATCTCCTTGATTTATTTAGATTGAGTGATATAGATATATTTCTTCATTTGATAAATTTATAAGCCAACAAAGAATTTTATTTCACCAAACATAGACATTTCAAACTCAGTTTGCATCTCTGTTGCAAATTTCTGGCATAACACATCTTGTACCTTTGCTTTGCTCTATCTTCAAGTATAGGTTATTGTTGTCATTGGTTATTGCAAATCCAATCTTGATTAGATAATTGTGCAATCTCTCATACCATGCTCTTAGCGCTTGCTTCAGTCCATATAATGCTTTGTGCAATCTAAAAACCATATTCATTTTGTTTGGGTCAATAAAATCATCAACTTGCTCCATATACACTTCTTCTTCCAGGATACCAATGAGAAATGCAGATTTCACATCCATCTGATAAAATTTGAATCCTTTATAGGCTGCATATGCAAGTAAGTTTCTAACTCCTTCCAATCTTGCAACTGGGGTGAATGTTTCACCATAGTCAATTCCTTCCTCTTGTGCATAACCCTTGCATACCAGTCTAGCTTTGTTTCTTATCACATCTCCATGTTCATTTAGTATATTTTTGAATACCCACTTTGTACCAATTACATTTTTATCCTTCAGCCTAGGTACAAGTGTCCAACTCTTTTTATTCTTAATCTATTCAATTTCCTCATTCATTGCCAGTATCCAATCTTCATTTTCTAAAGCATCTTTCACTGTTTTGGGCTCAAATTCACATAACAGACATGTGCCATTTTTCAACTTACTTCTTGTCATAACTGTAGAATCCTTTGATCCAATGATTTGATCAAAATTGTGGTGTCTCCTCACATATTTTGCTAGAGTAGGCTCAGGTCTTGCTTCAGATTCATTGATTGTGTTCAGTTCTGGTTGATTCTATGACTCGACATCTCCATCAGATAGCTCGACATTCACTTTCTTTTTCTCGGCAACTCCACTCTGTGACTCGGTAGGTGCATGCTATTTCTTGATAGTATCCTTAGGTAATGTATTAGAATCTTCCTCATTCAGAGATACGAATGATCTATAGATTTTAGGTTCTTGTGTACATTTAGCTTCATTCCTTTCTACAAAATCATCAATTCTAACATTTACAGTTTTCACAAATTTTTTAGTATTAGAATTCAAACATTTGTATGCTTTTCTTTTCGTTGAATAACCAAGGAATATACCTTCTTCACCTTTAGCATCAAGTTTTCCATTTTTTTTGTCCTTCAGTATAAAAATTTTTCTTCCAAATACTTTAAAATACTTTACACTAGGTGCATAACCATACCAAAGTTCATAAGGTATAGAATTTGTACCTTTATTGACTTGTACTCTATTTAGTGTATAGACTGCAGTACTTACAACTTCTTTCTAGTATTTTTGTGCAACATTCTTCTCCATCATTAGTGTTCTTGCACAAGCCATGATAGATCTATTCCTACATTCAGCAATACCATTTTGTGGAGGTGTCCTGGGTGCGGACATTTGTCTCTTGATGCCTTGGTCATTGTAGAACCTATTGAACTCATTAGAAATAAACTCTCCACCTCTGTCAGATCTTAAGCATTTCAAACTTTTGTCTGTTTCCTTTTCAACTTTAGCTAAGTACCATTTAAATAACTGGAATGCATCAGATTTTTCCTTGAGAA
>MU223266.1:1813564-1826999 GCA_018584345.1 Thuja plicata
TAGTCATCTTTCCTAGTTGACATTGTTTACACATAGCATTCTCAGGTTTCTTTAACTTAGGTAGCCCTCTAACCTTTTTCAATTTACTTATGCTTACCAAGTTATCAAAGTTCACATGACACAACATTTTATGCCATCACAAAACATCATTGTACTATGCAAACAAACATGTTTCTTTAGATAAATCTAGGTAAAATAAGTTACCTTTAGTCTGATCACCACTTCCAACAAGTTCTCTAGTAGAATCATAGATCTTTGCTTTTCTGTGATGGAACTCAACTCTGTAAAAAGAAGTGTTCAGCTGTGCAACACTCAAAAAATTGAATTTAAGATCATCAACCCAATACACATTATCACATCTAATTTTCTCATTCAAGTTAATCAATCCTTTACCTTTGATAAGACATGGTGCATCATTACCAAATTTTACATATCCTCTGTTGCATTGGTTTAGGGTTTCAAAATTATCGTTGTTACTAGTCATATGATGGGAATGACCACTGTAAATGATCCAACGATCACTTTTACTCATATAGGAGATTAATGCAGTTTTGTCATCATCATCAGAATCTTCTTTCATTGCAACATAAATAACTTCTATATCATTGTCATTAGAATTATCAGTATCATTGTCAGAAGTTTCTTCAGGAATATAACAAGATATCTTACCTTTGTCTTTGTAATCCTTATATTTCCTGACATCTTGGTCATCCTTTATGTATTTGTATTCCTTGTATTTGTAGTCCTTTCTTTCATATTTTTCATTCTTATTAGGACATCTAGCAGCTATATGACCAACTTTATTGCATGAAAAATAAATAATAGGAAGTTTACCTCTGTATTTTCCTTTTCCTCTGGATAGCCTTTTTGCCATAAGTGCTTCAAGTTCTTCAAGATCATCATGAGTAGTGTCAATATAACTGTTCACATGTTTCTTTCCTTTCTTAGATTTATTGAGAACCAACTATGATCTAAAAGCATAATCAATACCTTGTGGATTATAGTTATCATAATTTGACATTTCAAATGCAGTGAGTCTGCCTAACAGATTTTCCAGATACATATTATTGTTAGGAGTACGTCTCAGTTCTTGAATTGCGGAAACTATAATAGAATATATAGGAAGTAAAGTTCTCAGTAACTTGCTCATAATAGTGTTCTCATCTATTGTTACATTAGCTCCTCTAATGGCATTTACAACTTCTTTTACCCTACCATAATACTGATCAACATTTTCACCTTCTTGCATTTTCATATAATCAAACTTACCTCTTAGACTTTCTAATTTAGCTCTTAGCACATTTGTGTCTCCACCATAGACAGTTGCAAGTTTATCCCACATCTTCTTTGCATTTGTGCAACTCTTTATATCATCAAACTCTAAATAGCTCAATGAGGAGGAAATCTCCAACATTGCTTGATTGTGCCATTGTTTTTATTTTAGTTGTGAAGCTGTGAGAGGAGTATTAGGTGATACATATTCATTTTCAATAAGTCACTTAGAATCATCTCCAATATCAGCCAGATGTAGTTTCATCAAAATCTGCCATGCAGGAAAGTTATCTTTGTTCAGCTTGGGAACCTGCTTCTTATAAATCTTGATCTTTTCTCTCCAAGTACCTTCAAACTATTTTCAGGAGACCAAATCTCTGATACCAATTGTTAGAATGATTTTAGAATAACTGAGAGGGGAGGGGTAAATCAATTATCCTTAGGTCTAGATGTAGCAATTAAAACTTTTATGTATACCAAATCTACTTGGCAGTAGTAGCATATGTCAACAACTTTAATCATGCAGTTTATTGTCGAATGAAAATGCTTGTAGAAACATAATAGTAAAAAAAACCATAAGCATTCACAAATTTTGACACAAATATTTAACGTGGAAACCCAATATGGGAAAAACCACTAGTAACATGCTACTAGGTTTTCATTCTTCTGAAGTGAGCTCTGTGAGGAGCCAACCCTGTTAAAGGTTACAATAACACACTGTTAGGTGTGACCTAGTTAATGGATTTAATGACCTTGTTAGGAGTGGCCTTATTAGAGGACTTAGAACATTCCACCTGAATGTCACCTTGTTACAGGATTTATACAAATGACTATTAGGTCAACCTTGTTAAAGGATTTAACTGATACAATGGTTAGAAAGTAATCAACAGTTGTGATTTGATACATACAAATTACTTTGCAAATTCAGATCTAGTTAAAGCTTTGATTTTAACTTACTGGATGGCCTGCATTGTCATTTCAATCTTCTAATCTACTTGTAAATCCGTCAAGCAATCTCACATGCAACTCTCTACTTCTGTATTCAGCCTTCTTTGCTAGGTACTTGCAATCAGTAAATCAACTATGCAAATATCTAGCATACACACATGTACTTCCACACACTTGCATACTCAGGAGTACACAATGAATAACCCCTGAGGTTATCATATACCTCTCTATCTAGGTTAGATAAATCTTTTCCCCTTAATGAAGATCGTAGATCTTAGGTTAGGTCAAATCCAATGGATCATTCCATCATTTACATTACATTTACTTCTCCAAAGTAGTCTCTAATTAAATCTTGAAACCATGCATTAATTATGATTACCCATACATTAAATGTCGTGGATCAATCTTTAATTAACTTTACATATCCCAACAAAATTAACTAAGTTGGCCTGAGATCTCAAATCTCATCATTAATCCAATTACTGTAAGTAAACCAATATCACTGTTTCCACTTGGAAATTTCACCAGTTCTCGGCACTAAACAAACTTTCTCATCACAAACAAATTCACTCAGCATAAACAACTTTTCTTGGAAAAAGCAACTTTTCTCGGCACAAGACAAACTTTCTCAGCACAAAACAGCTAGAAAAATTGTCTTTAAAAGATAAACAACTAATTACTTTGCGAGAGTGCCAACTGATTAAGTACCCTTTTATTTTCCTCAACTCAACCATTCACTTGGTCTTCTTGTTAAATGTTCTTCATCAACAATGGATATGTTACTTAAACAGATAACAATAGTCTCACAAGTTAAGGTTTGACAACAATGACAAAATAAGAATTTCTTGCATTGTCACTTTCCAAGAGCATACACTTTAACACTCATCGATCTGTGATCGACTGACCGATTGATAAAGAACATAAGAGTTCTACCTATCTTAGTATCTGTAAAACATAAAAATCTATCACCACTCACCCAAATAAGTTGTGGATGGAACCACTTTACAATTTAAACTAGTTGAAGCTGATTCTATAATCGCTCCTTATAATTATTTTTGTACCATGATTGCATTCAAAGTGGTGTATGTGTAGTCTACAAATCTTCCAGACTTAACCAAATTTTAGTATGACCTGCTTAGCGATTGTATCTTCACTTTACCTATTTAATATTAGGAATTGTACTCACTTAGTTGACATAAATGAAAACCAACTAACAATCTCTCAACATAGTACAAAATAAAATAAATACATAATGCCAACAGTTTGATCAATAGTATTGGTTGAATGAAATGGAAAATGATTGGTGAAGATTTGCAAGTTTTGGTTAGAAGGTGCCACAGATTTTTTATTTGTATTTTTTATCATTGTCACTATCAATAGATATAGAATTAGAATAAATAAGATCTTAGATATTAGTTTTCAAGCGGAAATATTTTCCAGTATCATGCCAAGGCTGAGGGTGATATTGGCAAAAAAATTTGGGATCAAAGTATTTGAAATGAGATTTAGAGGTGTCAATTGGTTTGATAGGAGGAAGTTTTAACAAATTAGCATTAATTAACTTAAAGATTATATTGTGAAAATATTCAAAAAGAGTTGCCACATATTTGGATGTTACTACCACTTGTTCATCAACATTGTTGGATGATTTGATTTTGATGTAGTTGTTTGGCTTTTGAAACTTGTTGAAATTAGATGCAACATCACTCTTATCAATGGGAACATGAGACATTGGAATGGTGTTCTCAAACTGAATCACTTGTAGTTTATAATGATCAAGCACTACACACAATTATGAAAATGAAGAGAATTTAGATAGAATTATCTTATCTCTAATGCTACTTGGTAAATTAGCAATCAAAATATGTTGCACATCAATATCAAGCATTGGATAATAAATTTGAGAATACAAATGCTTAAATATACCAAAGAAATCACTAATTTTTTCTTTAAAGTTTTGTTTAAAATGCATTAAATTAGTTATAGAAACTTTATGACCAATGTTGTTTTGAAATTGTTTGATAAAATCATTAGCAAGTTTTTGGAAGGAATCAATTGAATATGGAGGAAAAAAACTATGCCATTGCAAGGCTTTGTCTCAAAAGGTTCTAGTGACAAAATTTTCCATTAACCTATGATCATGGGAGAAATCACTACACAAGGTTTAGAAAGTTTTAACATGAGTCACGAGATCACCCTTACCATTATAAGTCTCAAAATGTGGAATATCAATATATTATGGAATAACAACATAGATAATATCCAAAGAAAAAGGACTAGAAATGTCACACGTAGGATGTTGAAGTTAGATAGAGTCATAAAAGAAATTTTTGTTACAAAGAGTACACAGTTTGTCAAAAGATATTAATGGTAGAATTGATAGAAAGCATGGTAAGAGGTGAAACATGAGAAATGTTAGGAACATTATTGTAAATTACAGAAATAGTTGAGTATGAAAAAGGAACACTGTGATAAGTGGGCATGGACTAAGGAAATGAAATACATGGCACACTTGAAGGAATAGAAGGATAAATATGATTACAAAAAATCATATGTGCAGGATTAGAAGTTTGAATTGAAGTTTTGATGATAGGTCGATTGTAAGTGCACACACTAGGAATGGAAGTAGCGATACAAAAAGAGGTCTCAACACTTGTAGTAAGAGGTATAAAACCTAACTCTTGAGCACAATAATTAACAGGTTTGATATTGTTATCAAAGAGCTATGAAATGCTCTGCAAGAGGTCAAACCCATGGTCATTGTAATGGATAAGCTTCCTTAAGACTTATACAATGATAAGATCCTTGCGATTATAGTTGTCTTGACTCAACCAATGTTCCATAATTTCAGATTCTTTGGAAATATTTTGGATTTGGGAAGGAGGAACTCTTAAGTCTTCATATTTTTCATGAGAAGAATGAGAATCTCTAGTATCCATGATAGTATTAATCTCATTATGATTCATGTTTCTCTTGTCTAGATTCCTAGGAAAGAAGGAGGATTTGGGATCAAAGGAACCCATGATTCTATGACTTCTTCTAACCAGAATTCTATATGTTGGACAACTATAGGTTATTCTTCCACACCAATGACCATGGGGAAGAGATTTCCCACTAAAAATGGAAATACCATGTGACAATTAAACAACCGTACATTGGACATTTCCCCATTGATAAAGTAAATCTTTCAAGTGGGAAACTTCAAGAAACACTCTATCTACTTGTACTTGAATTTGTATCATGAAATTATTACAAATACATGCCTTCACATAAATTGAAACATTAGTATCAAGATAGATGTGATAAAATAACACTTTGTGCCTATCTTTCCATAAATTGAAAATTATTTTGATCTTGAAAGTATGCCAAAATTAAAAAAAATGACGGGAATTCTAGGAGAATCTCCTAGCAATATCACATGCTAGGAGAAGGGTTTTTTCCTGAATGACCCAAAGAAATAAAGAATCCTCAAACCCAATACCAATGGATTCTTCTACAATACTATAAAATATGAATGAAAGTGTTGGGTTTCCCAAAAAAAGGGAATCAACGTTCTAGAACATAGATGTTGAAGATCAGAGCCTAGAGGAAAGATTTGGAAAGGAGTACACTAGGAAGAATGAGTCAACTTAGGCTTTATAATTATAGATCAAACCATGAGAAACCTATCTCACTAGGTGGAGTAAAATTAATGCACATGTCATCGTTGGTTTAGGGTGGGCCACATAGGAAGCTTAGAAACCAGCCAATGGTAGCCCATCTAGTCCTTGTAATTGCAAAATAAAGAACATAGAAAACACTTTGTGTCATTCCATCATGGATTGATAAAATGCATATAAGGCTTGTGTATCATATTAAAAGGTAGTATAAAGACCACCAGGTCAAAAGAATATTGATCTTGGTGAGAAGGACGAAACTAGGGTCGCATATCTTACTAGGTTGGAAGATTCATTTTAGTGCAAGAGAAACTTGATCTTTTAGAGTATAAATGTTTTGTTTATGAAAATATAGAGCATGAGGTCTAGGAACTTTTGTTAAAGGGAGTCCTTGAGACTAAATAAAAAGAGACCACCAAATTCTGTGTTAATAAATAAAATGTCATCATTAAAACTACCCCTATCCTACCGAAGCAAAGCTTTGAGAGATTCTCAAGCATCCCCAATTATTTTGGCCACAAAATTTCCCTAAATTTGCACTACATCTCTGATAACAAGAAGGGTTTGAAAGCCAATCCTCTTCTAGTAAAATCCATGAATCACGTAGCTTGAAGAAATACAATGTTTGAGAATATTTTTCTAGGATTCATTACTTGAAATTATCTTAATGACCCATTTAGTATACAAGGCCAGACATTTTTTCTAGGTGAAAAGAAGGCCAAGGCCTCTAGAATCCATAAGAAAAATTACTATGTTGGAAAGTAATAAATTTTGTGTAAATTTGATTTAATTTTTGGTTTTCATTTATGGGAACACATATGGCTTTCAGATCGATTCCAAAAAAGATGAGTTTTGGTGATTCAGAAATCAACTAAGTGTAGATGTAGAGATACAGAAGTCTTTTGGGTGTCAAAGATAAAGATTGATGATTTAGGGAAAGTGATCGTAGAGGAAGATAGTATGGGGTATGTATGACCTCCACCTAAGATCAATTTTTTTTTTATCAAGTCTACGTTGAGTTAGACAGAACTGAAGATAGACATATTGTAGTAGAACAATGAAACAATGCAGTTTGACAGTAGCAAAGATTGAGGGAGTATGGCTTGGACTCTAGAGAATTGAAGTTGTATTTTGGTTGTTGATAACCTCCAAATCTACTATGAAAGAGTGCCTACTATGCATTTAATTTTTACTATATTAAATTTATTTTGTATTAAAGGTCGACTGAAGTAATATTTTTAATATTCATATTGAGAGCCGACTTTGTAAAGTTGTGAGATATATATTTAAGATCTTTTTGAGAAAGGTTGTGAGTGTGTTGTTAGAGAGTCAGTTGCACAGTTGGATGAGTTGTTGAAATAAATAGAAGAGAATAGAAGGAAAAATATCATTGAAGAACATTAAAGGAACTATCTAAGCACCAGTTATGCTTGTTTTTGTTCATGACTGAGAACACTTTGTAACCTCAAATATATTATAAGAGTTGTAAGATCATTTCGCCCCTAACATGGTGTTATGAACCTTTAACAGGGTTTTTATTCCTCTAACAAGGAAATGTAATATGTAATATTCAACTCCTAAGAGGGCTAGGTCTCCTTAGAGGGACATTATACTTTAGTGCATGCTTGTGGGTACAACCACCACCGGGGTTTTCCCTTGGCTAGGGTATCCTTGAAAAAAAAATGGTGTTATGATTATGGTGTCATTTTCTTATGTTATTTTCATTAGTGAAAGTTTATGGTTGACATTTAAATGGTTGAAGAATTTAATAAAGTACTATAATACTGATTCACCCCCCCTATCAGTATTATCCAATCCTAAGAATTGGTATCTGAGATTTTGGCCCTTGGAGAGAATGTCTAATAGCTCAAGGGAGATCATAATGCATTCAGATTTGGGAAGAAGGAACTCTTAAGTATTCATTTTTGTCATGAGAAGAATGAGAATATCTAGTATCCATGATAGGATTAATCTCATTAAGATTCATGTTTCTCTTGTCTAGATTCCTAGGAAAGGAGGATTTGGGATCAAAGGAACCCATGACTCTATGACTTCTTCTAACCAGAATTCTATATGTTGGAAAACTATAGGTTATTCTTCCACACCGATGACCATGGGGAAGAGATTTCCCACTAAAAATGGAAATACCATGTGACAATTAAACAACCGTACATTGGACATTTCCCCATTGATAAAGTAAATCTTTCAAGTGGGAAACTTCAAGAAACACTCTATCTACTTGTACTTGAATTTGTATCATGAAATTATTAAAAATACATGCCTTCACATAAATTGAAACATTATTATCAAGATAGATGTGACAAAATAACACTTTCTGCCTATCTTTCCATAAATTGAAAATTATTTCGATCTTGAAAGTATGCCAAATCTATAAAAAATGAAGGGAATTCTAAGAGAATATCCTAGCGATATCACATGCTAGGAGAAGGGTTTTTTCCTGAATGACCCAAAGAAATAAAGAATCCTCAAACCCAATACCAATGGACTCTTCTACAATACTATAAAATATGAATGAAGGTGTTGCGTTTCCCAAAAAAAGGGAATCAACGTTCTAGAACATAGATGTTGAAGATCAAAGCCTAGAGGAAAGCTTTGGAAAGGAGTACACTAGGAAGAATGAGTCAACTTAGGGTCTATAATAGAGATCAAACCATGAGAAACCTATCTCACTAGGTGGAGTAAAATTAATGCACATGTCATTGTTGGTTTAGGGTGGGCCACATAGGAAGCTTAGAAACCAGCCAATGGTAGCCCATCTTGTCCTTGTAATTGCAAAATAAAGAACATAGAAAACACTTTGATTCATTCCATCATGGATTGATAAAATGCATATAAGGCTTGTGTATCATATTCAAAGGTAGTAAAAAGACCACCAGGTCAAAATAATATTGATCTTGGTGAGAAGGACGAAACTAGGCTCGCATATCTTCCTAGGTTGGAAGATTCATTTTAGTGCAAGAGAAACTTGATCTTTTAGAGTATAAATGTTTTCTTTATGAAAATATAGAGCATGAGGTCTAGGAACTTTGGCTAAAGGGAGTCCTTGAGACTAAATAAAAAGAGACCACCAAATTTTGTGTTAATAAATAAAAGGTCATCATTAAAACCACCCCTATCCTACAAAAGCAAAGGTTTGAGAGATTCTCAAGCATCCCCAATTATTTTGGCCACAACATTTCCCTAAATTTGCACTACATCTCTCATAACAAGAAGGGTTTGAAATCCAATCCTCTTCTAGGAAAATCCATGAATCAGGTAGCTTGAAGAAATACAATGTTTGAGAAGAATTTTCTAGGATTCATTACTTGAAAATATCCTAATGACCCATTTAGTATACAAGGCCAGACATTTCTTCTAGGTGGAAAGAAGGCCAAGGCCTCTAGAATCCATAAGAAAAATTACTTTGTTGGAAATTAATAAATTTTGTGTAAATTTGATTTAATTTTTGGTTTTCATTTATGGCAACACATATGGGTTTCAGACCGATTCCAAAAAAGATGAGTTTTGGTGATTCAGAAATCAACTAAGTGTATATGTAGAGATACAAAAGTGTTTTGGGTGTCAAAGATCGAGATTGATGATTTAGGGAAAGTGATCTTAGAGGAAGATAGTATGGAATATGTATGACCTCCACCTAAGATCAATTTTTTTTTGGTTGATTCTACGTTGAGTTAGACAGAATTAAAGATAGACATATTGTAGTAGAACAACGAAACAATGCAGTTTAACAGTAGCAAAGATTGAGGGAGTATGGCTTGGACTCTAGACAATCGAAGTTGTATTTTGGTTGTTGATAACCTCCACATCCACTATGCAAGAGTGCCTACTATGCATTTAATGTTTACTATATTAAATGTATTTTGTATTAAAGGTCGACTGAAGTAATATTTTTAATATTCATATTGAGAGCCGAATTTGTAAAGTTGTGAGATATATATTTAAGATATTTTTGAGAAAGGTTGTGAGTGTGTTGTTAGAGAGTAAGTTGCACAGTTGGATGAGTTGTTGAAGCAAATAGAAGAGCAGAGAAGGAAAAATATCATTGAAGAACATTAAAGGAACTATCTAAGCACCAGTTATGCTTGTTTTTGTTCATGACTGAGAACACTTTGTAACCTCAAATATATTATAAGAGTTGTAAGCTCATTTGGCCCCTAACAGGGTGTTATGAACCTTTAACAAGGTTTTTATTCCTCTAACAAGGAAATGTACTATGTAATATTCAACTCCTAAGAGGGCTAGGTCTCCTTAGAGGGACATTATACTTTAGTGCATGCTTGTGGGTACCATTACTACCGGGGTTTTCCCTTGGCTAGGGTATCCTTGAAAAAAAAAATATGGTGTTATGATTATTGTGTCATTTTCTTATGTTCTTTTCATTACTTCAAGTTAAGGGCTGATATTTAAATGGTTGAAGAATTTAATAAAGTACTATAATACTAATTCACACCCCCTCTTAGTATTATCCAATCCTAAGAATTGGTATCTGAGATTTTGGCCCTTGGAGAGAAAGTCTAACAAATTGAGGGAGATCATAATGGATTTGGATAGTTTGCAAGAAAACTTTGATGTTGCACTTGAAGACCTTGATAAAGAAAAATAAGAGAATGGAGAATTGAGATTCAACATGCGAAGAGCTGATAAATTCGTAAAGAAACTCAATGATGAACTTGAGCTTTCAAGAAATCAAAGACAAGATCTTTTGGTTCAGATAAAAGAGGATTCAAATGAAGACAGTTCAGATAAGATGAAGCAACTAAAAGAAGATAGTGAAACTTTGAAACTTTAAAATGAGACTATGGCTAAAGAAATAGAGGTAAAAAAGGATGCAAATAAGAAGTTGAAGCTTTGAATAGTGCATTAGATCAAATGAAGAATGAGGGTGAAAACTACAATAATAAGTATCTAGAAATGGAGAAATATAATCAGATTATAAAAGGTGAACTTGTTGAAGCAAAGAATCACATTGAGAAACTTCCCACCAATAGTGATTTGATTGTTGAATAGAGAGACAAACAAAAACCTAAGGGTGATATGACTGGTATTGGGTTCAATGAAGTAGAATGTTCAAATAATTAGGAAGAGAAATCAAATGAGAAGATTGATCTTGAGAAACCTTCTTTTGAAGAACCTAAAGAAGAAATCAAACCCTTCAGAGGTAATGCCCCTTTTAGACTATAGAGGTAATACCCCATTTAGAACATTTTCTAGTTATTATTTTAACTATAATGGATATGGGCACAAGAAAGCATAATGGAGAAAACCAAACCAATCAGGATATAGACAAGACAATGGAAGAGAAACTACAGTGAAACCTACATACTAAAAATGTATTAACATTGGACACATTGCAAAGTACTGTAAGGTGCAAGTCAATCAGGAAAGAAGACCTCTTATATGTTACAAATGCAATAATCTAGGACATATAGTGAAATTTTGTAGGTAAAATGGATTAGACAACATAAGAGTACCACCTCCTATGAATTCATAGAAGAATGGAAATGATATTGGTAAGAGTTTTGCAGATGTGAATAGTGATTTTGAAAGTTGTTTCAAAAAAGAAAAAAATAGAAAAAGTGGTAAGATATGGAAGATCAAAGAAACTAGTGAGACATTAGTTCAGGGAGAGTCAGTAGAGGCTACTAGATCTTTGCCTAATGGTAGCAAGATAGAATCAGACTAATTGGCCAATCATAGCCTTAGGGGGAGCATTGGATACAGACAACGGAATATATCCTACCCTGAAATTTGTGGATTGAGCTCATGTGAGCTTTGGTATAAAATTGGTCGACACCATGGAGTATACATCTAAGAGTGCAACATCAGCCAACATACAGTTTGTTCACGAGATCTAACAGTCAACTAGACAGTTTTAAGTGAAAGTGAAATTCATAACCTAACTTGTATAAAGCACAGCTAAATGACTTATCTCTTTACCATTGTGCAAAGAGAGAGCTAAGGAAATCAGAGAGCTGAGAAGTTTAGATTATTCTACATTGGTCATGCATGATTGATTGAAGGATAAACTCAAAATTCAGCGAAAGAAAGGTATTTTACATCATCTAGCCATGGATGCACATATTATTTTTGATGTTACAGATAGACCAAGGTATAATTTTAAGAAACATCCATTCAAATTATGTGAAGAGGATACAGAGGGAGCATTTTCCCAAACCCCGTATGGCGTGTTACACATAGAAGATATTAGGGCTTACATATATTGTAAGTATGACACACTGGGAATTGGTGATATATCAATTGAGATGGAGTATATGACTAACAATGCAGTCATGAGAGAAGAATACAAATATATAAATAAACTAAGAATAATGAAAATTATAGATTTATGTGAATTTGATGAAGATGAATGGTTCAAAATATTGTTAAGTAGGGTTCATGATCAATTTATTTGGATTGGTGATCAACCTGTGAAGATTTGTAGTGACCTAGTTCATGAAATCACTGGATTGGAGAACACCATAGTCATTCCTATTGTAGAGAAACATATTAAGAAATAAGTTGAAACCCTAACTCATTCCAAATGGGACAGACAGGCAATGACAGTAAATGACATCTTTCAGCAAGATGTAATATTGATTTTAACGATACTTGGGTACAAGTTCTACTACAATAGAAGACCTGATTTAGTATCTGCTAGAGTCATCATGATGGCATGGATAATGGTGAAAGAAAATGTATATTATAATCTATGTGAATTTCTAGCACAACAATTCCTTTAGAATGTGAAGCTTGTGAAGAAGGAAAAATTGAAAACCTTTAGATTAGGTTAATTATTGATGCATATGTTCATTCATATTGAGCACAAGTTTCTTGGTTTACATTCTAGTGCTTGGAAGTTTGGAGTACCCCCTGGCATATTTATTTCACAGAGCTACAAAAGACCAAATGATACTTGGGTTGATGGTGAATTATTTGGTATGATCAAGATTCTACAGAGACAAATGAAGACAAGGTACAAAATACATGAAGACATTGTTGAGAAATACAAAGATATAATCTACTTCATTGTTGAAACTGACTATGTATTCTTTGAAGCAGACATACCTAGGAAGAAATGGTGTTATCCCATGGGTTATGAAGTAAGTTCTGAAGTGCTTACCATGCAAGTAGAACATGTCCTTTCATCAAAAATTGACACAATAAAGGAAAGATGGGGAACTTATGAAGAAAAGTCAGCAAAAGTGAGAGAATAACACGCTAGAGGTATGAGGAAGAGAAAGATAGAAAATCTTGTACATAATTGCAGAGTTAAAGAAGGATTGATAGACGAGGAACTTAAAGAAGTCAAAAAGAAGATGATAAAAAGGTAACTTGGACCTACAAGTGGAAGTACCACATCCCCTCCCACTCCTAAGGTAATTGTTATACATTGAATTTGCGCCTCTGATCACAAGCTCTCTTGGTCTTGATAATCCAGTATAACAAGGGAATCATCTCAAGGTTGTGGGACCTTATGCTAACCGAGATGAGACCTCCAGGTTCTAGGTTGGTTCCTCTTGGATAATCACCTTAATTTG
>MU223266.1:1842138-1852544 GCA_018584345.1 Thuja plicata
GTGCAAGTGTGAGAATAAGTGTTGTGATGTGATTATTGATAGTGGAAGTACTGACAATCTGGTGTCAGAAGAGATGGTCACAAAGTTGAAGCTCAAGAGGCAGAAACACCCACATCCATACCGGATCTCCTAGGTGCAGGATGACCACAAGGTCATGGTTAATGAATAGTGCCTAGTAAAGTTTAAGATTGGAAGGTACTATGATGAGATACTATGTGATATCATACCTATGGATGCTTGTCATATGTTGCTAGGAAGGCTGTGGCAGTTTGATAGGCATGTTGTACATGATGGCCGTGCAAATACATATTCCCTGACAAAGGATGGGGTGCGACATAAGATAAAACCTCT
Source organism: Thuja plicata (assembly GCA_018584345.1). Taxonomy (NCBI): domain Eukaryota; kingdom Viridiplantae; phylum Streptophyta; class Pinopsida; order Cupressales; family Cupressaceae; genus Thuja; species Thuja plicata. The sequence continues at coordinate 1,842,490 of MU223266.1, forward strand.
AAACAATACAGAAGAAAAGGTATGTAGTAATGCAAGAATAAATTTTTTTGATGGAAGAAAATTCCTAGAGGGTATGAAGCATGAGCATATGTGTTTTTCTTTCATTCCAAAATCTAGTAAGGAGGAAGTAGAAGATGTGCCTGTAGAAGTTGCAGATTTATTGAATGAGTTTTAGGATATTATATCTGATAATGTGCCTGATGGATTACCACCAGTAAGGAAGATTAGTCATCAGATGGACTTGATCCCAGGAGCCAGTTTTCCAAACAAGGCAGCACACAGAATGACACCAGTAGAAAGTGAAGAATTGAATAGACAAGTGCAAGAGTTGTTGCAGAAGGGTTTGATTCATGAGATCTTGAGTCCATGTGCTGTACCAGCAGTATTAGCACCAAAGAAGAATGGAGAATGGAGAATGTGCACAGATTCTAGGGCTATCAACAAGATCACAATCAAGTATAGATTTCCATTGCCATGGATGGATGATATTATGAACTGTTTGAGTGGAGTTGTGTACTTCTCAAAGATAGATCTGAAGAGTGGATATCACCAGATTTGGATCAGAGAAGGAGATGAATGGAAGACTACCTTTAAAACAAAGGAGGGAATTTTTGAGTGGTTGGTCATGCCCTTTGGGCTAACCAATGCACCAAGCACTTTCATGCAGCTCATGAATGAGGTCTTGAAAGAATTTTTGGGTAAGTTTGTCATTGTTTACCTAGATGATATTCTGATCTTTAGTAAGACATTGGAGGAGCATCTAATGCATATTCATAGGGTTTTGGAGAAGTTAAGGGAAGAAAAATTGTTTATTAATTTGAAGAAGTGCAGTTTTGTGAAGAAGGATTTAGTGTATCTGGGATTTGTAGTTTTAGCAGAAGGACTGAAAATGGAACTAGAGAAAGTGAAGGCTATCCTAGAATGGCCTACTCCAAGGAGTGCTACTAAGGTAAGATCATTTCATGCTTTTGCTAGCTTTTACAGAAAGTTTATTAGAAGTTTTAGCAGTATTTGTGGTCCCTTGATTGAAACAATGAGAGGGGATAGGAAAGAGTTTAAGTGGACTAAAGGGGCTAAGAAGAGTTTTAAACTGTTAAAACAAAAAGTTATAGAACAACCTATTTTAGTACTTCCTGATTTTAATAAGGTGTTTCAAGTAGACTGTGATGCTAGTGGTACTGCAAGAGGAGCTGTTTTGAGCCAAGAAGGTAAACCTGTTGCATATTTTAGTGAGAAGTTAAATGATGCCAAGAGAAAATATTATGTTTATGATTAAGAATTTTATGCTATAATTCAGGCATTGAAGAAGTGGAGACACTATCTACTTCCTAAGGAGTTTGTTTTATATACTGACCATCAAGCTTTGCAATATTTGAATACTCAAGGAAAGTTGAATCAAAGACATTTGAAATGGGTTGAATTTTTGCAGAGTTACACATTTTTTTTGAAACACGGGAGTGGAAAGTCTAATAGAGTTGCAGATTCTCTTAGTAGAAGACAAATTTTTCTAATAGAGATGCAGATCGAGGTGGTTGGGTTCAAGGAACTCAAGAGTTTGTACCCAGAGGATCCTGATTTTGGTGAAGCTTGGAAAGCTTGTACAGAACCTGTTACTCTAGACAGGATTAAGTGGCTAGATTTCATCATTCAAGATGGAATGTTATTCAGAGGGAGCCAATTGTGCATTCCATGAAGTTCTATGAGCGAAAATCTCATTAAGGAGAAGCATAGCGGAGGATTGGCTGGACATTTTGGTCGAGATAAAACCCTTGCTCTGGTTAGCGAGAATTATTATTGGCCATAGTTGCAGCAAGATGTCAAGAAGTTTGTACAAAGTTGTAGAGTATGTCAAATGGAAAAAGGAGCAAAGAAGAATACAGGATTGTATCAACCATTACCTGTACCAGAGAAGCCTTGGGAGGATATCAGTATGGACTTTGTTCTTAGTTTACCAAGGACTCAGCAGGGACATGATTCAATTTTTGTGGTGGTTGACAGGTTTTCAAAGATGGCACATTTCATTCCCTATAAGAAGACAAATGATGCTATTCATGTGGCTGAATTGTTTTCCAGACAAGTGGTGAGACTACATGGTCTGCCAAAGAGTATAGTTTCAGATCGAGACACTAAGTTTGTTCGATATTTCTGGCACACATTATGGAAGAAGTTGAAGATAGACTTGAAGTTTATCTCATCACATCATCCACAGACGGATGGACAGACAGAGGTGGTGAATAGGAGTTTGGGAAATTTGCTGAGATGTTTGGTTGGAGATAAGCCAACAGGCTGGGATTTGATTCTACCACAAGTAGAATTTGCTTACAATAATTTTGTCAACAGGAGCACTGGTAAATCACCATTCTAGATTGTATTTGGAAGTAGTCCTAGAAACGCTTCAGAGTTGAGGAAGATAGACAAAGGAGAGATAAGTAGTGCTGAAGCTGAGGATTTTCAGAACATTTGAAGAACATCCATGAGGAGGTAAGGAAGCACATTACCAAGATGAATGCACAGTATAAAGCTAAGGCAGATGAGAGAAGGAGGCACAAAGAATTTTAGGTTGGGGATGAAGTCATGGTTCATTTGCGGAAGGAGCGATTTAATGTTGGTACATATAACAAGTTGAAAATGAACAAGTTTGGGCCATGTAAGATACTGAAGAAGCATGATTCAGGGAATGCTTATGAGGTAGAATTACCTTCTAAGTTGAATATTTCACCAGTATTTAACATTGTAGATTTGATAGAGTACCATGAAGGGGGTGTTGAAGGAGAGGTCACAAAAACATAGTGGAGTATTCCAGCTACTACTTCATCTACCAAGGAGATTGAAGATATACTAGATAGTCATGTTGGTAGAAGCACAAGGAACGGGACATATGAAGAATATCTGGTCAAATGGAGAGGAAAACCTGTAGAAGATTCATCATGGCTGACAAAGGAGGAGGTTGACCAACTTGGTTTTCCCCTACACACCTGAGAAGTGACAGGGTCACTTCTCAAATTACCCCAGGTGTCTGATGCAGGAGAATCCTGGGTGTAAGGGCAATCTTGCATCACCCAAAAATATGTGTTTTTCTATTCAATAAGGGCTATTTTGTACAAAGCTGCTATTTTTGGAAACGTACTATTTTTAGTAAGTTGGTTGTTTGAACTCAGAATGTTCTAATTTTCCAGGTGAAGGTTCATCTTACTCATATAAGAATGCCAGTTGAATTTCATTGCCAGATCATCTGTATTGGCGAAGTTATTAAGGATTTACTGTTGAGATTTTAGGGTGCAAAACCTTTGAGCTCAAATTTTAGGACCTTAGAGGCTTCGGATCGAGGTTGAACCCCTAGCTAACTGACACTTTGCGAGTCAAGCACTATAGATCGTGATATCCCCTTTCTGGAAAGCGGTTATAATAGCCAATCGGAGCTAGGGTTCAAAAGTTATGGCTTCCGGAAGTTGGGCTACCTAATCTCATGTTTTGTAAATATTTAAAGCCAACCCTTTTGTAGTAAAAGTGAAAAAAAATTAAATGCTAAGGGTAGTTGGCCTTAATGGATAGATTTATGGAACCTTCTTGGGCGGTGGAAAATTGCCTATTTAAGGAAGGCCTGTGGTGTTTTCTAGGGCAATTCTGGGTGGTTATCTGAGGCTTTGTCCTACAGTTTATTGTAAGGGATGCCCATGTGGCTTTTGATATTGTAATTCTAAAGTTTGTAATTCCACATTTGTGGAGCCAATAAGAAGCTAATTTTCTGTTCTTGCAAATTTTTTTTGTTTCTCTTTGTTTTTGTCGTGTACTTGTGGTATTAAGTGGAGTCCCCTTCATCAGTAAAGTTGTGAGATATATATGTAAGATCTTTTTGATAAAGGTTGTGAGTGTGTTGTTAGAGAGTAAGTTCGATAGTTGGATGAGTTTTTGAAATGAATAGCAAAGCTGAGAACGACTGAGATCACTGAAAAACATTAAAGGAACTATCTAAGCACAAATGTTGCTTGTTTTTGTTCATGACTGAGAACACTTTGTAACCTCAAATATATTGTAAGAGGTGTAAACTCATTTGGCCCCTAACAGGGTGTTGTGAACCTTTAACATGGTTGTTTTGCCTCTAACAAGGAAATGTACTATTTAATATTCAGCTCCTAACATGGCTAGGTCTCCTTACAGGGACATTATACTTTAGTGCATGCTTGCGGGTACCATCCCCACCGAGGTTTTCCCTTGGCCAGGGTCTCCTCAAAAACAAAATATGGTGTTATGAGTATCGTGTCATTTTATTATGTTCTTTTCATTACTGAAAGTTTATGGTTGATATTTAAATGGTTGAAGAATTTAATAAAGTACTATAATACTGATTCACTCCCCTCTCAGTATTATCTAATCGTAACATACTATACCCATGAAACTCTATGAAAATTGTGATGGTCAGCTCCAGAACCCAACAAAAAGTCTTGTAGAATATTATCAAGTTTACTATATGAGGATTTAGAGGGAACACAACATGAATTATAGTACACATGAGTGAAAACCAAAACCTTTGAACTAATCTAGAATTTATGAACCAAATAAATTTAGTTGGTAACCCAGTAAGGAATTTTTTTCTCTATCCTAGAGAAAGCTGCATTCCATAGGTCAATATGAGAACCCTAGAAGGGAAAACAGATACCCAAGAATAAAAATCCCATTTCATGTCTTCCCAGACAATAATAATGTTTTCTAGAATGAACCACAACTTCATATAACTAGTTTCTTTGATAAAATAATAAAAAGAAGTATATAATAAAACTTAATAGTAAGAGCTTTGGAAATGATCTTTTAAGAGACATTGGAGAAAATAATGGTTTTCTAGTTGCATCTTTCCTTTGGATCCTTTATCTTAGAGACAAATTTAATATTCCCTTTGTTTATATGATGACCAAAGTATTGAGCTTTATAAGCCTCGCGGTGGACCTTAAAAAGGTTAGGACCCACACAAGGCCACAAGGCTTTGTATAATTCAAAAGGGAAATCATCACACCTCAGAGATGTGTCACCTTCCATGGAAGAAATGGATTCTTTAAAATCCTTGAAAGTTAATAGATAATCATAAAAAACTTTTGGAGACTCTAAGAGCAAGGAAGGAACAACTCCAAGGAACTCCTCTGAGCCTTCGTCTTTGGTAGGATAATTTCCCTGGGCATTTAACACCTTCTCCTAATGCATGAACAAGACTCAAAGAATATCCACTAGCTCAGAGAGCCTTATCTATCCTTCTTTTATGTGTTTAATACTAGGGGAGGAGTGATGAGCTCTAAGATCAAGAAAGAAGTATTTATAAGTGTTAATGTTAGTATCTTTAGAACTGTATGAACATTAGAATACATATAGTATATGTTGTTTAACAATAATATATTATATATGTTATATTTTATTAATCATATGACATTTAATATTAAATATTAAATTATTCTTAATTAATAATTGATTGTTGAAATATTATAAGATTGATTAAATTATAATTAATGGGAAGAGGCATGCCCTTTCTTATAAGTATTAATTAATAGACATATCCCATTAAGGGACATGTCTCTCCTATCCTCATTCCCAATATAAATGAAAAATAAATTATTGCATTTGGAAAACACATAAAACATAGAGTGTTATTACATTTGCAACTATCCTAAAACTTAACATGGTATCAGAGCCAGACTGCAAATGTAAGAGAGTAGTTTGTTGATGGTGACTGTGTGACTATCTCAAAAAATACAGGCTCAGTACAGGGACCATATCTTAAAATCCACGGTTGGATTTTTTTAAATGTTGGATATGTTGGTGAGAACCAAATGTGTATGGTTCTATGTGAAATTCATGAAAGCGACTTTCACTAAAGAGATATATTATTTTTTTATGATCATGGTCAAGAATTAACAAAGAAGCATGCATTCAAGGAAGGGTGTCTCTTTCTAGAATGAAAGCATCAATTATAGAGTGTCACCTCTCTTGGAGAAATCAAGTCATTTGATAAGAAAGAATGAGAATTGTTCAACAATATAAGAGTGGGAATTGTACATTGTGGGGGAGAATAATTAAAAGGGGAGATGTCTCTCAAATAATCTGAGAAGGTGTTTTATGATTTGATGTATATGGACCTTTATTGAAGCAACTTGTGTGAAGGATTTTGATGTGCAGATAAGTATTTATTATCCTTGAATATTAAATTTATCTACTCATTGTAGTATCTCTCTTATTTTTATTTCTATACGTACTATAAAATCTATTTTCCTTCATCTTTCCTAAGGATGCTCTTACAGGAAAATGAGAATTGACGTCAAATTCAAATGTAGTATGATGCTCCATTAGAAGAATAATTGATGAGGAGATAAGATGATTGATATTAAGAGGGAGTTTGAAAGTCCATTTATGTGATTGTATGATTTTAATGGCCCCACCTCATGTGGACACATAAAGAAGTGAAGACTTCCAAATGATTATCACTTGTAATTTTAGAAGTTATTAGAATGTGGCGACCTTAATATAACTTAAATAATGATATACATTATTTATAATGTTAAAATACATCATGATGAATTAAAGAAACAACTAAGTGTTAGATGTCATTAAATTGACAGTTTATGAGTTGTTTGCATAAATATATCTTGTAAAGAAATAACTAGGTGTTATATGTCATTAAATTGATGGTATATGAGTTGCATGTATATATACATATTGTAAAGCAACAAATAAGAATTATATGTCATTAAATTGATGGTATATAAGTTGTTTATATAGATATATCTTGTAAATCAACAACTAAATGTTAGATGCCATTGATGGTCTGAGTTGTTTGTATAGATAGGTATTTGGTGAATATTATGTGTTGATATTCTACAGGCCAATACCTTATTGATTACTTTGTGAATATCATATGTTGATGTTTTGATAGGCTAATATTCAGAGTATTTGGTGAATTTCATGTGTTGACATTCCGATAGGCCAATACTCAAGATATCAAATAATGGAAATCTTCTATTATGATAGTCATCTTATGGTGACTGAAACAGATCATAGTAGATAGAACTTGTAGATAGAATCGTCGATTTAGGAAATTCAAATTAAAGTTTGAGGATCTTGTGGATAGAATCATCGATGGAGGTAATCCACCTTAGAGCTTGTGGATAGAATCACTGATGGAGGCAATCCACCTGAGATCTTGTGGATATAATCATCGATGGAGGCAATGTACAAATTGAGACTATGTTTCTATTGATTACATCATGAGGATGATGCTTTTATTTCTTACATCATATGATTTATGTTTTCAAGTGTCATATAAGTGTTGACATTGGATTGATTTATCCTCCCTAGCTAAGAGGGAGTGTTGATGTTTTGTATAGCTATGGTGAGGGTCATAAGTGTTGACATAGGAGACCACTACACATTATGTTTGATCATCCTCCCTAGCTAAGAGGGAGTGTTAATGTTTGTAGCTTCAGTTGTATTATCATTACAATACATATAATATATATTGAATAATAATAATATATATTATATATGTTATATTATTATTAATCATATGAAATTAAATATTTAATATTAAATTATTATATTATTCGTAATTAATAATTGATTGATGAAATATTATAAGATTGATTAAATTATAATTAATGGGAAGAGGCATGTTCTTTATAATTAATAATGAATAGACATGTCCCATGAAGGGACATGTGTCTCCTAGCCTTATTCTGAATATAAATGAAAGACAGATTTTTGCATTTGGAAAACACATAAAACATAGAGTGCTACTACATTTGCAGCTATCACACATTGATAAAATAAAGTCTGGCATTGATCAGAGATCCTTTAGTAGAGCATTTCACTAGAATATCTTCTAGTGGTGGAGCTAAGAAACCCTAACCTGCATTTTAGGGAAGAATGAATTTGTAGCCAAAGATGCAAAAGTAGCACACAAATGCTTGGTGTTTGGATCATAAGATCATTGATGGTTCATGTTTAATTGTCTACCATAAATATGGAAAAATCACACTATGTGAGAGATTACATGATTCCACCAAGAAATCTAGCCATTTTATTGAGTGGGCTTGGACTCAAGATTCTAAACCTATTGAATGTGGGTCATTGTAGTTTGATGATGATGCAATGACATGTTAAAAAGGTACTTCATTTTAGAAGGATGCATATAAGATATTTACCATTCAATACTAAATTTGATGGGTAGTGGACTAGAAAAGTATCCTCATAATACTAGTAGAATTGGCACATATTTTTGACAAACAATTGGTCGAATATTCTACCAAGATAGGTGGAATGATCGACAAATGGTCTTGTCTCATTTTCTAGTCAAAATTTTGACACATCGTTGTTAAGGTCGAATGTTCCATGGCAATCTTGGTTGAAATTGACTTTTGAAATTGCCAAGTTTATGCATCGAACATTTGACCAATGTTGGTTGAAATGTTTGGCCCATTCGACCAGGATGCCAAAATCACCACGCTAAATTTTTACACAGAATGGTTGATATGTAGACCAGTCTTGGTGATGGTTTCAACCGAAGTGTATCAAAATTTTGACCAATAAGGAATGTTTAAAAAAACACCTGAAGATAAATATTGAGAGTAATCACCAACAACATCCTAGTCGGTGATTAGTCTATATATTTATCTTCAAGTGTTACTTGGCATTAATATATATTATTATATGAAGATATTGAGAGGGGGGGTGAATCAGATCTTGAAATATAAACACTTAAAGAAAACTGGTAACACATTCATACATAAATGAATCTAATGTAATCTCAAATAGCATCCACACCATGAAATAAGTAACACATTACACAATAATTTGGTAACCCAGAAACCCAAATAGGTACAACTGGGGTGGGGATGACACCCACAAAATTCTCCACTACTACAGTAATAAAGTGTACCTATTAAGGTTACAATGTTTGATTACAAAATGTAATCTACCCTGTTAAAGCTCTACTCTTTTAAAATCTTCATATCATTACAATCTACCTTGTTAAAGGATTTAAACTTACAATGAAGTAAGCACTCTATTAAGAGATAAATAAAGGCCTGCTAAAACCACTCTGTTAAGAAATTTTCACCTAATACAATGATTAGAAAGTCTCAAGTATTGATCCTTCGATATGCACTTTGATGCTGATGACGGATCTCCTCTTTCCAGTATCTCTTCTAATCTTATAATTTGATATACATTTTCTCTATTGTTCACTGTGTTATGCTCTACTTGATCTCTACTTCTAAATAGAATAACCCTCTATACATTTCACTTCAAAATATAGTCACTTCAATAATTACTCTTTTGCCTCTTGCACACACTCATAATAGGGTTTCAAAGCAATCTAATATATCTATATTGATCTGACAGTGAGATCTAGATCAATGATCAAGATCTGATATCCATTCCTTGATGGTAAAACAATTAATGCTTACAATGAGTCATGCATTAGATAAAACAATTAAATGCATAACTAACTCGGCCCAAAAATCTTATACAAGTTGGTTGGATCACTTATCTTTGATGTTTGTATCATTCTTGACAAGTATACAAAAAACTATTCTTCTCGGCACTTGACATCTCTGTCTCTACTCGGCTCGACAATGTAACTAGGCAAACTAAAAACTGCTCGACAATGTTGCTCGACCTTGCATAGTTTTAGCTCAGCCAAAGTGATAGCCAACTAAAATTGCCTAATGAAATTGTTGGAATTATGTTATATTTATCATCAGTGAAAACACTTATTCGATTTTGAATGCTTACCGAGCTCATCACTCAGTCCACAACTTATACCAAGCATTCAGTAATCACCTTGTAAAGCTCAGCGGTTAAACAGTTCAAACCGAGCAGAACAATGGTCACCGAGCATATGAATAGTTTAGCAGCGGTTACCGAGAAGAGCAACAAGTACCGAGAAGATGGTAGTCACCGAGCTTCACCGTAACTACCGAGCCATCAGTTGAAGCCAACCGAGAAGTCAGTTACTACCGAGTCACCAGCGGTTACCGAGTGACATTATATCTACCGAGTCACCAACGGCTACCGAG
>MU223266.1:1859544-1889849 GCA_018584345.1 Thuja plicata
AAATCTCCTAGCAGAGTGCATACTTCATTGTATGTTTGTAAATCCTCTAACAAGGTGGACCTAGCAGTCCTAATTGCTTCTAACAGGGCAGATCATCAGAAGTGATCAATGTAAGCCTTAACCGGCCAACTTTATACTGCAGTACCAAAGTTTTGTGGGTACCATCCCCACCCCAATTTTACTTTCTATTTGGAAGGTTTTTGGGTCACCAAATCTTTGTGTTTATGTGTTATGAATGATTATATTTTCATGCTTGCAGTAGATTAGATGAATGAATGGTTAAATATATACAAGTGCAGAAATGACTTAAAGTTTTAAAAGTTACTGATTCACCCCTCCCCTCTAAGGAACTTGGTTAGTCTTGATTATTTCCAACAGAAATGACTAAGTGTTGGGAACTAATCATCAACAAAACTTAGAGTTTAACAGTTTACCATTCAATGCTGAATTTGATGGTTAGTGGACTAGAAAAGTAGCCTCATAATACTAGTATAATTGGCACATGTTTTTGACAAACAATTGGTCAAATTTTCTACCTGTTTGTCCTCCCAAATTTGGAACAAATTTGGAGTGACCTTGTTAAAATTTTCAGATAAGCTAAGTGAGTAACCTTGAAAATTTTATGAGAAGGTTCAGTTAGAATGCTTGAAAAAGATACCCAGGTGATTTTCATTAGATATTAATTGAGAGGATGGTTCAGTACCTTTCATTTCACATATTCAGTGGGTTCCAACTCCTAAATTCCAAATCTGACATGTTTAGGGAGTAGTCATTTTGAGGTGGTTACCTAAATCTGCATTTTGCTAAAGTGTCATTTTGTTGTCTGGGGCCTAGTTTGCTTCTGAATATCGTGCACCCTATTGATTTTCATGAGTCACTACTTTGGGAATGGGTTACATGAATATTAGAGAACTTATGTTTTATATCTCAGCTCAGTCCAAATCCATTTGATAAGTTTCCATTTTCCCCAAAGTTGGTTACTCAGAACTGTTTGCATTTTTGTTTTGCTCAGAAATTTGAATAGCCCAGTTTGACAAGTTATAACTTTTGATCAGTTGATTCAATTGAGAAATTTAATTTTGTACTATGTTCCAGTGGTCACATACTTCATATTTTCTAGTTTCCAGATCATAATGAATCCATTTGAGTGATTTTCCAGTCTGGTTCTGTTGGCACTTTGTTAGGTTTCCCAAAGTTTTTGAATGATGATTTCTGGAATACCTTACTTTGAAGGCCTTCATCTTTGATCAGATGGATAGGTATGACATCATGGTCTATTCTTCAGTATTGTAAGCATGACAATGAACCAATATTTCCAGTTTGTAGATCCCTATGAAATCAGATGACAAGTTTTCTAGAACCATTCCGTTAGTGAATAATTTTGATTTCCTGAGTATTTAAGTACATAATTGCTAAGTTGTCCACTTTGAGGTCTTGAAAAAGTATACCCGGTTGAAAATTTTGGATAATTGAGTTGTCCCTCATATTTCAAACATAAAAGTGTACTCACTTGAGGATTTATAGATTCTTGCCAATCCAGTTATTCACTTTGCTAGAGCCTTTCCATTTCTGATTTATTAAAGTTTCACTGGAAATGCTGAATTCATAATTAAATGACATACTTTGTGGTTTCCCTATTTGCACTTGGTTTGAGGTCAAGTGAAATTGGAGGATGTTCTACATTGTAGACCTATAAATGAACCTCTTTAAAGATTTCTAGATTTTGATCAATCCAGTTGATCGCTTTGCTTCGCTGTTTCCAAATTTAGTTTCTACTTTTTCACTGTGTTAAAATTCAGTAAAGTGTTAAAATGCTAACATTTGCAAATTGGTATCAGTTGAATAGTTTTCTTTCATAGAAAGACAATTGAGGTTTTGCATTCTACATATGAAAGTTAACTTATGATTAGGGTATATGGATGTGTACATCAACCACATATCTTTGCCTACCATGTGCCATCAAGAGTTGCTGCCATGTAATTCATCTAGTAGTTTTTATTGACAGATAATGAGCATTTTGCGCCTTGCAGGAAGGGGACCTTAACCCCTAGGCAGTTCAATATTTTCAATTTCACTATTGGCAAAGGTGCCATTGATACAATCAGCTAGTGGTTGGAGAGTTGCAGAATGGGGGCAGCCTCATATAGATATATTTATCCTGAGGGTTTCATGGCAGGAGTTAGAAAGCTTTTAACCCCCACAATCCCTCACACAAATGTTCATTGTACATGTATAGAAGAGGATGCAACAAGAAAGATTCTTGATGAAGATGAAATCAGAACAAGAAGGGAGAGGATTCAGGAATTACTGAAGCTAGAAACAAAAATAAAGAGAAAGGGGTTGGCTTTTGGAGGCTTATATCCTGATTTTCCCTACTTTGATAGAATCAAAGCCATGATTGATAATTTCTATGTGCTTTGTGAACAACTTGAAAATGTTCTAGATAAGAAAGGAGTCCAGGATCCTGAACATTCAGAGTTAGAATATGAAAGTGGTAGTGATGGTGACTATGCCCGTCCACCTCAATATGATCAGCCTCAACAAGATGTTGTAGAGGCACCATAGTTGTAGGGAGAAGAGGGCCATATTATTGACCTAACAGAGGTCTCCCAGCTAAATGATGTAGAGGAGCCTTTAGCCAAAAGGCAAAAATTTGACATAGGTCAGCCTTAAACTGTTAGGAAGGAAAAGAAAAAGGATAAAGTAAGTGCCTTGGTTCCTCGGAATAGGTTATATGACCATAACCTAATAAAATTGATCAGAAAAGGAAAGAAGCAACAACTAGATATAGAGAAAAATATTGAGTTTCCTCTCAAGTCTTGCATTGATAAAATATTACTACATCAGCAACAATTTTTAAGTGCTGATAGTTTCATCAAGACTGATGAATTTAAAGATTTTTTGAGGTGGCATAAGAAGGAGGAAATAAGAGCTCAATTTAAATTTGATGGAGAGGAAAAAATCACAAATGAGGCTCTATAGGCCCTACAATCATATGACCCTGATAGTGAGGATATCTCACCAGATGAGGCCAGGTAGATGGTATTAAAAAGTGGCATATTGCTGGCTGAGGGCTGGGACTTGGCATAAGCTTTCATTATTGATCAGATAAGGAAAAAACCTGATTTGAAAATGGAAATTTAGGTGCAAATGGGAGACATGATAAAGGGTTTTGGGTATAGCCCAAAGTCTCAGGCCTTTTCAATGTGGAGCCTTTGCCCAAAATACCAGAAACCTCAGTTGGTAAACATCAAAGAGAATATGGTGGGTAATCAGATGGTTTGGTCAGTGCAAAATATAGGGGATCTAGAGATATCCTAGATTATGACACACTAGGCACACTTAAATGAGGACAAGAGCAAGAAACTATCTGATAAGTGTATCATTTTGATAGAAGAGACCAGTGCTTTGGCAAAAGACCCAGAGATGTGACACATCAAGATACACCAATAAAATCAGGTGATTGCTGAACTAATGAAGCAATTAGAAGAAAAGATTGAAGTGGTGTATATACCTTCACAACAACCTTTGCAAATTGAGGAGAAAGAAAAATCATAGGAGGTGGTTGAAAATGATGACATGGGAGAAAAGAAGAATGAGATAGCCTTGAATGCATTTAGGTGCATTTTGTAACGTAGAATTGATATATTGAAGGATAAGATAGATGTCATCCTCAATGCATATAATAACTTTCCCACCCTACACACAGAGATAACAGGGTACCTTGCTATATTAAACACTTATTTTGTTAATTGGTCTCCTAGGGTGAAACTATTTGAGAAGCTTGCCTTTTTGTAGGACTTAAAATCAGATTTACCCGAGGTGGTGACAGAAGTAGGAGATGAGATTAAAAACGTAAATGTGGCCTTGTCATTCTTCAAAGGCAATTTGAACCAAGTAGAGGCTAAATTAAGCTTGTTTTCTTCAAATTTCAACAGATTTGTTCCTCCCCTTAAAGGAGAAGATGATTAGATTAAGGCCTTGGAGGTCTGGAAGAATGAGTTTGACAGTAAGATGCCTAATAATGAGGCATTCATTTTAGGATCTGATTTGGATATTGAAGGCTTTAATAAGATTTTGGAAGAGGCCTTCAGAGCTGAAACTGACATCAATAAATTTCTAGTGGATGTTAAGAGAATCACTGATGTCAGGTGGGAAAGGAAAAAGGCACAGCTACAAAGCACTCAGGACTTCAAGTGGCCAACTGAAGATGAGGTGATAGCATGGGACCTGTTGACTAGGCCCAAGAAGAGGAAGCCTAAAATTGAGGAGGAAATTCTTGATGAAGAGTAGAGGGGAACACTTGGCACCTGATCATTGAGCACAGGGAGGTTAGATATTTATGGAGATAAGTATAAGTTAGCCTGTAATGGAGGTCACTTAGTCTTGCTACAAATACCAGAAGCTATCCTAAACATTGTCAGACAAAGGCACCAGATTCCAAAAAGGACAAAGAATATCAGATTTTTATCCTTTGTTTTTGTCCTCCCACCGCTTCTTCATTCTTTTCTTTTGTCTTTTCTATAATTTTAGGGTTAGGTTCCTTAAACCATCTGACTCTTTTTCCATCCTAAAATAAAGGATTCCAAGATGGTTACAGATCTATATATAGGATCAAAATTGTAATTGAGCAAGAGATGAAATATATAGAAAATCAACCTTTCTAGACTTTTGTTTGTGTCTTTCAAGCTTTTTATGTACTAAAGTAGGATCACATTAATAAAAATACAGTGCAATTCTAATCTACCTTCATTGTTGTCTCTTTAATTGTTGTGTATGCTCTTTTATGTTTGAATTTGTAAGGCAATTTCAAGCATTTTAGCTATAAGGTAGCTATCTAATCACTTGCAAGTTTCTTTCAAGGAAAGAACTAAGTTTTGTAAGTAGTTTCAGGGAGCATAACAATACTTAAGGATTTGATACAATATCATACATATGATAGGATAATTTTTATGGAAATTTATCTAAATTGTATATAAGTTGTAAGGCATCTTACAGTATTTTGTTTTTTATGTATCTCTGTGAACTTTAAGTTATTGACTCTATAGCCCAAAGGATAGGCACTGGTCTAGGAACTGATTTGATAATTTGTCATTATCCAAACATTTAAATACTATTCAAACCAAACATTCTAGAGTATTTTGTGTAAAATCAATTGTATTCCTAAGGGTTATAGTTGAAGTTTGTTGATTTCTTAAAGAGAAAATCAAATAGGTTATTCCTCCTAGATTCATAAGAGTTATAAAAGGAAAGAAGAATGTATTTCTTGGTTATGTTGATGTTTTCTATCATTAAGATACTGATTTGGATTGCCAAGCTTATCCTTAGAATAATCATAGTTATATGTATTGTTATATACATGTCCATCTAAAATAGAGCATTCAGCACATAAGGTTCAATCCACTCTAAAGATACTGTTAAGACAGTAATCAGTCATAGGTAAAACCTGCATGAGTCATTGGATCTTAAAAAATAAGGAGGTGGTAATAGATATCCTCAATGTTATCAAGAACCTCATAAATTAGTGTTTTTTCCATTGCTTGACTCATAGTGTCAAAAGGCATTAGGGGTCATAGAGTTGTTTAAGATTTCAAATATCTTTCAGAGGCCTAGCAAGTAAAAACCCTAACAAATTGGTGACTCTGCTGGGGATAGAGATTATAAAGTCTTGTTAAGAATTTTAGAATATCTATGGTGCTATTTTAAAAGTTTGAATCAGGTTACAGTGGAGTTTTTCCCATCTGAGTCACTTAACAAATTGGTGACTCTACTGGGGAACAATAAAAGGATAGCAAGTTTAAGATGTTCAATTCCTTGATTTGCTGAATCAACCTAGAGTCTAGTCATAGAGTCACTGTTTGCAAAGAAAATACATTCCTCAAATTTTTGAAAAGTGAGTCAAGCCTATTTATCTGTGATTGAAAAGTGTCTAAAATTCCAAAGCTATTGATGAAATATTTACACAACCTCACTACTAGTGAGTGGCGACTCTAAACTCAGATTTGCACTAGTGTGCATGTTAAAAAAAGATTACAAAGAACGTGAACTTGCAGTGATAGTGACAATAGATATTTGAAATATTTTGAAGCTGATTTGAAGGTGTTCTCAAAGCACATATTTTGCAATATCTCAAGTACATTCAGGTATTTCACAAACTTTTAATAGTTTTCATTATCAAGTGATTGCAACACTAAAGAAAAAAGGAATTAGGTGTAAAAGCAGTTTACATATTTCAAGTTTTTACTTGCATTTTTGCAAAATCTGAATGAAATGTGTACTAGATGAGAGTGGTAGTTTGTAAAAACAATTTTGACTACTAAGATGTTACAATTTAGTGATTGGAGGGGTAGTAATCTGTATGGGGCAATTATTTTTTAGGGTATCTATGGATATCCAAATCATATTCCATCAAAGGTTAGGGAGTGTTTGCCAAAGTTTGCTGGTTTTGGTGAGCAGTCAACTGAAGATCATTTAGAAAATTTTGCTGACCTCATAGATAGCCATAACATTTCACATGAGGATATATTGATGAAACTTTTTGTAATATCCTTAGTTGATGTTGCAAGAGATTGGTTTAGGAATTTACCTCATGGTGCAATAGAATCCATGGAAGCATTAGAAGCTTGTTTTATTAAAATGTTTAGTGATATTGAGCATATTAGTGATGCCGAGCAGTATGAGATTAAGGAGCACAGTGGTGAACATGACATATCTAAGTTAAAATATCCTATATTAGAGTTTGATTTTATCAAAGAAGAGATAGATATGTTGAGACAAAGACTTCAAGAAAGCGTGGTGTTACTTTTGCAAGGACACACTAGCAGAGAGGAAGGTGAATCACCAAGTGATTTTTACATAAGATTTGTTGATAAGCTATAGGGATATGGTATCATTTTTTTTCCTTGGGAGTATGTATTGGTTGAGTTATTTGTTCAAATTTGTTTCCCTTATACATGTAAGTTATCAATTGCTCAGAGGGCAGATTTTTTTCAGCAAGTTATAGAATCGATAAAAGGTTTAGAGGATGCTTCTTCTAAAGATATATATGATGTTGAAAACAATGATATTGAATATGAAATTTCTAAGATTATTGAAGAATCTAATGATAAATCTGACAGTGAATCTAAATTTAATGATATTGAAAGTGATGATTTTATGTTTAGTAATGATGAAGAGTCTACTGCTGGTGAAGATATTGCTGATTATGATATTGTAAATAAGCTTTATGAGAAACAAGACAATGAGAAAGACATATCCAACCAACAAGAAGAAAACTATGATGCAGACATGAGTGTTTGTAGTGAGGACATTACACAAGAAGATATGTTTTCAGAGGTTTCACTACAAGACTCCAACCAAGAATAAATTTGCAACATCATACAAGAAGACAATGAGGTAATGGATGTAAACGATGACAATGATTCACTACATAGTCAAGAGATTTCAGAATTATTGTCTTGTGAATATCTCATATTTTCAAAGAATGATAGACTTCAATTTCAGCATTTCACACACATTGACTTTGACAAGGGATATATATCAGATGCTCAGAGCCGTGATACTAATATTTATAATTTTCCTTGCAATTCTTTTTCACAAGATTACAACAGCATTCAATTTGATTCTTCAAATAATGAGAGCATCAGTGTGTATTTAGATTCAAAAGATGAAGAGATTTCAGGTATGATATTGAGTACTAAATGGGATAGTGATGTTGAATATGAATCTTTCTTTGATTCTAAATCTTCCATAAAGTCATTTTATGATGAACTTTTAGTCACTCAACATATGTAGTTGCCAAATGTGTTTCTTGATATTCTCCCTCCCACCCACTAGCAAGTTAGTGAATTGTGTGAGGATAGAAGTTTAGCTGAGAGCTCTTTATGGATTTCTGATTTAGATATGCAAACCACTAACAAGTTGCAGGATCACTTTTCTTCTGAAGAGCAGAATATGGATTATGACATGAAATTGTCATGTTATGATAAGGACAAAGCTTAGAAAACTTGTTCTTTCTCTCTCACAAAGGTTCAAAATAACATGCATTATATCCTTGTTGTTCATAATGATCCAGGTTTTGGCATTTCTCAGATTGTTGTTCTGAATCCATTACAGAAAGGGTTGAATCATGTTTTAAATGGTGAATGTTGTAAAGTTTAGTCTGCTTTCTCCTTTGATCTACAAGTTATTAATGTGAATGGACCTAATGATTCTTTCCCAAGTAGCATGACATAGGTTGAGTATCCCTCCTTTCAGTTGAAAGGTGAGTTTTTCAGTTATGGTTTGAAAATGAAAGATGATAAAAGTCAGAGATATCAAAGTATGTTCTTATCTAACAAATGTAACATGTATATGCCACAAAGTTTTTATGATGACAATCTACCTAATGTTTATGGAATCTCATATGAAGAATATGCATATTTTTTGTCATGTGATGTGTTGATACAAGATGAGAGTGGATTCGACAAGACAGATAAGAGTGGTATGGTTATCATATTTTTAAAACATGGGGCAGAGAGCTTTGTGTTTGACAGAGGTAAGAGTTGATCTCAGTTTTGGGGCTTCAGGTCTTTTGTAGATAGTGAACATTTTGTACAGTTGCTTTCCCTTTTAGTTTTTCTTCTTCTTTTAGTAAGAGGTTTCCCCATTTTTTGAAAAGTTTTGAGAGGTGAAGGTGAAAAGAGGAAAGCGAAAAGTGATAGAATCTAATTTTTTGTTTTGGGGTGATCTGCTACTCCAGAGATCTATGGTTCTCAGTATAAAATTGCATTTAAACCATCCTCATTCAAAGATACTATTGGTCCTCCCAAATTTGGAACAAATTTGGAGTGACCATGTTAAAAATTTTAGATAAGCTAAGTGAGTACCCTTGAAAATTTTGTGAGAAGGCTCTGTTAGAATGCTTGAAAAAGATACCCTGGTGATTTTCATCAGATATTAAATGAGAGGATGGTTCAATACCTTTCATTTCACATATGCAGTGGGTTCCAACTCCTAAATTCCACATCTGACATGTTTAAGGAGTAGTCATTTTGAGGTGGTTACGTAAATCTGCATTTTGCTAAAGTGCCATTTTGCTATCCAGGGCCTAGTTTGCTTCTGAATATCATGCACCCTGTTGAGTTTCATGAGTCACTACTTTGGGAATGGGTTACACACATATTAGAGAACTTAAATTTTAGATCTCAGCTCATTCCAAATCCATTTGATAAGTTTCCATTTTCCCCAAAGTTGGTTACTCAGAACTGTTTGCATTTTTGTTCTGCTCAGAAATTTGAATAGCCCAGTTTGACAGGTTATAATTGTTGACCAGTTGATTCAATTGAGAAAGTTCCTTTTTTTCTATGTTCAAGTGTTCACATACTTCATATTTTCCAGTTTCCAAATCATAATGAATCCATTTGAGCGACTTGCTAGTCTGATTTTGTTGGAACTTTGTTAAGTTTCCCAAAGTTTTTGAATGCAGATTTATGAATACCTTACTTCGAAGGCCTACATCTTTGATCAGATGGATAGGTATGACATAATCATCTATTCTCAAGTATTGTAAGCATGACAATGAACCAATATTTCTAGTTTGCAGATCCCTATGAAATTAGATGACAAGTTTTCTAGAACCATTCTGTTAGTGAATAATTTTGATTTCCTGAGTATTTAAGTACAGAATTGCTAAGTTGTCCACTTTGAGGTCTTGAAAATGTATACCCGGTTGAACATTTCAGATAATTGAGTTGGTCCTTATATTGCAAACATAAGAGTGTACTCACCTGAGGATTTACAAATTCTTTCCAATCAAGTTATTCACTTTGCCAGAGCCTTTCCATTTTTTATTTATTAAAGTTTCACTGAAAATGCTAAATTCAAAATTAAATGACATACTTTGTGGTTTCCCTGTTTGCACCCACTTTAAGGTCAAGTGTAATTGGAGGATGTTCTACATTCTAGACCTAGAAATGAACTCCTTTGAAGATTTATAGATTTTGATCAATCCAGTTGATCACTTTGCTTCTCTGTTTCCAAATTCAGTTTCTACTTTTTCACTGTGTTAAAATTCAGAAAAGTGTTTAGATGCTAACATTTGCAGATTGGTATCAGTTGAATAGTTTTCTTTCAGAGAAAGACAAATAAGGTTTTGAATTCTACATATGAAAGTTAATTTATGATCAGGGTATATTGATGTGTACATCCACCACATATCTTGCCCTACCACGTGCCATCAACAGTTGCTGCCAAGGAATTCATCTGGCAGCTTTTATTGACAGATAGTGAGCATTTTGCGCCTCATAGGAAGGGGACCTTAACCCATAGACAGTTCAAGATTTTTGATTTTACAATTGGCAAAGGTGCCATTGATATAGTCAGCCAGTTGTTGGAGAGTTGCAAATGGGGGCAGCCTCATATAGATATATTAATCCTAAGGGTTTCATGGAAAGAGTTAGAAAGATTTTAACCCCCACAATCCATAACACAAATGTTCATTCTACATATATAGAAGAGGATGCAATGAGAAAGCTTCTTGATGAAGATGAAATTAGAACAAGAAGGGAGAGGATTCAGGAATTACTGAAGCTAGGAACACAAATAAAGAGAAATGGGTTGGCTTTTCAAGGCTTCTATCCTTATTTTTCCTACTTTGATAGAATCAAAGCCATGATTGATAATTTCTATGTTCTTTGTGAACAACTTGACAATGTTCTAGATAAGAAAGGAGCCCAGGAGCCTGAACATTAAGAGTCACAATATGAAAGTGGTAGTGATGGTGACTATGCTCGTCCACCTCAATATGATCAGCCTCAACAAGATGTTGTAGAGGCACCACAGTTCTAGGGATAAGAGGGCCATATTATTTACCTAACAGAGGTCTCCCAACCAGATGATGTAGAGGAGCCTTCAGCCAAAAGGCAAAAAGTTGACATAGGTCAGCCTTCAACTATTAGGTAGGAAAAGAAAAAGGATAAATTAAGTGCCTTGGTTCTTGGGAATAGGCTATATGACCATAACCTAAGAAAATTGATCAGACAAGGAAAGAAGAAAAAAATAGATATAGAGGAAAATATTGAGTTGCCTCTCAAGTCTTGCAATGATGAAAGATTACTACATCAACAACAATTTTTAAGTGCTGATAGTTTCATCAAGACTCATGAATTTAAAGAATTTTTGAGGTGGCATAAGAAGGAGGAAATAAGAGCTCAATTGAAAGTTGATGGAGAGGAAAAAATAAAAAATGAGGCTCTATCGGCCCTACAATCATATGACCCTAACAGTGAGGATATCTCACCAGATGAGGCTAGGTAGAAGGTATTAAATAGTGGCATATTGCTGACTGAGGGCTGGGACTTGGCCTCAGCTTTCATTATTGATCAGTTAAGGAAATAACCAGATTTGAAAATGGCAAGTCAGGTGCAAATGTGAGACATGATAAAGGGTTTTGCATATAGCCCAAAGTCTTAGGCATTTTCCATGTGGAGCCTTTTCCCAAAAGGAAAGAAACCTCAGTTGGTAAACATCGAAGAGAATATGGTGGGTAATTAGATGGTTTGGTTAGTGCAGAATACAAGGGATCTAGGGATATCCAAGATTATGACACACTAGGCACACTTAAATGAGGACAAGACCAAGAAAATATCTGATAAGTGTAGCATTTTGATAGAAGAGACCAGTGCTTTGGCAAAATATTGGGAGATGTGCCACATCAAGATACACAAATAAAATTAGGTGATTGCTGAACTAATGAAGCAATTAGAAGAAAAGCCTGAAGTGGTGTATGTACCTTCACAACAACCTTTGCAAATTGAGGAGATAGAAAAATCAGAGGAGGTGGTTGAAAAGGATAACATGGGAGAAAAGATAAATGAGATAGCCTTGAATGCATTTTGGTGCATTTTGCAACATAGAATTGATATATTGAAGGATAAGACAAATGTCATCCTGAATGCATATAATAAGTTGCCCACCCTACACATAGAGATAACAAGGTACCTTGCTATATTAAACCCTTATTTTGTTAATTGGTCTCCTAGGGTACAACTATTTGAGAAGCTTGCCTTTTTGCAGCCCTTAAAATCAGATTTACCTGAGGTGGTGACAGAAGTAGGAGATGAGGTTAAAAAGGTAAATGTGGCCTTGTCATTATTCAAAGGCGAGTTGAACCAAGTGGAGGCTAAATTGAGCTTGTTTTCTTCAAATTTCAACAAATTTGTTCCTCCCCTTAAAGGAGAAGATGATAAGATAAAGGCCTTGGAGGTCTGGAAGAATGAGTTTGACAGTAAGATGCCTAATAACGAGGCATTCATTTTAGGATTTGATTTGGATATTGAAGGCTTTAATAAGATTTTGGATGAGGCCTTTAGAGCTGAAACTGACATTAATAAATTTCTAGTGGATGTTAACAGAATCACTGATGTGAGGTGGGAAAGGAAAAAGGCACAGGTACACAGCACTCAGGACTTCAAGTGGCCAACTAAAGATGAGGTGATAGCATGGGACCAGAGAACTAGGCCCAAGAAGAAGAAACCTGAAATTGAGGAGGAAATTATTGATGAAGAGTAGAGGGGAACACCTGGCGCCTGATCATTGAGCACAAGGAGGTTAGCTATTTATGGAGATAAGTGTAAGTTAGCCTTTTATGGTGGTCACTTATTCTTTCTACAAATACTAGAAGCTATCCTGAGCATTTTTAGACAAAGGTGCCAGATTTGAGAAAGGACAAAGAATATCAAATTTTTATCATCTATTTTTGTCATCCCACCGCTTCTTCATTCTTTTCTTTTATATTTTCTATAATTTTAGGGTTAGGTACCTTAAACCATCTGAAGCTTGTTGCATCCTAAAATAAAGGATTCCAAGATGGTTAAGAACCTATATATAGGATCAAAATTGTAATTGAGCAGGTGATGAAATATATAGAAAATCAACCTTTCTAGACATCTATCTGTGTCTTTCAAGCTTTCAAGCTTTTTATGTACTAAAGAAGGATCATATTAATAAAAATATAGTGCAATTCTACTCTATCTTCATTGTTGTCTCTTTAATTGTTGTGTATGCTCTTTTATGTTTGAATTTGTAAGGCAATTTCAAGCATTTTAGCTATAAGGTAGCTATCTAATCACTTGCAAGTTTCTTTCAAGGTAAGAACTAAGTTTTGTAAGTAGTTTCAGGGAGCATAACAATAGTTAAGGATTAGATAAAATATCATAGAGATGACAGGATAATTTGTAAGGCATTTTATCTGAATTATATGAAATTTGTAAGGCATCTTACAATATTTTGTTTTTTATGTATCTCTGTGAACTTTAAGTTATTTATTCTATAGCCCAAAGGATAGGCACTGGTCTAGGAATTGATTTGATAATCTATCATTATCCAAACATATAAATACTATTCAAACCAAACATTTTAGAGTATTTTGTGTAAAATCAATTGTATTCCTAAGGGTTGCAGTTGAAGTTTGTTGATTTCTTAAAGACAAATTCAAGTAGGTTATTCCTCCTAGATTCATAAGAGTTATAAAAGGAAAGAAGAATGTATTTCTTGGTTATGTTGTTGTCTGCTATCATTAAGATATTGATGGATTGACAAGCTTATTCTTAGAATAATCAGCACATAAGGTTCAATCCACTCTAAAGATACTCTTAGGACAATAATCAGTCATAGGTAAAACCTACCTGAGTCAGTGGATCTCAAAAAAGAAGGTGGTAATAGATATCCCCAGTGTTATCAAGAGCCTCATCAATTAGTGTTTTTTTCCCTTGCTTGAGTCATAGTGTCAAAAGGCATTAGGGGTCATAGAGTTGTTTAAGATTTCAAATATCTTTCAGAGGCCTAGCAAGAAAAAACCCTAACAAATTGGTGACTCTACTTGGGATAGAGATTATAAAGTCCTTTTAAGAATTTCATAATATCTTTGGTGCTATTTTAAAAGTTTGAATCAAGTTACAGTGGAGTTTTTCCCATCTGAGCCGCTTAACAAATTGGCGACTCTACTGGGGAACAATAAAATGATAGCAAGTTTAGGATGTTCAATTCCTTGATTTGCTAAATCAACCCAAAGTATGGTCATAGAGTCACTGTTTGCAAAGAAAATATATTCCTCAAAGTTTTGAAAAGTGAGTCAAGCCTATTTGTCTGTCATTGCAAAGTGTTAGAAAGTCCAAAGCTATTGAAGAAATATTTACACAATATCATTACTGGTGAGTGGTGACTCTGAGCTTTGATTTGCACCAGTGTGCATGTTAAAAAAAGATTAAAAAGAAGGTGAACTTACAGTGATAGTGACAACAGATATTTTACATATTTTGAAGCTGATTTGAAGGTGTTCTCAAAGCACATATTTTTCAATAGCTCAAGTACATCTAGGTATTTCACAAATTTTTAATAGTTTTCATTATCAATTGATTGCATTAGTAAAGAAAAAAGGAATCAGGTGTAAAAGAACTTTACATATTTCAAGTTTTTACTTGCATTTCTGCAAAATCAAAATGAAATGTGTACTAGATGAGAGTGGTAGTTTGTAATTTTTTTTCACTCCTAAGATGTCATAATTTAGTGATTGGAGGGGTAGTAATTGTTGGAAAGTTGACTTCCTGAGGAAGAATGAATTATTTTGTGTTGTCAATCATGGAAACAAAGTCATACTAAGTTTCTGTCAATGATAACTTAGGAGATAAAATGACTAAGTACAAAATACAAAGCAGTCAGACAGATATAGTGATCATCACATCAACGCACATGCTAGAAAGCACACCAGAGCATGTGTGCTTAGGTATATACTCTATGTTGTATATACATGCTATATCCAAATGCACAAGGTATAGAACATCAGTATAGAAAAGATACAGACAGATTAGTACACTGCAGTCCAGGAAACAGTCCAGAATACAGAGCACAAAAGCTGACTACTATTTTTATCAGCGTGTATTATTTTGTGATGCTAAGGCTATGCGCCTTTAGTTATAAGTTTTTTATGATGTAATTAATGTTTTTTTAAACACACTTGAGCCAACTTGTTCAAAAGCATTGTATATTTTGTTAAGAGGCCGACTAAGTATTATGTTTTGGCTAAGTATTATGTTTTGGGTCGCGCCTATTCATTTGTAAAGATATATTGTTATGTTACAGCATGCAAGAGAAGTCAATATTTTTGTAAGAAGAAGTTATAGAGGGATATTATATTGAAGTTAGAAGATGATATAGGTCTTTGAAGAAGTAAGAGCATCCACACATACACAGAACTGATCAGACAATAGTGTCACTACAGCAGTTCATTTTTTATATAGTGCATATCAACATTCAGAGGGTTTTAGCCTTCATCTTATTGGACAGTGAGTCCTTGGATAGTGAGTCCACCACCCCTAATAGGGTTATTATAAAAGACTCTTAACAAGGTCAGACCCTTAACCAGGTCATTGTACTCAATTTGTAAAGACTGCTTCTAACAAGGCAAAGGAACTTTAACAGGTTCATTATAACTAATATAATATTTTGTGGGTACTAATCCCCACCGGAGTTTTCCTCTGATCAAGGTTCTCCATAATCAAATCATGTGTTATGTGTTGTTGTGTTAATATTCTTGAATGCATATTTTTTTTATGTTTAATTGCCTGAAATATAATAAATAGATAATCACTGATTCATCCCCCCCTCTTAGTGTTTCTAACAATTGGTATCAGAACTCTGGTCCTCGGAAATAACGTTTAACCACTTGAGGAGATCACGGACTCAGCTGAAGCAAAACATTTGAAAAATAATCTTGAAGCAACTCTTGAAGATCATGACAGATCAGAGAAGGAAAATGAAGAACTAAGATTGAAAAATGATGGCTCTCAAATACTTATCAAAAGGCTAATAAAAGATCTAAAAGATTGTTCTACAAGTGATCTAGGACAAATGGCCAAAATTCTTAATGAAGAGAATAAATCTCTAAAGGATAAACCTGAAGATCTAGAGGAACAACATACAGATGGATAGAACACCATTGAAGACAAGATCAAAGAAAGCAATCAATTAGAAGATGAACTTTTGCAGGCAAACATGAAAGTCTTGAAATTGGAAAACATGAAGAAGAAGTTGGAATCTGAATTAACAAAAGCAAAGAATAAGATTGATAAACTCCACACAAGTTTTGATTTGATTCAATCCCATCTCAATGCGCAAAGAAAAAAGGGGAACACTACTAGTCTTGGATTCAGTACAGCACTAGATGAAACAAAATCATCACAAGAGAAAGAAAAAACACTTGAAGCATCTTCAGAAACTAAGAAAGTTGAAGATACTATAGAGGTTATATCTGAACCACCTAAAGAGAAATCAGACAAGTTAAAAAAAAATTTTATGCATGTAATAAACATGGGCATTTGGCAAGAGATTGCAAAGAGGTGAGACCTTTTAATGGTTATTTTTTCTCTTGTAATAAATTTGGTCACAGGGCTATACATTGAAGAACTCAATCATAGTAAAATCAAAGAAGAATGAATCAAAAAAATCAGAGAAATCAACCTCAAAAGAACTTACATAAAACTACATGTCAGATATGCAACTATAATGGACACAGCAAAGCAATGCAACATGATGAAGAAAAACATCAGACCTCCTATCATTTGTCACACATGTGGAAAGGCTGGACATATCACAAAGTTTTGTAGATCCAAAACTCAGAAGCAAGATGAACCTAAAAAGTTTCTATTTGAAGAGAAAGGAGAAGTCAATTTTGTCAAAGCAAATGAAGATTCAATCAAAGTTTGAGTTGAAGTAAATAAGGACAAAGATGTTGAAACAGTAGTTGATGCATCCACAGTGGACGCACCCTCTACTTCTGCTTGAATAGACCTTCCTGGTCTTAGGGGGAGCTATTCTAGCTCAGAACCCCTACATGGTTGGTGTACTCACATCAGAGTATGCACCTTTGGATTCATGGTTAAAAGCACAAGTTATAGCTATATGCATTCACACATTATCTGAAATGCATTGGTATAAAAGTTTGAAAATCTCTATGTATGGTTGCAAGTATTAAATGCGAAAGATTGTATAAAAAGGAATTTGTATTAGATCATTCTCACATTTACATTTGAAGAGTAGGAAGTTGGAGAGAATTGGAGCACTAAGACATCCAGGCACAAAGGCATAGTAGTTTAAAAGTTGGAACGAATGGTTAATCAGTCTGAAATGGAGCCCTAGCTGTCGTGCTGTTTCAGAATTTCATGGAAACCCTACTTAAACAATGACCAAGTAAGTAATAGAGACCCTAGTTGTATTTGATGTAGTAGAAAGGAAGAGATTCATATTTAAGAAGCATCCATTCAAGTCTATACTGGATGATGTGGAAGGGGCTTTCTCCAAAACCCCACTTGGCATTGTTCATGTAGAAGATATCTACGCATACATTTACTATAAAAAGGAATCATTAGGAGATGATAATATAGCTTCTCACATGGCATCAATGCTAAATAAAGACTTCACATTCAAAGATGAGTTCACCAACTTACAAGATAACCCTATTGTCGAGTACTCAAATGCGCATGAGTTTGAAGAACCATAATGGGTGAAAATTCAATTAAGAAAAATTAAGGATGATATTTTCTAGATTGGAGATGTCCTAGTTCGAATCACTACTGAACTAATCCATCAGTTAACCAAACTTCCAATGACTGGACCTATGCTTGCCACTAGCAAGGATGTCAAGAAACAAATTGAGAAATTTTGTTTGTCTAAGAGTGATATGCATGGAATGAAAATTGACCCTATCAAGGAAGATGACATTAAACTCATGACTATGATACTTGGATACAAGTTTCACCATGCAAGCAGGTTGAATAGTGTCTCTACTACAATAGTTCTTACAGCTATCAGAATAGTGAAGGACAAGACCCAATACAACCTATATGAGACCTTGCATGGTCAATTGATTGACAATATCAGAATCATCAAGCATGACATAAGCAAAACATTCAGGTTTGGATCTTTGATCATCTATTTATATCACCATATAGTTGGAAAGGTTGCAGACCTTCATCTAGACAAAATAAAACCTACAATGACTCAGATATCTCTTAAAGCCACTGTAGAAAGTAGTGCAAGAGATAAAATGGATATTGACATAAAGATATTCAGGGTAAAAATTCAAAGCAGGTTCAGACTATCTGAGAAGATAGTTGAAAAATACAAAGATACAATATGCTTTATGGTAGAGATAGATTGCACATGTATGGAGGTTGTTGAGCCTAGAACTAAGTGGATTCATCCACTAGGGTATGAGGTTGAAGACCATGTGTTAGAAGGATATGCGGAGGTCTTATTGTCAGCACCTAAAGACCCTAATGAACCTAGATGGGCCACCTATAGAGAAAAGATCGACGAAGTGGATATTGAACTAAAACTTGTTGTTAACAAGAGGAAAGCATCCAGAATGACATCCAACATTCTGAGAAAGCATGGAGTCACACAAGAATATTTGGATAAGGGAAAATAAGCCAAAAATGCACAATTTAAAATTGAGAAAACTATTGAAACTCAGAAGAAGCAGAAGAAAAATGAGGAGAGTACCATTGTGCCTACCACAACCATTGATCTAGATACTTCTCCACCTTCTGTACCTAGAAAGAAACCAAAAGGAAGGAAGAAAGTAGCTACAAATCATCCATCCTCAAGAGCTACTCAGAGAAAAGCTAAGAATATTCAAGCTCCTCCTGAGGTAGTCTTTAGACCCAGTCTAAATATCTTGAAGAATAGGATTATAAATGAAGGAATATTGGATACACTTTCCAAATTCTATGACAAATATCAAGAAATTGATAAGACTAAGATACATTCTATGCTCATATCTCATATGATCAAGTTTAAGAAATAAGTTCTTGAACTTAAGACAGTAATACCAGATCAATTATGGAACATATTGGAGATCATGAAAAGACATGCTATAGAAGAAGACATGAAGCTAAGACAAGGAACCTTGGATACTCTTCTTCTTGTTTGTTCACATGATGAGAAGGCTATTCTATTAGACCTAGTAAAGCCTCATCTCCATAGTAAGACAAGAACTCTATAGAGTATGAACAAAGACTATGAGCGGGTTGGAAAGGAGACTGAAAAGGCATTTGCACAAGTATTTATGGATAGACATATGTATCCACTAATGGCACCTACAACAAAGGTCACCCTAGCTCCTCCAAAATAGGTTACAAATCCAAAAATTCAGATTACACCTATGATAGGTCCATAGGTCTCTGTGCCCACAGTGACAATAACTGCTGATAAATCTAAAGACACAAAGGACACTATAGTGATTGATGATGTAAAGATTTCTATGATAGCTTTAGATAATGATATGGATAAATTTTATGAAGCCTTTGTTAATACCAAGGCCATGAACATTGATGATACATCTTTACAACAGGATGGAGTTCTTTTGATTGATCCAATAGATTTGGATAAGGAGAAATACACTTAAGTTGATGAGTCACCAGTTAAAGAGGTACATATCAAAAGTGAATGTGTAGACACAAGTCAGAATACTATTCTGTCACCATCCACCTCATTGTTGTCAAGGTTAACTCCTGATTCAGCAAGTTTTGACACATGGGAAGAAGAAGACCTCATTAAGATCAGCATCCTTGCCATGGAAAATTCAAAGGAGAAACATGTGATGAGGAACCCGTGCTTTGTTGAATCAATAAACATTTTGAATGAGTTAGTTTCTGCTGATAAGAAAGTTGCAAAAGTTCAAACTATTGAACATGTGGATAGTGTACTAACAAACTTCAAGTCACACTTCACCAACTTAGTAGAGATAGCTACTAAGATTGCAAAAGATGAGTATAAGAAGGAAATATTGAATGAAGTGGTGAAGAACGTTACCTTGGATCTGAACTCTCTGAAGATTGGATAGTTTATATTGAAAGGACTAGCAGAAAAAGGGAAGAAAGTCATAGCAAACTGCATGGATAGAGTGAAGCTCACCTCCAAGCACACTAAAAAGATAGTTGAAGTAGAGGAAATGGTGTACAACATAATAAAATATGTTGATAATTCCATGTAGGACATGAACATATGCAATAATGTCTACCAAGGACAGCTGGAAAAAATTGAGAAGGCAAAGCTAGAAATTAGCAAAATAAGAGTTAGAGAAACTCAGTTGAGAAATGCACTTGCACCTTCACTAGCAGTCCTAAATGAGAACATCAAATAGATAGATGACACAATGCAGACTTATGATCAAGGTCCTTGCTTGGATCTAGTGAAAATGGAGAAGTTAACATATGCTTTATGCGCGCACCTCAAAACAGTTGATGCAATGAAAGCATTCTAGCAGAAAGAGATTCAGTCTCTTCAAGTTGTGTACCCGGATGTATATATGGAGTAAGTATGAAGACTTATAGTTTTTTTCACACCTTTATCATTCATGTTAAAGGGGTAGTAGTACAGAATGTGTAGATGGGGAGTAGTATATATGTATATATCATTAAGTTATGATATACATTCATTTTTGAATGAAGTCATTTTGAGTAACTTAGCCACATTCCTTTGTTGCCATAAATGACAAAGGGGGAGATTGTTGGCAAGTTGACTTCCTGAGGAAGCATGACTTATTTTGTGTTTTCAATCATGGCAACAAAGTCATACTAAGTTTTTGTCAAAGATAACTTAGGAGATAAAATGACTAAGTACAAAATATAGAGCAATCAGACAGATACAGTGATTAGCACATCAGCGCACATGCTAGAAAGCACACCAGATCATGCGTGCTTAGGTATATACTCTATGTTGTATATACATGCTATATCCAAATGCACAAGGTATAGAACATTAGTACAGAAAAGATACAGATAGATTAGTACACTGCAGTCCAAGAAACAATCCAAAATATAGAGTACAGAAGCTGACTACTATTTTGATCAGTGTGTATTATTTTGTGATGCTAAGGATATGCACCTTTAGTTATAAGTTTTTTATGATTTAATTAATGTTTTTGTAAACACACTTGAGCTGACTTGTTCAGAAGCATTGTATATTTTGTTAAGAGGCCAACTAAGTGTTATGTTTTGGGTTGCACCTATTCATTTGTAAAGATATAAGTATGTAATGTATTGTTATGTTACAGCGTGCAAGAGAAGTTGATATTTGTGTAAGAACAAGTTATAGAGGGACAGTATAATGAATTCAGAAGATGATATATCTCTTTGAAGAAGTAAGAGAATCCACGCATACACAAAACTGATCAGACAACAGTGTCACTACAACAATTCATTTTTTATATAGTGCATATCAACATTCAGAAGGTTGTAGCCTTCATCTTATTGGATAGTTAGTCCTTGGATAGTGAGTCCACCACCCCTAATAGGGTTATTGTAAAAGACTCTTAATAGGATCAGACCCTTAACCGAGTCATTGTACTCAATTTGTAAAGACTACTTCTAACAGGGCAAAGGAACTTTAAGAGGTTCATTATACCTAGTACAATATTTTGTGGGTACTAATCCCCACTGGAGTTTTCCTCTGATCAAGGTTCTCCATAATCAAATCATGTGTTATGTGTTCTTTTGTTAAGATTCTTGAATGCATATTTGTTTTATGTTTAATTGGCTGAAATATAATAAATAGATAAACACTGATTCACCCCCCCCTCTCAGTGTTACTAACAGTAATTTTTTTGGGGCAATTAGTTTTGAGGGTATCTATGGATATCCAAATCATATTCCATCAAAGGTTAGGGAGTGTTTTCCAAAGTTTGCTGGTTTTGGTGAGCAGTAAGCTGAAGATCATTTAGAAAATTTTGTTGACCTCGTAGACAGCCATAACATTTCACATGAGGATATATTGATGAGACTTTTTGTAATATCCTTAGTTGATGTTGTAAGAGATTGGTTTAGGAATTTACCTCATGGCTCAATAGAATCCATGGAAGCATTAGAATCTTGTTTTATTAAAAGGTTTAGTGATATTGAGTAGATTAGCAATGTAGAGTAGTATGAGGATAAGGAGCACAGTGATGAACATGACATATCTAAATTAGAAGATCCTATATCAAATTTTGATTTTATAAAAACAGAGACAGATATGTTGAGATAAAGACTTCAAGAAAGCGTGGTGTTACTTTTTCAAGAACACATGAGCAGAACGGAAGGTGAATCACCAAGTGGTTTTTAAATAAGATTTTCTGATAAGCTACAAGGATATGGTATCATTTTTTGTCCTCAAGAGTATGTATTGGTTGAGTTATTTGTTCAAATTTGTTTCCCTTATACATGTAAGTTATCAATTGCTCAGAGGGCAGATTTTTTTCAGCATGTTATAGAATGGATAAAAGGTTTAGAGGATGCTTCTTCTAAAGATATATATGATGTTGAAAACAATGATATTGAATATGAAATTTCTGAGATTATTGAAGAATCTAATGATAAATCTGACAGTGAATCTGAATTTAATGATATTTAAAGTGATGATTTTATGTTTAGTAATAATGAAGAGTCTACTGCTGGTGAAGATATTGCTGATTATGATATTGTAAATAAGATTTATGAGCAGCAAGACAATGAGAAAGATATATCCAACCAGTAAGAAGACAACTATGATGTAGAAATGAGTGTTTGTAGTGAGGACCTTACACAAGAAGATATGTTTTCAGAGGTTTCACTACAAGACTCCAACCAAGAAGAAATTTGTAGCATCATACAAGAAGACAATGAGGTAATGAATGTAAACGATGACAATGATTCACTGCATAGTGAAGAGATTTTAGAATTATTGTCTTGTGAATATCTCATATTTTCAAAGAATGATAGACTTCAATATCAGTATTTCACACACATTGACTTTGACAAGGAATCTATATCAGATGCTCAAAGCTGTGATATTAATATTTTAGATTTTCCTTGCACTTCTTTTTTAGAAGATTACAACAGGATTCAATTTGATTCTTCAGATAATGAGAGCATCAGTGTGTATTTAGATTCAAAAGATGAAGAGATTTCAGGTATGATATTGAGTACTAAATGGGATAGTGATGTTGATTATGAATCTTTCTCTGATTCTAAATCTTCCATAAAGTCATTTTATGATGAAATTTTAGTCGCCCAACATATGCAGTTGCCAAATGTGTTTCTTTCTATTCTCCCTCCCACCCACCAGCAAGTTAGTGAATTGTGTCAGGATAGCAATTTACATGAGAGCTCTTTATGGATTTTTGATTTAGATATGCAAACCACTAACAAGTTACAAGATCACTTTTCTTCTGAAGAGAAGAATATGGATTATAACATGAAATTGTCATGTTATGATTAGGACAAAGCTAAAACTTGTTATTTCTCTCTCACAAAGGTTCAAAATAACATGCATCAAATCCCTGTTGTTCATAATGATCCAAATTTGGGTGTTTCTCAGATTGTTGTTGAAAATCCATTACAAAAAGGGCCGAATCATGTTTTAAATGGTGAATGTTGTAAGGTTCAGTCTGCTTTCTCCTTTGATCTGCAAGTTATTAATGTGAATGGACCTAACGATGCTTTCCCACACAGTATGGCAGAGGTTGAGTATCCATCCTTTCAGTTGAATGGTGAGTTTTTCAGTTATGGTTTACAAATGAAAGATGATAAAAGTCACAGATATCTAAGTATGTTCTTATCTAACGAATGTGACATGTATATGCCACAAATTTTTTATGATGACAATCTGCCTAATGTTTATGGAAGCTCATATGAAAAATATGTAGATTTGTTGTCATATGATGAGTTGATATAGGATGACAATGGATTAGACCAGACAGATAAGGGTGGTACTGTTATCATATTTTTGAAACATGGGGCAGAGAGCTTTGTGTTTGACAGAGGTCAGAGTTGATCTTAGTTTTTGGGCTTCGGGCCTTTTCTAGATAGTGATAATTTTGTACAGTTTCTTTCCCTTTCAGTTATTTTTTCTCTTTCAGTAAGAGGTTTCCTCATTTTTTGAAAATTTTTGAGAGGTGAAGGTTAAAAGAGGAAAGAGAAAAGTGATAGAATCTGATTTTTTGTTTTGGGGTGGTCTGCTACACCAGAGATCTATGGTTCTCGGTATAAAATTGTGTTTAAACCATCCTCAGTTAGAGCCACTATTGGTCCTCCCAAATTTGGAACAAATTTTGAGTGACGATGTTAAAATTTTTAGATAAGCTAAGTGAGTACCCTTGAAAATTTTGTGAGAAGGATCAGTTAGAATGCTTGAAAAAGATACCTTGGTGATTTTCATTAGATATTAATTGAGAGGAGGGTTCAGTACCTTTCATTTCACATATGCAATGGGTTCCAACTCCAAAATTCCAAATCTGACATGTTCAGGGAGTAGTCATTTTGAGGTGGTTACCTAAATCTGCATTCTGGTAAAGTGACATTTTGTTGTCCGGGGCCTAGTTTGCTTCTAAATATCGTGCACCATATTGAGTTTCATGAGTCACTACTTTGGGACTGGGTTACATGAATATTACAAAACTTATGTTTTAGATCTCAGCTCATTCCAAATCCATTTGATAAGTTTCCATTTTCCCCAAAGTTCGTTACTCAGAACTATTTGCATTTTTGTTCTTCTCAGAATTTTGAATAGCCCAGTTTGACAGGTTATAACTTTTGACCACTTGATTCAATTGAGAAAGTTCATTTTGTACTATGTTCTAGTGGTCACATCATATTTTCCAATTTCTAGATCATAATGAATCCATTTGAGCGATTTGCCAGTCTGATTCTGTTGGCACACTGTTAAGTTTCCCAAAGTTTTTGAATGCAGATTTTTGAATACCTTTCTTTGAAGGACTGCATCTTTGATCAGATGGATAGGTATGACATCATGGTCTATTCTCAGGTATTGTAAGAATGACAATGAACCAATATTTCTAGTTTTCAGATCCCTATGAAATTAGAAAACAAGTTTTCTAGAAGCATTCTGTTAGTGAATAATTCTGATTTCCTGAGTATTTAAGTATAGAATTGCTAAGTTGTCCACTTTGAGGTCTTCAAAATGTAGGCCTGGTTGAAAATTTTGGATAATTGAGTTGTCCCTCATATTGAAAATATAAGAGTGTACTCACCTGAGGATTTACAGATTCTTGCCAATCCAGTTATTCACTTTGCCAGAGCCTTTCCATTTATGATTTATTAAAGTTTCACTGAAAATGTTGAATTCAGAATTAAATGACATACTTTGTGGTTTCCTTGTTTGCACCTTTTTTGAGGTCAAGTGTAATTGGAGGATGTTCTACATTCTAGACCTATAAATGAACTCCTTTGAAGATTTCCAAATTTTGATCAATCTAGTTGATCACTTTTCTTCGTTGTTTCCAAATTCAGTTTCTACTTTTTCACTGTGTTAAAATTCAAAAAAGTGTTAAGATGCTAACATTTGCAGATTGGTATCAGTTGAATAGTTTTCTTTCAGAGAAAGACAACTGATGGTTTGCATTTTGCATATGAAAGTGAATTTATGATCAAGGTATATGGATGTGTACATCCACCACATAACTTTCCCTACCTTGTGCCATCAAGAGTTGCTGCCATGGAATTCATCTGGAAGCTTTTATTGATAGATAATGAGCATTTTTCACCTCACAGGAAGGGGACCTTAACCCCTAGGGAGTTCAATATTTTCAATTTCACTATTGGCAAAGGTGTCATTGATACAGTCAGCTAGTGGTTGGAGAGTTGCAGAATGGGGGCAACCTCATATAGATATATTGATCCTAAGGGTTTCATGGCAGGAGTTAGAAAGATTTTAAGCCCCATAATCCCTAACACAAATGTTCATTGTACATGTATAGCAAAGGATGGAACAAGAAACCTTCTTGATGAAGATGAAATCAGAACAAGAAGGGAGAGGATTCAAGAATTACTGAAGCTAGAAACACAAATAAAGAGAAATGGGCTGGCTTTTGGAGGTTTCTATCATGATTTTCCCTAATTTGATAGAATCAAAGCCATGATTGATAATTTCTATGTTCTTTGTGAACAACTTGACAATGTTCTAGATATGAAAGGAGTCCAGGAGCCTGAATATTTAGAGTCAGAATATGAAAGTGGTAGTGATGGTGACTATGCCCGTCCACCACAATATGATTAGCCTCAACAAGATGTTGCACAGGCACAACGATTGCAGGGAGAAGAGGGTCATATTATTGAACTAACATAGGTCTCCCAGCCAGATGATGTAGAGGAGTCTTTAGCCAAAAGGCAAAAAGTTGACATAGGTCAGCCTTCAATTGTTAGGCAGGAAAAGAAAAAAGGATAAAGAAAGTGCCTTGGTTCCTGGGAATAGGTTATATGACCATAACCTAAGAAAATTGATCAGACAAGGAAATAAGCAACAACTAGATATAGAGGAAAATATTGAGTTTCCTCTCAAGTCTTGCATTGATGAAAGATTACTACATCAGCAACAATTTTTAAGTAATGATAGTTTCATCAAGACTGATGAATTTAAAGATTTTTTGAGGTGGCATAAGGGGGAAATAAGAACTCAATTCAAATATTATGGAGAGGAAAAAATAAAAAATGAGGCTCTATTGGCCCTACAATCATATGACCTTGACAGTGAGGATATCTCACCAGATGAGGCGAGGTAGATGGTACGAAATAGTGGCATATTGTTGGCTGAGGGCTGGGACTTGGCCTCAGCTTTCATTATTGATCAGATAAGGAAACAACCAGATTTGAAAATGGAAAGTAATGTGCAAATGGGAGACATGATAAAGGGTTTTGGGTATAGCCCAATGTCTCAGGCCTTTTCTATGTGGAGCCTTTGCCCAAAAGACCAGAAACCTTAGTTGGTAAACATCCAAGAGAATATGGTGGGTTATCAAATGGTTTGGTCAGTGTAGAATATAGGGGATCTAGAGATATCCTAAATTATGACACACTGGGCACACATAAATGAGGACAAGACCAAGAAACTATCTGATAAGTGTAGCATTTTGATAGAAGAGACCAGTGCTTTGGCAAAAGACTGGGAGATGTGCCACATCAAGATACACCAACAAAATTAGGTGATTGCTAAAATAATGAAGCAATTAGAACAAAATCCTAAAGTGGTGCATGTACCTTCACAACAACCTTTGCAAATTGAGGAGAAATAAAAATAAGAGGAGGTGGTTGAAAAGGATGACATGGGAGAAAAGAAGAATGAGATAGCCTTGAATGCACTTAGGTGCATTTTTCAACAAAGAATTGATATATTGAAGGATAAGACAGATGTCATCCTTAATGCATATAATAAGTTGCCCACCCTACACATAGAGATAACAGGGTACCTTGCTATATTAAACCCTTATTTTGTTAATTGGTCTCCTAGGGTGCAACTATTTGAGAAGCTTTCCTTTTTGCAGCCCTTAAAATAAGATTTACCTGAGGTGGTGACAGAAGTAGGAGATGAGAATAAAAAGGTAAATGTGGCCTTGTCATTCTTCAAAGGCAAGTTGAACCAAGTAGAGGCTAAATTGAACCTGTTTTCTTCAAATTTCAACAGATTTGTTCCTCCCCTTAAAGAAAAAAATGTTCAGATAAAGGGCTTGGAGGTCAGGAAGAATGAGTTTGACAGTAAGATGCCTAATAATGAGGCATTCATTTTAGGATCTGATTTGGATATTGAAGGCTTTAATAAGATTTTGGATGAGGCCATCAGAGCTAAAACTGACATCAATAAATTTCTAGTGGATGTTAAGAGCATCACTGATGTCAGGTGGGAAAGGAAAAAGGCACAGGTAAAAAGCACTCAGGACTTCCAATGGCCAACTAAAGATGAGGTGACAGCATGGGACTTGATGACTAGGCCCAAGAAGAAAAAGCCTGAAATTGAGGAGGAAATTCTTGATGAAGAGTAGAGGGGAACACCTAGCGCCTGATCATTGAGCATAAGGAGGTTAGCTATTTATGGAGATAAGTGTAAGTTAGCCTATAATGGCGGTCACTTAGTCTTGCTGTAAATACCAGAAGCTATCTTGAACATTGTCAGACAAAGGCGCCTGATTCCAGAAAGGACAAAGAATATCATATTTTTATCCTCTATTTTTGTCCTCCCATCGCTTCTTCATTCTTTTCTTTTGTCTTTTCTATAATTTTAGGTTTAGGTTCCTCAAACCAGCCAAAGCTTGCTGCATCCTAAAATAAAGGATTCTAAGATGGTTAAGGACCTATATATAGGATCAAAATTGTAATTGAGCAGGAGATGAAATATATAGAAAATCAACCTTTCTAGACTTTTGTCTGTGCCTTTTTATGTACTAATGTAGGATCATGTTAATAAAAATATAGTGCAATTCTACTCTATTTTCATTGTTGTCTCTTTAATTGTTGTGTATGCTCTTTTATGTTTGAATTTGTAAGGCAATTTCAAGCATTTTAGCTATAAGGTAGCTATCTAATTACTTGCAAGTTTCTTTCAAGGAAAGAAATAAATTTTTTAAGTAGTTTCAGGGAGCATAACAATAGTTAAGGATTTGATACAATATCATAGAGATGACATGATAATTTTTAAGGCATTTTATTTGAATTGTATGTAAGTTATAACACATCTTACAATATTTTGTTTTTTATGTATCTCTGTGAACTTTAAGTTATTGACTCTATAGCCCAAAGGATAGGCACTGGTCTAGAAATTGATTTGATAATCTGTCATTATCCAAACATTTAAATACTATTCAAACCAAACATTTTAGAGTATTTTGTGTAAAATCAATTGTATTCCTAAGGGTTACAGTTGAAGTTTGTTGATTCCTTAAAGAGAAAATCAAATAGGTTATTCCTCCTAGATTCATAAGAGTTATAAAAGGAAAGAAGAATGTATTTCTTGGTTATGTTGCTGTCTGCTATCATTAAGATATTGATTTGGATTTCCAAGCTTATCCTTAGAATTTTAATAGTTATTTGTATTGTTATATACATGTCCATCTAAAACAGAGCATTTAGCACATAAGGTTTAATCCACTCTAAAGATACTGTTAAGACAGTAATCAGTCATAGGTAAAACCTGCCTGAGTCAGTGGATCTCAAAAAAGAAGGAGGTGGTAATAGATATCCCTAGTGTTATCAAGAACCTCATCAATTAGTGTTTTTCCCCTTGCTTGAGTCATAGTGTCAAAAGGCATTAGGGGTCATAGAGTTGTTTAATATTTCAAATATCTTTTAGAGGCCTAGCAAGAAAAAACCAAAACACTACCAAGATAGGTGGAATGACCGACAAATGGTCTTGTTGCTATTTTCTAGTCAAAATTTTCACACATCATTGTTAAGTTTGAATGTTCTATGCCAATATTGGTTGAAATTGACTTTTAAAATTACCAAGTTTATGCGTCGAATATTTGACCAATGTCGGTTGAAATGTTTGGCCCATCCGACCAAGATTCCAAACTCACGACGCTAGATTTTAACACAGAATGGTCGATATGTAGACCAGTCTTGGTGACAATTTCAACCAAAGTGTATCAAAATTTTGACCAATAAGGAATGTTAAAAAAAACACTTGAAGATAAATATTGAGAGTAATCACCAACAACATCCTAGTCAATGATTAATCTATATATTTATCTTCAAGTGTTACTTGGAATTAATATATATTATTACATGATTTATTATTGTAAGCCCCATCTGACTTATGCATCTAGAAAATGAAACTATAAAGATAATTACGATGTTCAAATAAAAAACATGACTTGCAACTGCATACCCTAATTTCTCTTTCTTGCATGTGTATCATATTCTCCTTGCCTCTCTATTTCCTTCACCTATATATATAGCTACACAACTAGATGCATGACATAAAATTTAGAGTTTATTACATACAAGATCATAAGATAAGCTACATCAATAACTTAGCTAGATCAATCATAATGTATTTAAAAATATTTTCTTAAAGAGATGCAACATATGGAAAATATTTGTAAGGGGTGGCAAGATCAAGGAAGTGTTGGATATAATTGTTTAAATTGTGTATTGTCTTTGATGTTACACAAATGTCATATCAGTCATCAGACAGAGTCTACCAAGTAAAGAATGTCATATCAGTCATTAGACAGAGTCTACCGAGCTCAGAATGTTCAGCAGGAAGTTTACCGAGTCTACCGAGTTCAGACGGTAAGAGAAGCAATTTACAGAGTCTACCGAGCACTCCAGAATACTATATCGAGAAGTTAGTTACTACCGGGCTCACTTGGTCAACAAACGAAATTCAGTACTTACCAAGTTCATTCGGTCATCAAAGAATATGTGATGGAAAGTCAGTCTTTACCGAGTTCGCAGTACTTACCGAGTTCAGTCGGTTACCAAAGGATTTAGC
This sequence comes from Thuja plicata, assembly GCA_018584345.1. Taxonomy (NCBI): domain Eukaryota; kingdom Viridiplantae; phylum Streptophyta; class Pinopsida; order Cupressales; family Cupressaceae; genus Thuja; species Thuja plicata. The sequence goes on from MU223266.1 coordinate 1,889,818, forward strand.
AGAATTAGCAGTGTTCACCGAGCATCAGTGAA
>MU223266.1:1895931-1950773 GCA_018584345.1 Thuja plicata
AGTAACTAGTTGCATTGGTGGTTTTCCCAAATTGGGTTTCCACGTTATATTTGGTGTTACTTGTGTTCATGTTATTTGTTTTATGCATGTCAATCACTGTGAATGTTTAAAGAACATAATAAGTTAATTTACCGAGTTACAACAGTTTATATCTAAGACATCTAAAGGACTTGTGGATTTATTTTTGTGGTAACTGATTCACCCCTCCCCTCTCAGTTACTCCATCCATATTTCCAACAGGAAGAACTCAAAATTAAAAGACTTAAGGGCTAGACCTAATGCCTTGGGGCCTCATCATAGATGGCCTTTCCTATGTAACTCGCAGAGACATCGTAGTTCAATTTTAACTTTAAAACCAATCTTTTAAATGATGGTAGAACTTTTAAACCCATTTAAGTTTATTGTTTATAATTTGGATCCATATAAACATGTCAAACTTTGAGAAATTTAGAATATTGTACACCAGATGTTAAACATAAAACAACTGAAGAAAGTAAAATGAAAGCAATAAATGTAGATGACACATAAGTCAAATGATACATATGCTAAAGATTTCATAGCAGAAAATAAACAATTAGAGCTACATCTACATACAACTCAATACAACATGACATAGTAGTAATGAATAACCCACCCTTTAAGAGAGAGATATGGTACTTTTTCAATGTAGAAAGTGGAAGTTGTTATTGGTCAATCTAGATCAATTGGGTGCACTACAACCTTATGAGATGGAGATTGTGTTAAGGATATGATAAGGAACATACACATGTCTATGGTAAGATAGAGCATCTATGATCCCTTAGAAATTGTTATCAAGTAGTAATGGTAGGATATCATATTTATATTCTGAAACTTCTTTGTCCAAAGGCTATCAATGGCATTTCTCTCTTCACTAAAATCAAGGGTGCAAAAGATGCTTTGCATCATTTGGGTATACCACTCAATTTCTATACCCAATGGATGGAAAGAGACCTTGTGCACCCCTTATTCGATTGAATATAAAGGACATTGATCCCCTTTTGATAAAGAGTATTCAAGAAAGATAGATGGTATCCAACTATTTCTACTTCATGAGAATTCTCGAGGAACAAAGAGAAACCAATGATTAGTAGTAGAAATTGAGAAGACCTAAAACAAAGTAACAATAATAAAAATAATGAATAAGTATGCCAACATAATGAATAAGTGAGCAAAATACATTGATCCAATAACAACAAATACAATACAAAATTACATGATTTATTATTTTAAGCCACCTCTGACTTACTCATCTAGAAAATGAAACTATAAAGGTTATTACGATGTTCAAATAACCAACATGACTTGCAACTACATACCTAATTTTTTCTTTCTTTCATGTGTATCATATTCTCCTTGCCTCTCTATTTCCCTCACCTGTATATATGGATACACAACTAGATGCATGATATAAAATTCATATTTTATTACATACAAGATCGTAAGATAAGCTACATCTATAGCTTAGCTAAATTAATCATAAGGTATTTAAAAATTGTTTCGTAAAGAGATGTAAACTATTTAAAATATTTGTAAGGGGTGGCAAGATCAAGGAAGAACTCAAAAATACAAGATTTAAGGGCCAGACCTAATGCCTTTGGGGCTCATCATAGATGGCCTTGCGTACATAACTCACAGAGACATCATAGTTTAGGTTTAACTTTAAAACCAGTCTTTTAAAGGATGGTAGAAGTGGTATCAAGCCTTTTTATCCAAAGGGTATCAATGACATTTCTCTCTTTATTGGAATTGAGGGTGTACAAGTTTCTCTACATCATTTGCATATAGCACTCACTTTCTATACCAAATTGATGGTGAGAAACCTTCTGCACCACTTATTTGATTGAAGATAGAGGACATTGATCCCCTTTTGATAAATATTCTTCAAGAAAGATAGATGGTATCCTACCATTTCTACCTGAAAAGCATTACCAAGGGAAAAAGAGACCACAATTGTACCATTGAATTTATTCCCATATGGGCCTTCTAACACCATATGGAATGTGATGTGTTTATAGAAGAGATCATACACACCTATCTAGTGATCATATTGTGTTGAAGGTGGTGCCTGATGTTGCTGCAATGACTACAGACATTAAATTTTTCATCATTTCCTGATAGCATTGAAGCAACATTAGACTCCACCTTCATCACAATATGATCACTAAACAGGTTTGTATTTCTTCTAAATTTAATTTGGGTTGTTTCCATTCTTGTTTTCTGAAGTTGGGTGATCCTTGCCAATGTCTCTGGGGTTGAATCCAGTATGCTCCTGTATGATCCAAAATCTACAAGGAAGGAAAAGATGGAGTTAGATCCAAAGGATCTAAGCAATGCATGACACCCTATTACTGATCCTTATCTAAAATTATGCATGTGCATAGTCAAGCAACACACTTCTAAAAGGAGAAAGGATTAAATTTACAAAAACCCATCCAAGATATATAAAATCATAATGAAGTCATAAACAACAATAAGTTCATGAGTTTATCAAAATATGTCCAACGTATCTACATGAAATTCTAAAAAACTTTGAGTATCTACAATAGCCCTTTTTTAATCACATTTATGTATATGGTCCCAACAAAGTAGTGTACAAACTACCCATAGAAGGCATCATAGAAACATGATTTCTGCTTTCACCATTGAAGAAATCTCAGGGGAACTAGCTCCCTCTCGAGCCTTGCACAAGTTGCACTCATTTCCTACATACAGTATAGACGTAGATGGGGTAGATGTAAATGTGGTTTCATTGACCCACCAAAAGTATTGACATTCACTATTTCCCTACAATACCAAATCTACACCAATTCTTCCTAAAATGATTACTTTTCACATTACTATTAAACATAAAATATAATTTGATATCCAACCCTTTTTCCTATTTTGGCAACCCCAAAATTGACACCCAAGATTACTTGTTGCGTGTGGCATCTTCAACAGACAAGGGGCAACACCACATTGACACATAGGAACATTGACCAAATCCATCGATGTTATATCAATAAATATTGCACTGTCATTCCAACATATCATTTTATTTAGTTGATTATTTTTTTCTTTCATACTAATTATAATTGCAATAAAAAGCACCATACTAATGTCAGCCATGAAAAATATATACAATCAATGGGGTCCACCTAAGGAGGTAAAGGGGGCCCAAATGCATCACAACATTTTTCCCACAAATAATTTAATCAAAGCACAAGCACTTCAACAATCTCAAAAGTTGGCATCAGATGTAATGTGTAGCCAAGCATAGGAACACATTAACTAGTCAGCCCAAAGATAACATTTGATGCATATAAATCCATCAAATAATAAAACACCATGAAAATATTCATAAATCAAATCACTGTAATCAACTAATTTGGCCAAAGACCAACATAGACTACAATTTCACACTCTAAAAAACATAAATTCACTTGCAGAGAAAACCAACATAAGATATTTGAACTTGAACAGTACATAAACACTGGGAATACTATTTTAGAATGTAAGAAGCACAATACTTTTTATCTATCAAGGATGGATAGTGAAATGAAGAAGATACTAGTAAATGGGATTCACCTCAAGAAATACTTCTAAGGCTTGATCAAGATTTATACATATAAAAAAAAATTGTAGATGGTAAATAAGTGCTACGAAACAATAGATTAGTTACATTTTTCATTTCCCTAAGTGTTGGTTACATGTTTAGTTTGTTATTTCTAAGTTTTCGTAGAGCTAGAGGTGATATGTAGCTAGTATAATGAACTAAGTTGTTGTTTCTCTCTTCTAGTTTGTCAAGTAGTATATATGACTCATGGTAGTGAGTCTATTTGTTCACTATCAAAAATCATACACATGTATCAGATGAATTAGAAGATGTTTCAGTCTAAAAGTGTGTTGTAATAGTTAATAGCAATGTCTTTTGAAATTTTTTATGAAGTATTAATGAATTTGTGACCAAAGGATAGTATAGGTAGCTGGTTAGATATTCTTAGTAGGCAAGCATCACACAGGTGTTGCTAGAAATGTTACCCTTTTTATTTTCCATCTTAAAGAAGTGAAGATGGTTAGGTTTTATAGTTTTTAGGGGTCCTTATTCAAAAATTTGGTAATCAACTCAAGGTGTCCATCCTTGCATCAAACATGCCATCGTAGTCCAACTAGGGAGATATAAACATTATTCATAATAGTGAATCTTTATGATTCAGTATTACAAAATTTCCTCAATGGGACTATGGTGATATTGGTGATGCAGTCTCCCTGACATATTTAGAAAGATTCCAAAATAAATACTCGTAAAGACAGGGCCACATATAGCTACGAGATCATTAAATAGATATCTGAGAGGTATAGAGAATCAATAAGTACATGAAAGAGTTTAAAATTTCAAAGGGCAAAAAGTATCCATCAAGGGTGTCTTTTCTTGCAAGTTACATAAATTCATTCAATGATAATTGTGTTTAAGAAATTTCATGTACATTATTTACGATACTAGAAATGTTTAGATCAGATGTCAACATTAAGGCACTATTTTCAACATTTCAAAGAAGAAAGAAGAATATTCATTTATTGATAAATCACAGTCATATGTTTGAGGAAAAATGATTCTTAGGTTAGCTTACAGAGTGAGAAATGGTAGTGATGTCAATCTATAGAATGTTGTTGCAATAAACAAAACAAAGTGAAAATGAAGCATCTCTTACTAAACACACTACTTTAATAGAAAGAGAAACAGAAAAAAAAATGCCATACATATACAATGAAATACATGCTACAATTCAAAGGATAGAAAAAATACATACTCTCAAATGTATCAAGATAATGTTGTTATGAAGGAACATATACATGACCAAAAAACATAAAAATATCAATAGCGTATTTAAAAAAAGATGCTACTTCATGCTAGATAACATTCACGTATCAAGAACATAAAAATTTAAATTATGCATTAAATATGGCTATTTTCACCATGTTTGGATCAGCATGATAGAAAAGATATTACAACTACAAGAGTGCTAGATCCAATAATAGAAAAAACATTAAAAAATTACATGATTTATTATTGTAATCCCCCTCTGACTTACGCATCTAGAAAATGAAACTATAAAGCTTGTTATGATGTTCAAATAACCAACATGACTTGCAACTGCATACTTGAATTTCTCTTTCTTTCATGTGTATCATATTCTCCTTACCTCTCTATTTCCTACACCTGTATATACGACTACACAACTAGATGCATGATATAAAATTCATAGTTTATTATATACAACATAGTAAGATAAGATAAATCAATAACTTAGCTAAATCAATCGTAAGTTATTTAAAACTAGTTTCATAAAGAGATACAAAATATGTAAAATATTGGTAAGGGGTGGAAAGATTAGCCTACGTAACTCGCAGAGACATCATAGTTTAGGTTTAACATTAAAACCAATATTTTAAATGATGGTAGAAGTGGTTACGCAACCCCTTTCTAGGGTAGAGTCCCCAGACAGTGTCTCCATTGGCTCCCACCCACTTAGGTGAACAAGGATGAGATCCTAATTAGATTCTACCTACAAGTAAGTTATACGTAGACCTCCTTAGAATGGAAGCTTGTCAAATATCTCAAATAGGGCAAGGTTCCCCAGATCACAAACTTTCAAGGCCAAAAATTCTTAACACTTATCACAAGTGTGGAAGAAGGGCTTGGTTAAGGCTATTACAACCCCATAACCCCAAGGGTAACCTAATCGCTAGGTTTCACCAATCCTTCAATACCAACTACCAAGGTTGGTTTCACAAGCAAATGACCCTAATTCACAATGATACCCCCAAAGTGACATATCGGACCAGGGGTGACCTATGCATTACTTAAGCCAAATGGCATAATAAGCCACTCAAACAATCCCTTAGTTGTTTTAAATGTTTTCTTCCACTCATATCCTCCTTTAATTATGATTTGATGGTAGCCTAATTTTAAATGAATCTTGGTAAAGTAACAAGAAATGCCTAATTGGTCCAGAAGATCTTCCATTCTTGGAATGGGGAACCTATATCTTATTGTTATTTGTTTTAGGGCCCTGCTGTTAGTGTACAATATCCATTTTCCATCCTTTTTAGGTGCCAAAACTGATGGGACAACACATGGACTGAGACTCTTTTGGATAATTCCCTTTTCTAACAGTTCATTCACTTGCCTTGCAATCTCTACATGTTGCACTGATGTTATTTTGTATGGGGCCTTTTTTGGCAAAGAGGATCCAGGTATTAAGTCAATTTGATGACTAATATCTCTCAAGTGAGGGAGGGTTGTGGGTAGGTCACTAGTAGTGACAACACTGTATTTTGTGAGTAACTTCTGAACTTCATCTGCTATATGATCATCACTAATAGACCTTGCATTATCCTTAGGCTTGGAGATTAAGACATAGGCTTCTATTTTAGATTCTTTCAAAACTTTTAATATTTCTTTCTCCCCCATGGTTATGACAGTTGGTTCTTTCTCAGTCTTGTTATCAGGTAGGGGTTTCATGGTGAATGTTTTCCCATCATTGGTGATAGAGTAGGTATTTTTCCTACAATGGTGTGTGGCATCAACATCATACTATCAAAGCCTCCCTAGAAGAATGTGGGAGGCATCCATTTTAACAATATCATAGAGAACTTTATCTTTAAAATTTGCTATTGAAAACTCTATCCATGCTTGTTCAGTTACTAAATTTTTTTGACCCTTTGTTAGCCATTACACATGGTAAGGAAAAGGATGAGGCTTCTTAGGAAGATTTAGTTTTTTCACCATTTCACAAGACACTAAATTCTCAGTTGAGCCATAATCAATAAGTAAGTTACATACCTTCCCATTGCGTTTGATCTTTGTCCTAAAGAGGTTCTTTCTTTGAGGAGGTTCTTAGCTTTGTGGAAATTGGAGGTAGAATTATCTCATCATCAAGCATTGTCCTTCCTCTTTTTCTAGGTCCCTTGTATTGTCCTCTTTCTTGTCATCTTCGATGAGTTGTGATCTCCTTTCTCCTTGGTTGTTATTGTTCCTCTTCTCAGGGCATCTTCCTACATGGTGTCCCAACTGATTACCATAGTAACACCTTAGTGGTCTATTTTCTCTTCATGTGTTTTTTCTTCCCCTATTGAGGGGTCTTCTGCCTACATAGTTTCCTCTTGAGTTTGAATCATTGTTCTCTTTGTCTCCTTGGTTAGGGGTCCTCCTACTATTTCCACTATATTTCCCTCTATTTCAAGAGGTTCCTCTCCCTCTGAATTTCTTCCCACTGTCATTACTCTTTTCCTTTCCAAACTATTACTTTCTCTTCCACTTTTCCTCTACCTTGAGTGCCATTTGATAGCACTTGTTCACTATGTTAGGGCATTGTAGGTTGAGTTCCTCTTGAATGGCTACTTTAAGCCCATTCATATACCTTGCTAATTTTTCTTCTTCATCTTCTGCCACATTTGTCTTCATGGATAACTTTAGGAAATCCTCAGTGTATGAACCCACATCCATGTCCTTTTTCTTTATGATTTGCTTCTTCCTATGGATTTGCAGCCCATAGTATTTAGGAACATAGGTCTCCTTGACCAATGCAATCATTATGTTCCATGAAGAGATCATACTCTTCCCATTCTTCACCCTCTCTGTTTAGATGAAGTTCCACCAAGTTAGGCCTACTCCCTTCAACTTGGATCTTTCTATTTTCACTCTCTTCTTCTTAGGGATGTCCTCACACTCAAATAATCTTGTTAGGGCCTCTATCCAATCCAAGGCCAAATCTACATCCATATTTCCATTAAAATTTGGTAGATCCAACTTGTCCTCCATGGTTATTCTCCCCATGGAGTTCAAGGCATCTATGAGGGGTCTCTGGCCTACAAGAATGTCCACATCCTGGTTAGGGGTGTCTTCAGTTGACTCACTCCCATCTTCATCACCAAAGGCAACTTATTTAGCCCTCTCTACCTTGCTCTCCAACTCTTGCAGTCTAATTGTCAAGGCTTCATTTGTGGCCCTTTGTTCTCTCACCATCTTTGCTAAATCAATGTTTGTAACCCTTGAATTTATATCCTCATCCTCAGGAGCAGACATAGCTTTGATACCACTTGATGCAAAGTGGGCAACTGGAAGCTTGTCAAATGTCTCAAATAGGGCAAGGTACCCTAGATCACCAACTTTCAAAGCCAAAAATGCTTAACACTTATCACAAGTGTGGAATAAGGACTTGGTTAAGGCTATCAAAACCCCATAACCACAAGGGTAACCTAATCACTAGGTTTCACCAATCTTTTAACACCAACTACCAAGGTTGGTTTCACAAGCAAATGACCCTAATTCACAATGATACCCCTAAAGTTACATATAGGACTAGGGGTGACCTATGCTTGTAGGTATGCTCTATTTAGGTTCCTATTGAATATTTCTAATGGTTCTTTCACTCAAATTCAATCCACATGTGATGGTTCCTTCACAAACCCAAGACTATGCTTGTAGCCTTTTTCAAAGGGAAAAGTGATCTCAAGTGAGATTCTTCCACATAACCCTATGAACTAGTCAGGGATTCAAACACCCTTTATGGCCTAGGACTTTGGACTTAAGTCCCAGAACTTGGAAATGAGAAGAAGATAGGATGACACACCAAATTACTCCATTGATTAGCCCTAATTAGGCCTCCATTTATACTAAAAGTGTCTTTTATATGCATCCAATTCCCTAAATGATGATTGGGTTATGTGAGGGTATGCACAAAGGTCTCTTCCTCCAACTTAGGGCTTTTGGTCAAACCCCAAACAAAAGTTATGACTCTTGTCCTAATTTTGGATAGGTGCATACATAAGGATATATAGCTAGGGCATCACTTCATTGCCATTTCCTTGTAACTTGAAGAACCTATCTTGCATAATATCAAACAGAATCATATTAACAAGCTTTCAACCAAGGGTCATTGAATTCCCATGGTGGAAAGTGGAAATACACTGAATTTACTTAGAAACCATTATGTAGGGCCTATAATCCAGGTAGTGAATTTGTAAATTCTATAAATTTCAAACCAAAAGTGATCAAAACATGAGACCAAAACCAAATTTAAGAAGATTCAAAGGAATAACCCTTGGTGTCAGACTTTCATGTCTCTCTATTCGTACCCAACCATACACAATGATTGTTTCTCAGGAAATGCAAGAAAATGGTTGTTTTATTAATTTTAGAATGCCAAATTAATTCATTAGCCTACCACCCACCTGAAAGGGATTTTTTAGGCACTCCCAATGGTTACATGACAAGTTTAAACTTTTTTGACTGTTTGGGATTTGTTTTTCAAAAAGTTGTTATGTTTCCTCAAAAGTTGCTTGACAACTTTTGAGCAACTTTTACATTTTTTGCAATTTTGCAAATCTAGTCACCAAAGTTTGTCATGATGTTATTTTTGTGATCCATAGTGGATCCAAACATTAAAATTTTAAAAAAAAACTATTCCTAGAGTTTTGGATCATTAATGAATCATAGTTGACCAATGGCTCATAAGGTGCCAAACTTGGAACTATGGCCATACAAGGTGATCTAGTGATTAACCCAATATATTAATATCACTAAAGCCTCTTAGCACCTTGAAGAAGCCCCTAGGTTCCATTGGAACACTTGGTTTAGTTAGGTTTCTCCTGCACTAGTTACCTACTTGACGGTTTGTAATTACGATGGAGAACCAATTCTTGTAAGATTTTAAGGTCAGTCATAATTTGATTTATATAAGTCACATGATACAGATGCTAAAGACAAGACAATAATCTCAAAAAAGATATAATGGAGCTACAATTTTTCAAATAAGTGATATCTGAGTATGTATCAACAAAAACATTTAAAAAGAAGATTATTCCAGACATCATGTCTACATTTGATCTAAAGATGACCTAGTTTGTTGAAAAAAATGTCAACTCCAAAGAAGTAGTCCATCATAACAATCCTATCATCACAAGTAAAAAAATATTTATTGTGACCATGGAAGATACTCAGAGCAGCATAGTCATCATTAGCGCAAGATAGCTTTAACACCTCCCACATCCCCACCATTTTATTTTCAAAGCTAAATCTATTATCAAAAATTAAGCCAAGCCTGCCAGAGATAATGTTTGGGTTGATGGTTTGAATCCCTTGCGTAATTTTTTTTGAATTGTCAGAAACAACCACATGCCTAACCACCTTCAACACCCATTCTAATAGACCGGTAACTTCAAAGAGAGTAGAAAAAACTATTTTATATATCACCCCATCATGTACATGTGAGACAACAATATTACGTTTCAGAAGGTAGACACTAGCATGTTTGATGTCATCATCATGGACATTAAATAATCTAGAGCGTTGTTCTTCCAAGGACTCCAAATGACAACATTCAATACCAAATATTCTATCCATTGAGAAGATCTAAAACAAAGTAAAAATAATGAAAATAATGAATAAGTGGGAAAACTACATTGATCCAATACTAGAAAATACATTATAAATGCCAAGCTCAAAGTCTCAATGAAATAAACAGTGTATAAAACAATATATTTGAACTCGAACACTGCACAAATATTGGGAATATTATTTTAGAATGTAATAAGCCAGCACTTTTCAGCTATCAAGGATGGATAGTGAAATGAAGAAGATACTAGTAAATGGGATTCACCTCAAGCACTACTTCTTTGGTATGATCAAGCTTTGTACATATAAAAGAAATTTTTAGATGGTAAATAAGTGCTATGAAACAATACATTAGTTGTATTTTTCATTTCCCCAAGTGTTGGTTACATGTTTAGTTAGTTATTTCTAAGTTTTGGTAGAGATGGAGGTGAGATGTAGCTAGTATAATGAAATATAGTTGGATGAGTTAGGAATCCATCATATGAAGAAGGAAATACATGTATTCACTATTGCACATCGTACATTCCCTCTCATAGAAATCTAATTAATTAAAATAGTTTGCAAAAGCGGCATAGTGTTTGTTTCTCTCTTCTAGTTCGTCAAGTAGTATATATGACTCATGGTAGTGAGTCTGTTTGTTCACTATAAAAAAACATATACATCTATCAGATGAATTAGAAGAGGTTTCAGTATAAAAGTGTGTTTTAATAATTAATAGGAATGTTTGTGGAAACATGATTCTTAGGTTAGCTTATAGAGTGAGAAATGGTAGTGATGTCAATATATAGAATGTTGCTGCAATGAACAAAACAAAGTGAAAATGAAGCATCTCTTACTAAAAACACTACTATAATATAATGAGAAACAAAAAATAAAATGCCACACATATACAGGGAAAAACATGCTACAATTCAAAGCATAGAAACAACACATACTCTCAAATGTATCAAAATAGTATTGTTATGAAGGAACATTTACATGACCAAAAAACATGAAAATCTCAATAGCATATTTAAACAAAGATGCTACTTCATGCTAGATAAAAGTCACATATCAAGATCATAAAAATTCAAATTATGCATTAAATATGGCTATTTTCACCATGTTTGGATCAGCATGATAGAAAATATATCACAACTACAAGAGTGTTAGATAAACATAATGATGGACAGTGAGAAAAATGGCTCAATTTCAATGTGTAATAGCCACATCAAGTACACAGAGTAATCAAGATCATTATAAATAAAATTAATAAAATTCAAAGAAAATGATGCCTTAAAATAGTATCCTATATTACAATATTCAATATATATACAATGCTTCATAGTTTGTAAGATATGGGAACCCTCAGGGAATCATGCTAGATTATCCATATACAAAGGAATCCCTATTTTTTAGATACTTTTGAAGGCCAGTTGAGCTCTAGGTTGCACACTTTTGTTTAATATAATATTCATCAAGAAGAGGTCAGTTGAGCTCTAGGTTGTACACTATTGATTCTCTGTACTCTGGTAAACCATGGTTTTATTGCTTAATATTATTTCTTGTGGCCTTGAATTTATGTAGTTTAGAAGGATAAGCTCCAATAGACTCAATAGAACTCTCTTATTCATTGCAATTTTAGTCTATATTCTTCTAAGTCGCTATACTACATATGTACAATACAAACATTTATGAATTTATTAAACAACCAATACAATACATAACATTATCCAACAAGAAATGGATATTGTTATTAATTTAAAGTGAGAATTAAGTATGGATTAAAAAAATAAAATTCATAAATCCTTAGTCATACAATGAATATTAGATAATTCTAGGATGTAAGTGAAACCAATAATTAAAACAACATATATTATAAGTTCCTCGTAGAGATCAAGTACTATTGTGTCTTGACATTAAACTTATGCAGTCATATAAACTGTAGAAAAGTGATTGGAAAGTAATTGTGTAAGAATGCCATCATTATCCTATGAAGAACAATGGAATTTATGGAAAGTGTTGAATAGACATAATGAAAATAAAATTTGAAAATCCTTAGAGAAATCATAATAGAAGTTGTCAAATAAGATGAGTTCCAGTGGTAAAATAAGACATTCAAGTATTGGGTGAATTTGGTTAAGGAGATAACCCTTGTCCACATCAAAGGTCAGTCTAAAAGGAGATACTAACAAATGAAAAAGATGACAAAGTACAATTTGGTTGCACGTTTCTCAGACTTTCCTTCATGGGTAATTATTCTATCAATCTCTACAGCCTGCAATCAAATTTGTAATATAAAACAAAAAACTTTGAGAGCCTTAAAAACATTAAAAATTGAAGGACAACTCTTCTTATTGGTATTCCTAAATAGGTCTCTCAATACAAGCCTATGTAGGAAGGAAAATAATCATGTAAGCACTGAGAGAAAGATGTCCACTGAGACTTCAAGGCTATCCATGACATGAACTAAGACCGAGACATGATATGATACTTGGATACCAAAGAAATACAAAAAGGCAATCATTTGATAATTTTAGCCCAAGGAACTATGAAATGGGAATAAAAATGAGTAAAATAGAAATAAAAATGATGGAGATGCAATCCTAAGAAAGGATGATTCCACATAGGAAAAAAAAAAAAGGGTTAGCTATGATATTCAAAGAGGCATGGTAAGAAAGCATGTAATCTAGATCCTAAACAATATTAGATCATCCTATTGATGATATTTTTATTTTTTGGTCCTTGCTCTTCTATCTTAGTCAAGAGGAAATTGCCCAATATCGGATCATCTTCTTTACAATATTTTTATTTTTTGGTCCTTTCTCTTATGCTTACCTACATTTGGGATCACTTTTTCTAAATATGGAAAACTTATGTAAGTACTTTTAAAGAGATAATTTGGTGCCGATGGGTGTCAATTTAGGTGATTTTGAGAAAAGGTACTTTTCCAGAAGATAAGATTTGCAAAAATGGAGAAGGAAGGAAATAAATAAAAGAAAGTTGAAATATAGGAAGGCCCCACAAAGGGGAAGAAGAAAACAATGATGATAAATTCTCTTCATAAATTAATAGGTTGCAATCTTACTGATCTGTCTAATCATTACAACACTAGATATCATAGAGCTACAAATAGATGCAAACTTTCACCTATTTGAAAAATAAGCACACCATGAAATTTTTTTCTAATGGATACTTAACTGATAAAAATAATTAAGTGGTTTTATGAATTACTATGTGGTTTACACATTACACAAATACTTTGGGATACTTCCATTAGTATGCATATCAACACCTGTTGATTAAGACTTTAATCATAGCCATGTTTTTTTATATAGAATTTTGAATGAAGCTTGGCCTTAGAATATTACCACTTGGGTCACTCTCTTGGGTGATTAATTTTTTCCACAAGGAATACCTTGCATAAAAATAAAAATGGGCATTTCTATCACTTTTATCTTATACCAAGGATTTCATAGGAAAGTAGAGACGATACTTCATTTAGTAGTAGGCCCACCCTATGATGTGCAAGAACACTAAATAGTTGAGACAAAGTTTATTAACCTTTAGAAAAGAAATGTTATCTATTCAAATCAAAGAAACCATAATATTTTGAAAACATAATCAAACAAATGTATAATGTTTTGAGAACATAGTTTCTTCATTAAGTGTCCTACAATAAACTCAATAGTAGTTTCAATGAAAGCTCTTTATCCCACAATTTTTAAGGTTCTACACAAATCATCAATAACATAGAAATACTCTTTTCTACAAGAAATAAAAAAAAGTGAAAACATAGAAATGATACTTTCAAACAAAATCATGATTTTACCAGCCAAGTGCACAAGAGATCAACCAAGAGCCCAATAACTCATCCAAGTGTACTTTAAGTAGACCACGTGCACAACAAACTACACCAAGTGTGTAGATAGTCAATCAAATTCATAGTAGAACTATTCAAGTGTGAAAAACTATAACCAAGTGTCCAACAATAGAGACATAAAGAACAATTGCTACTCTAATAAGCATATTTGAGACATAATTGTACTATACTCTCAGTAAATGTATATAATAAAAATTAATAAAATATTACAAGATTATACAATATTTACAAATACATACAAATCATGCTCACTAGATTAGGCCAACCAATTTGCACATTCCTTCCCAAATCATCTTTCCTAATATTTTTAGCTCGCTTTTCAAAAGTCTTTAGTAGCCTTTACTCTTCTAAGGGATCAAATTCTTCATAATCTTGTATTGAAAAAATAAATTAAAAAATGTAGCCAAATGTCAGCCCTAGACTCCATATCATGATATAGCCTAGATATATATCCTACCAAGTGTCATATAGCCCAGATATATATAGCCAACCAAGTGTTGTATAGCCCAGATATATAAAGCCAAATGTCAGCCCTCTAAATGTTACCATCACCCTGCACCTCTACATATATGAGGATACAAGAGAGAAAAGATTACATTATCCAAAACACTCAAAAAGATGAACACTACTAATTGTGATTTTAGATGAGTGTAATTTTTTTTGAAAAGGGGAATTGCAGTTGATAGAAAAATGGTGAGCTATCAATCCTAGTAAACAAAAATATGGACTGTAATCTGACAAATTCTTTCACCACTGTGTTTTCTAGACTTGATTCCATTCCATCCCATCGTGATTTGTATCTGTTATTACCCTAGTATTTCAATCCTCATAAACACATTTTTTTCATATTAAAGAAATCCAGAAGACAAACATAAATATAGCAGACT
The DNA here is from genome assembly GCA_018584345.1 of Thuja plicata. Classification (NCBI taxonomy): domain Eukaryota; kingdom Viridiplantae; phylum Streptophyta; class Pinopsida; order Cupressales; family Cupressaceae; genus Thuja; species Thuja plicata. The sequence continues at coordinate 1,911,080 of MU223266.1, forward strand.
ATTCCCTGGCTTCTCCTATTTTTCATAATTTATTTATGTTATAAGATTTGATATGAGCTCTTGGGGTTTCTACAAGAAAAAACCTACTGAATGGATGTGCTGAAAATGGATACAATGTCTTGAAAAAGGAATAAACAAAGAGAAAACCATGCAATATTTTAGTTTAAAATAATTTAATGATACAACAAAAGGGCTAGTGTAGAAGAGAAAAATTATTAAAACATGTTGGCTAAAAAGGATGCAGAGGAGGGAAACTAGAAGGTTTAAATTCCTGATTGAAGACTTGAGTCCTAAGCTCTACTAGCCTCTGTATGGACTTGTTGGCTATGGTTTTTTTATTTATACTATTTATGTCCACTAGTCTAGTGGTTTACAGTTGAATGTTGTGGGTTTTTCTTTATACTATTAGTATTTATGTCTAGTGGTCTCGTGGTTTACAGTTGAATACTGTTAAGACTTTAAGTAGTTTGCCAATTTATGTTGTTAAGACTTTAGAAGTTCATAGTGTTGCTGCTAAGACTTTAGTAGTTCATAGTGCTATGTTGTTAAGACTTTGTTTATATTTTTGATGTTAATTGACTGTTAACGTGATGTTAATATTGTGCTTCTGATAATTGAACCAACAACACCTTTATTTTACAACTAATAATATAAAAACATAGCAGATAGAGATAACAATGGAGGCTACCAAAAAAAATCCATTTAAAAATATTTTTAATACTATTTCCTTTCAATATCACCAAGACAAAAAAGGGAAACCCATATTATTAGAGAGGCATTTGACCGAATTAGCTAACTAAGAAGAACAAGGGTCTCAACCCAAAAGATCACCTAATCCAAGAAAAGGGGCTTATGAAGGAACCCAAAAATATCTTCTTAGAAAAACCCTTTGTACTAAAGCAGCCAAGATATCATAAAAATAGTAGGAAGGTACCAACCTCTCTTACAATAATAGAGAGAGAAAACATTATGGCAAAGATTCACTTATGAACCAACATCTTAGACTAGAACTAACCCACACTTGCACACCTAGTCTCTACCTTAATAGGATAAAAACCTAATGAAAAGGACATGCATGAGTGAGTTTTAAGTTGAGAAAAAAAATCTTAAAAACTACATCCACAAAATAAAAAATACAATTATTTCAAGGATGACCCCATCATCAATAGTAAAAGACATAAATCTATAAAGTAAGAACATCATTGACCATATAAACAATAAGGTATTATTTTAGATCATGTTTCAAATAGATTGATGATTGTGAGAGAATTGAGCATATACTATCTCATGAAAAATCTACTCTAAAAGGGAATATCTAAATTCTTAATCCAAGAGAAATCAACATTAAAACAAAATCTATTAGGATAATCTAGGGAATGAAATGCTATAAAAATTCTAATTCCAAGATAAATAAACAACCTGCAAATGAATTCTATCAATGGAAGCTTAAAAAATTTGCAAATACTATCAAGATATCTCCAAAGGACCCATTTTAATACCATCAAGATAATATGGCACGACCCCACCACCCAAAAATAGTGAAATAACATCAACACCATCTTCAACAACAGTTTCAAATGCAGAAAGTATATCAAAATCATTACAACCAAACAACCAGCATACCTTATACATTTCTATCTGGGCTTTGGGTGCCATCCCTTTTGTAATCCCATTGGCATAAAAAAGCATGTTGTATTTATAGACATACCTTCCAGTGGCGGTAGATGTTGTATGAGTACCATGGCCATCTGAATCCCTAGAAGACCTAAATTTGATAGAATTTTTCATTCCTCCACCCATTGCTTCATATCCCTTGGGGAAAAACCTAGCACCAACCAATTTCCTATTACATAGTGACTAAGAAAACCCTACGGCCTCTTCACATTCACCTTTCCATTGTTTAGGAATAGGCCCAAGTCCTTTATCACTACAACTCTTCCACTCGGGCCATATTCCAGTGTCCATATCACCCACAAATCAGACCCATAGTCTGATTTAGGGATCACAGCTAAAAATCCATGGAATTTATCAATTGGGGGGATTGGTCATGGTCTATAGGTAGGTTAATATGACAAGTTTGAGAATATCTATTGCACATCAACTATGATAATAACTATTTTTCTTTAACAATGAGAATAACTATTGCACTCACACTGTGATGTGCAGTTAAAATGAATCAATTGTAAAGCATTTGAAGTTTGAGTAGGCCAGAAAGTTGTAAAAAAAATTAATATCACAAAGCTAGAGAATTATATTTGTATTTATAGAGAAAACAAAGAGCCTTCCAAGTAGAAATGGGGCAAATGAGAATACACCCACAAGTCGCATTCTAGTTGTGCATGAATTAGATACATCATAGCTTACCATCACACAAAGAAAAAATCAACACAAAAAAGATAAATGGTTTTCCAGCCTGTAAAATAACATAAATTTGCTTGCTAAAACCCTTCCTCCCGCCTGCAATCTGCCTAAAACAAAATGAAGTGAGTTCATTCACTTTTTTTTTTGTTTATATCCCGATTTTGTCAAACTTTTGACAATAAATTTAACTGGAGTCAAAATTTTGAAAAAATCAGGATATAAACCCAAAAAAAGGTGAACATCACAAGCCAAAATAGCCTTTGGTCAAAATTGAGGACCAAATGTAATAGTGTAAAGAGACAGAACATGTATATATTTATTTCTTCTAAAGGAAAAATAAGATAGATCCGAGATCATGGCACAATCTATCCTTTCAAAAAATTTATTAGTACCACGTTAGAAGTTGCACAAAGTTTTCTAGGTATAATCGAGGTGGAAATAATTGACATTTGTGTCAAAAAGGTCTACTTTATTCTATATGTAACATTGGAGGTATCACACTTTCTAGCTGTTCATCAAAAAGGCATAATACCATCTTTACCTCATGCCACCTCAACCTTACTAAAATTCCCACACATAACCCAAGTTGGAAGTGATAAAGAGTCAGAAACCCAATGCCATAGGTGAGATCTTTAGAAGTAGAAGTCATGGTAAAAGCACAATCAGGCATCACCTTCTAGGCTAACTTATTAGCATAGCTAAATTTTAGTATTTCTAACTAAATTTTTTTTTTCTCAAACATGTTGTCTAGCTAGATTCATTCTAGCTAAGTTATATATGTGCTTTAACTTTTCCAATTGGAAATGTCTATTAAATGCATGTTTTAAACCACTTTGGGTTCAATTACCATAGAGATAAAAACACTGAATAAAAGTGATGTTTCAATAACTCCTAATATTTTTAAATACAAAAATACCATTTTATAGAGATTAGATTTAATAATAACATTTTATATATTATAGTGTTTTAATTAGACACGGTCTATTATAATTAAAAAAATCCCATGTAATGATTTGTTTGGGTCACTTTCATTATCGAGAATCATTCTTTTGGCATAGTTAATGTTTATGCTCCCAATGATGTTGTTGAGAGATCTCATCTCTGGCATTGGCTAATGGATTCTCTGCCACCTGCAACTTGGATTTTTTGTGGTGACTTTAATATGGTTGAGGTGGCTTCTGACAAAGATGGAATTTTTCCTTTCCGATGGACAACTAGTCAACAAGAAGCCTGGTACTAAATGCATAATAAATTAGGCCTTTTTGATCCCAATCTTGGCTACCACCGAACTGATGGTGTTTGGCACATGTGGTCTAATTTTAGTGCTTCTTCTAATAGAATTCATAAACAGCTTGATCATTCCATGATTACGGTACAGTCTTTTTCTTCTTTTTCTAAAAAACAAGCCTTGTCGGTTACTCCTCCTATTGATGTGACCTTGTCAGATCACTTCCCCATTCAATTTGATATTGTTTGGTAGATAGCTAAGGCATGACCTCCCACCACTCAGTTATTTTTTAATACCTCCATTCTTAATCACGTTTCCACAGTGGACCACATTCATCAGGTTTTGAACCTTGAGCCTTGGCCATCATAGTCACCTGGCTAGATTCAATGGTGGAATGAAGCTATCTAGCATACGGCATGCTTTCTGCACATTTATGGTAGAAAAATTGCCATCTATCATCATCGATCTTATGACATGAACACCAAAGCTCTTTGTGCTACCACAGAGACCTTATCTCTTGATCTGTTCAATTAGAGTTTACAACTCTACCTTTCCAATTTATGGAAACAAAAACAAATTATAGACAATTATGCTGCCAGAGGTGCTCAGATAAAGGCTAGATTACATAGGCTAAAGGTCATAGATCAGGCCTCCAAAGAGTTTTTTGCAGCCCTCCATTCCCGCCACACTAATGTGGGCATAGCCAAGATCAAAGAGGGTCAATCCCTCCTCACTGAGCTTCCTGACATTCTGCAAGCCTTTGTTCATAATTACGAACAAGTTTTTTCCACTCAAGGATCTTACCATGCAAGCGAGCAAGCTCTTGTGGATTGCATAGCTATTGTGCCTCAATGTGTCTCACCTTCCCAGAAAGCTTTCTGTGACCAGCTTCTTACCTTGCAAGATCTTTGGGAAGCTATCTATGCCATGGGTGATGACAAAGCTCTAGGTTGTGATGGGTTTCCCTGTGAATTTTATAAAACACTCTGGGATGCAATCAGTCCTAATTTACACCAGGTCTACCTTGAAGCATACCACTCTCAGTCCCTGGGAGAAATTATCAATCAATGAAACATTAAATTCATCCCAAAAGCTGGGGATCCTTAGGATATATGCAACTTGTAGCATATTACCTTGCTTAATGTCTCATACAAGATCATTGCTAAGGCGCTAGCTCTCAAGATTCATCACATCCTCCCTCAAATTGTTCGGCCAGAAAAAACTGGCTTTATAAAGTCTAGATATATTCTAGACAATATCATTGCAATTTGGGAAGGTATGGAATGGGCTCGTAAGTCACAATAGAAAGCCCTTTTTCTTAAGATTGATTTTTCTAAATCTTATAATCATATTGAATGGCCTTTTATTCTTGCTATGCTTCACACTCTGGGTTTTGGCCCCATATTTCTTCAATCTATGCAGATGCTTTTCAGGGATACCTCTTCTTGCATCACCATTAATGGTAGGCAATTTTCCATGTTTGGGCTCTACAAATCCATATGGCAAGGATGTCCTCTTGCTCCTACCTTATATGTTATGGCTGCTGAGGGCTTTGGCTATTTTTTAGCTCATTCAATTTCTTGGGACCATGTTCATGATATTTCTTGTCCCAATACCACAAAGCAACTTCTTAACGGCCATTTTTCCAATGATTCTTTTCTCACTCTTATAGAGGATGAGGAAAAAATCAAGGAAGCCTTGCAGTATTTAGGCACTTTCTGTCTGGCCTCGGGCTTGGCCATTTAGTGGCATAGCACCTTGTGCTACAAGTAGTATTCTCTTCCTAACCCACCCTAGTTTTCCCAGTTTGGTTAGTCCAGGATTCAGTATGGGGAAAGTTTTTGCTTCCTTGGTATTCCTTTTTTCTTTTCAAGCTACTTCTACTAAATTATGGAATGTCGTGCTAGCTAAAAAAAGCTTACCTATTAGATTACCAAGCTACTCTCACTCGCTGGAAAATTTCAGATCTGCTCCAAGGTTTGGTTGCTACTCATGTTTACTATTGTTATTGTTGGGCCCCTTCAAAGGCCTCCTACAAGAAGCTCAAAAAATTGTTGAGGGATTTTCTTTGGGCCTCTGGTACTGATCACAATGGTTTTCACAGAGTTGCTTGGGAATTTTATTGTCTCCCCAAGACCTCTGGTGGGCTTGGCTTACTTGATACCTAGAAGTAGGGCCTAGCCCTTTGTTTGAAATGGATCATGCATTGTCTCACAGGAAATGAGGCCTTGAAAGTCTTGCTTCACCATTGTATTTCTTTTGGGCTTCCTCTACACAAAAAGGCTTGGAAATGGATTGGCTTTAAAACCCTTCTGGTTATGAAACACCCTATTCAAATGCAAGGTAATTTTGTTGCCAAAAGTGTTTGGGGTGCCTGGGAAGTTGTCAAACCTTGGCTTCATTGGGTTTGCAATGGCTTCAGGGATGGGCTCTCTTTCAATCAACAAAATATTTGGTGGTCCCCACTTTTTGTGCAAAAAGGGCTTCCTATGGCCATAATCCAGGGGATTAGTGCTCTTTATTTTCACAAATGAGGAATTCAAATGCCCAATACTTTGTGTTCTAGAGCCACCATGAGTCTCTTCTCTTGGGATGATCTTGGGATTCAGTTCTGGCTCACTCACCTAGACCGTGACAGTTTTGACTTGCTTGTCTCTGCTATTTCGCCGCATCTCCTGCACACACTTGGAATTTAGTCAGTTAAACCTTGGTGGAAAGATTGGAAATGGTACCCTAATACACCATTTACCAACTACAAACCCAAAATTCAATACTCTTGGCTTGTGCCCCATTTTCCCATGGTGGATTCTCTCAATCATTATTAGCATATCTATTCTTCCTAGAATACTTGGAGGTGGCATTTCTGCACTATTTGGGATGCTATCACTGAACCCAAAATTGGTCATTTTTTCCAGTGTTTTCTCTACCAAGTTTTTCCCTTAGAAGCTCAGCTTCAGCACTTATGTGTGCCTGATCCTAAATGCCCATTTTGTGGGCATTCTGAGTCCATTATGCATATTGTTTGGTTCTATTGTTAGGCCCAAAATTACTGGAGCTGGGTTCATATTTTATTTATGCCATTTATACCCAAACATTTATCTTGTCATATGGATCTCCTTGGTGACTCTCCCAGAATGCCTTCCCAGTATACCCAGATCTGGCATACTTTCAGGATGGAGATTTTTTTTTCCTTATGGAAAGACCGTAATGCTGCAATTTTTACTTACAACTTTCTAGATATCAATATTTCTTTCTATGCTAAGGCATGTTTATGTAATGATGTCATGATGCAGATTCAAGTACAAGTGAACAAGGTGTCCCTTGAGGTCGCACACTTGCAGGAGCTGCTACAACATTGGGGTAATACCCCATGTATTGTTTCTCACGTGCCACCAAATTATCTCTCAGCCGACTGCATGCCACCTCGAGATTAGCGTCATAGCAGGAGTGCCTCGAAGAGATGATCCAAAAAACCACACCCTTGGCACCACCACTCTACCTCCCCTCCCAATAGGAGGGCTTTGGCTTCTATCTGGCCTCTGGTGCTTGCCTCTACTACTGCTCGACCATCAACCACTATTCCTATGTGGCCTCCTACCCCTTTTGTTAAAATTCCCCACATGGCTCTGGCAATTTCTCCCAAGTGGGAGGAAGGACAAATGGAGAAAGAGAATGAAGCTGATGATGGGTGGTCACTTCCTGACCAGACCCCTGGGCCTACTATTTTGGGCAATCCAAATGATAAAGATCCTCTACCCTCTTTTGCTACTTCTCTCCCAGCCTGAGGGCTTCTTATATGTTTTTTTATTTATGAATAGTTGTTTATTCCGGCATGATCCCGAGTGACACTTTGGGGGGTGATTTTTAATCCCCTGAGCTTTTTTATGAATATTGTAATTTATTATATTATTAATAGTAAAGGCCTATATTCATCAAAAAAAATATTGCAAGTAGGTATTTTAATAGTCAATGAGATGTTGATTCAGAGAAAGAGAAAAATAGTAAATCTTATGAAATAAATTTGAAAAACATATGGTGCACTAGAGGAGAGAATCATGTTCAAGAATATATATTTCTTTTTTTTATTGGGATAGATTTGTTTTGAAAAGAGAAATTGTAGGTCACAAACCAATTTTTATTTCTTCATGCACTAGCTATATATGTCATCTATAAAATATTTTTAAATTAGGGGGAAAATATTTATTGACATATAATTTTTTGGTGGGAACTAGACCCCTAATTTTTAGCATTTTTCAGCAACTGAAAAAGCATCCTTAAAATTTAACAAAGTATATCAATTATTATTCAAAAAATTTATTAAAAATATTAATCATAAACTTCATCCATTTTAACAGCTTTAATTAGTTTACATCATCTTTAAATTGCAAACATAAAGGTCATTTTTATACTATTGAAGTTGAACAAATTTGATTTTGTTAGCCTTTAACTTTATCAATGGGTGACAGTTTATTGTGCTCATCATTGGGATCATAAAAATTCATGATCCCAAAAATAATGATTTTCGACAGACATGAGGACCCAAACTAGTCTTTGCATAGGATTAGACCCATGATCAACAATTGAAGAATATCATTGAGGGGAAATGAGAGTAACAAGTCCTCCTCTACCAGCTTCATGATGAGAAGCTAACATAAGGCTATCTGACAAAATAACATGACATGTAGCAGAAAGCCTAAACGTAAAAAATTTAACTTCCTATAGATAAAAATATATATAATCCAGGAAATTTTTAATGAGTATTTCTAATGAAATACTTCCTAGTAAGGTCTATGAGGCCTCTTACATTCCATGAGATGTAATTCATGGAAAATCTCATGAGAAGGATATATGAGCTCAACTTAAAACTATGGTAGGATTCCCATGGAAACTCTAATCCTATTTTAGGACCTCTATCACCAAAATAATCTCACCACAGAGGGCTACGAGAGTGGTATAGGGAACATAGTTGAACATAAACCACCAACACAAGTTAAGTAGTGTGAGTGCACATAAAGCATGAACCACTTTTAGCTGATCCCTTCCCCTACTACTTGCGGTTTGAAATATTAGAGTCAGACAAGTACTTTAGTGATGGCTTGGGTTGAGCCCTTTCTTGAGATAGTGGCTCAGAAGCCAAATGATATGACTTATTTTGAGTAAAATCCAAGGTGTGTTTTACTTTATGAGAAAAAATAGTCCAACATTCATTTGATTTAGCACCCTTATAAGAGAAAGGGGGGTTATTTTTGTTGCTAGGGAATTTTCTCTAGGAATTTCTAAAGTAAAATCCTTAATTTTATTATTAGAGGATTGAAAACAATAGTAGGTGTTGGGTAAATTCAAATAAATAACTTACTGGCAGAAGTACTGACCACCTTCTTGAATATCAATGGTCTCCTTATGATCACAATATAAATATAGCCCTTTTGTGGACAAGAATGACAAAACTTGTTTGGTTCTATGTAAACCACCCTGCCAAGGGTTTGGATAGTATCTTATAGGAAAAACAACATGAAAAAGGTAAACCTAGTAACTCTATCTAGATGGGGACCTTAAGATTATTTACATCTTAGATAGTAAAGTATCATGACCAAGGATGGAAAAAAAGAAAAGAGGATCAGACAAACCAAAGATGATTTTTGAGGATACCCTGAGCATGGGAAGGATTGAAAGAGTGAAACAAAAAATATCATTGGTGAGATTATAAACACCATAAAGATGGAACCCATGAGGAATTAAGGATCTTGAAACCCAATCACATAGCATGATTTCAAGTGCAATCCTTCCCACAAAATAACCAATTAATTAATATTTCTCAAGCCAATCATGGGAACTATCAAAATACTACAAAGGTAAAGAAACATCATGAGTACTTGAGGCAATAAATTGTGAAACACCTCCAGAATGAAATTGTGAGGCTTCTTGTTGACAGGTTTAATGATTTACTATTTCCAAAACTCTGACACTATCATAAGATGTCAGGATGAATTTAGTCGGAGCCATATTAAAACCTAAAAATCTTGCAGTAAACGTGATATGATGGTAGAGAGACCAAAAATTTTAGGAAGAACGTATGACAAACAAATCCAAAACCATATCAGGTCTCATTCTCAATTTCACAAGTTTTTAATGAATTCCTCATTATCCTATTTCATTTCACACGATTGTGGTTGATTTAGTGTCTTTTTTTTATTTAAGATTGTATTCTTTTAAAGTAGTAATTTTATACTTGAGCTTACCATTATCCATTAACTCATGTGCTAAAAATTTTAAATTAATCACCTTGGAAATGCATGGGACATCATTTGTAGATCATTTTATTCTTCATACTTTGGATGATCTTTCTACATCTATGATAAAAAATATCACTATGTAGTCATATCCCTATCAAAATACAATCATTTGTTTTATTGACATATTTTACTTAGAGAATGCTAGATATCTAATTGTTGCACTCTATATGTCATCCATTAATCAACTAAAATTTATCCATTAAATCTAGTTTTAAGCATTCAAAATCATTTGAGATTATTATTATTGGCTACATATAGTTATATAGTATAAACTCATTTGTATACTAATTGGTTAGAAAGTATTTAAGTCTATAAATGAGATTTCACTACTTTATAGTTGTTTAAAATGAAAATTATATTCCACTTATCCTACAAAGTAATACCTATCAAACTAAGAATGAAACTTTAAACTATCACTAAATAGAGAGAAATAAGGACCAGTCTGTTAAAATATAGAAGCACTGAGAGGGGCATGAATCACCATAAACAAAAATGTACTAATTCAACCATTAGTCTAATAATGTTTTTAATCAAGTTATAAGGAATGAAACATGCAAGAGTAACTATGCAGTAGAAGTAAACCAATTCAAAAAACCACAAATAATAACTCATAACACAACTATTTTCATGTGTAAAGCCTTGTGAGAGGGAGAAAACTAAGGTGGGGATGACACCCATAAATATTTTCACTATAGTAAAAAAATTTCCTTGATAGGAGCTTACAATACCCTGTTAGCTGTGTTGGTTGTATTCCTAGTTCTGGTGTTTACCCTAAAATTTTATATATCTTCATGACTAAGAAGTGCACAAAATTTCAAAATGTGTCCAAAGCTATAAGGTCCCTAAGAAAATTCCATGTTATTAGGTCAAAATTCAGAGAAATGGTAAAAACCCTGTCTTAGGTTTCAATATATGCAAAAGTGTTAAAAACCCATAGATAAGTTAATCTGGTTTATATTTTTGAGTTAATTTTTGAAAATATTAAGTTATAAATAAATCATGTGTTTTTTAAGGTTAGTCGCCCAGTCTCCTAATGTTAAACGAATATTCCATTTTGTAAAGAGACTTAGCGATCCACTTTGGTCAGGATGTCTATAAAAGGAAAAGAATATACCTTATAAGTGATGAGACTTAGAGAAAAGCTTCAGTCGTGAAGTCTCCCAATGAAGAAAACATGATTTGGTGACATGGAGACAAAAGGGTTAAGTCAAAATGTCACACATTATAGCCTATGGTTACAAAATATTCAAGAGACTTAGCGATTACTATAGGTGTGGGGTCTCCAGATCAGAACACAGTTAGTAATAAGTTAAAAGGCTTCAGTCGCCATGTCTCCAGATAAAAGGTCAATTAAGTAAAAGGTTTAGAGACTTGGTGACAAACTGCAAATTCAAATGAAATATATAGTGGTCGGGTAGTCACTGGTCAAACTTGATAGGTCAGCATTCTTCTAGTGACTCGGAGACAAACAGGTTAAAGTGAGACATGTCTACAGAATAAATGAAGCAAAAAACCATAGTCACATAGTCTCCAAATTGAATTTTAAAATAAAGTTTCATGAACCTTGTCACTAAGTCTCCAAAGGAAATATTAAAGAGTAGATTTATTTGGTGATTGAGTGACTAAGGGTAGTCATGGGGTCTCAAAAAGGGAAAAGAGCATTCAGAGACTTAGCGATCAGAGCATAATAGATGGAAAAAGTAACCATAGTCATGGGGTCTCGGAATAAACTCTGAGTTAGGCTATTCTACTAGCGATTTGGATTCCATTAGTCGTATGATCACCAGGAGTGAACCACGGTTTAGCCAAGGTGAAGAAAATCATGCAGTCACCAAATCTCCAGAAGAAATTAGAGTTAAGAGATTTGATCAGTGACAAGGAGATAATGCATAGTCGCTAGGTTGCCAGATATGGAAAGTAATAGTTATGATAAATGGAAATTTCTGACATGAAAATATGGAGATTCATCATCTAATATAAATATAAGAGATTAATGACTTGTGAAAAAGGTAGCTGAGATGTCTGGTAAAGAGCCAATCATATCAAAACATGTGATTTTGTTCAAATTTTATAAGGGTTTTCTGAGTACTCATTTGAATTCAATTTCCTATCACATTTGTGAGCTACGGCTAGGAATTCAATTAATACCACAGCATGCAAACTTGAAGGCTAAATTAATTTATTCTTCAATGATGAGTTAAGTACTTTGTAAAATTACCATAAAGGGATGATCTTAGGTTTATTTTCATTCATTATACATCCAGAATTTTAGAGCGGAAAATTTGCTAGGTTATTTGTTTCTAAGAAGAAAGAATTGTTAATTTAGTACACTTTTTATCAATTTTAGAGTGATTAGTCAATTTTTAGAGATCTTGAATTATATTCAATGCACAGAGAAGGATAAGGTGTCCTGAGAGAATATTTGTTCCAATATCGGTAAAAAGAAGTGGAAAACAAAAGAAAATGAGTAAAGTGGTTAGTGTGGCATCTACCAGTGGGAAGAGCGATGAGGTGGATGAAGATGCTAAGGGAAAGAGGAACTTCTCTAATGATTTTTTGAAACTATTACATGGATCTACATAGAACAAGAGGGAAAATGCCAACATATTGGCAGATGAATACTGCGATATCAAAGAAGCACATACACCAAGTTCTACAGGTTTTTCTCTTTACAATTATTTTTATAAGAATGTTGATTTAAGGCCATACCAATATCAAACCCCTAGACTAGTGGTTTTGCTAGGTTAATTATTCCTGATGTCTATGTAGATGTAGACTTGTTTTCTAGGTCTAGCAAACCATTGTGACTCCTTTTCAAGGAAAAAATTAAAAAGAACAATGGTACTGCACTGTTAATTCTAAATAGGAATTCTTTTATGCAAGCTTTCAGTTTTTATAGTACCATGTCCACTCAGATTAATATTACAAAGTAGGAGAAAAGATATAGGTTACAGCCTGGGATAGCTAGAAATCAATTACAGAAACATATCCTTAAGGAGGTTAGAAACCACATTGTCCCTTTACCAGGAACTACACCTTATTGTTTCAAGGATTTACATTTTTATATCAAATACATTGCCTATGCTTTGTGTAAGGTGTTGGGTAGGGATGGAGGAGCTAAGAAGATAAATGATGGGATTTTGATGGTGGTTTTGGATTTACAAGATGTTCATTCCAACACCAGCTATGACTACATTCAATACATCATTGATAGAATGCATGAAGGGTTTGTGGCCATACAGAAGAAGGATAAAGATCCCAAATTTTTACACTATTCTTTCCTAATGCATCTTTTATTGCATTCTAATTATGGCATCATGGATGTAAATAATTTGAACCCCTAGAGAGTCTTTCATGACTAGCCCAATCTTGTCCAATTTTGGATTAAGATATGGAATTTCACTTCCAAGGACTATGATTTCTGCGGATTTGAGAACTTGATTGTCTACCCTTTAATGCAGAGTTTTGGTGTCAACAAGACTAGACTTCCAGTAAAGGTATTACAACTACTGAGACCATGTGAGTATTTTGATAAGTGGGAAGGTGACCAAAATTGGGGAGACTTCTTTTTAGAAGAGAATTTCGCTATGATTAGAGTGTATGGATGCACACATCCTCCCCATGTCCTACCATATCATGTACCATCAAGAGTTTTAGCAATGGAATTTATTTGGAAACTTCTATTAACTGATAATGAACACTTTGCACCATAGAGGAAGGGGAAATTAATCCCTAGGTAGTTCAAGATCTTTCAATTTATAATTGTCAAAGGTGCTATTGATCTAGTAAGAAAATGGTTAGAAAGCTGTAAGATGGGAGCAACACTGTATAGGTATATTGATCCAGAGGGATTTATTGTAGCAGCTAAGAAACTCCAAACTCCTACCATACCAAATACATATGTGCATGGTCTTTGTGTGGAGGAAGATGCTACAAGGAATATAATTGATGAAGAAGAAGTGAGGAGTAGAAGAGAAAAAATCCAAGAGATTTTGAATTTAGAAAAATAGATAAAAAGAAATGGATTAGCCCTTGGAGGTTTTTACCCTAATTTGCCATATTTTGATAAAATCAAAGCTATGATAGACACATTTTACACACTTTGTGAACAATTGGATAGAAATTTAGATGTAAAAAAGGGAGGATAAGAACCTGAATATTCAAATTCTGAATATGAAAGTGAGAGTGAAGAAGAATATATTGGTCCACCTCATATAGATCAACAACAACAAAATGTTGCAGGAGCAGTTCAGGTACAAGGAGAAGAGGGACTTGTTATACAATTGATTGAAGTTGCTCAACCTGATGATGTATAAGATCCTACTTCTAAGAGGCAAAAGGTTGATCTAGGTTAGACATCTCATGATAAGAATTACATGAGAAAAGAGAGAGAAAAGGATAAAGTAAGTTCTCTTGTTCCTGGTAACAGAGTATATGACCATAATTTGAGGAAGGAAATTAGAAAAGGAAAGAAACTGCAGCAAGAGGTAGAAGAAAACATAGAATTGCCTCTTAGAACATGTAAAAATGAGATATTGATCCATCAGAAGTAGTTCTTGCAAGATGATGATTTCATTAAAAATGATGAATTAAAAAATTTCCTTAGATGGCGAAAGAAGGAAGAGATCAGAGAGAAATTGTGAATAGCTGGTGAAGAAGCAGTAACAAATGAGGTTATCTTAGCTTTATAGTCATATGATCTTGAGACTGAGGACATCACTCCTGAGGAAGCCAAAAAATTAGTGTTGGAAAGTGGCATGCTACTTGCTGAAGGCTGGGATTCAGCCTCAGCATTTATAATAAATCAAATAAGAAAGAAACTAGATTTAAAGATGACCACTGAGATTCAAATGGGTGATATTATTAAGGGATTTGGATATAGTACAAATTCTCGAGAATTTTCCATGTGGAGTCTATGTCTTAAGGACCACAAGCCTTAGTTGCTAAATATTCAAGAGAGCATGGTGGGTAACCAAATGGTATGGACAGTCCAAAACACAGGTGATCTGGAAATATCTCAAATAATGACACACTGGGCACATTTTAATGAAGACAAGACAAAGCAATTGTTTGAGAAATGTGGTATACTAATAAATGAAGCTAGTGCCCTAGCTAAAGATAGAGAATTGTGTCACATCAAGATTCATCAATAAGATAACGTAATTGCTGAATTGACTAAGAAATTACAAGAAAAGTCAGGAGTGGTATATGTACCTTCAGAGCAACCTCCACAAATAAAAGAAAAAGGTTGAAACTGGGGAAGAAGTAAAAACATATGATATGGATAAGAAAGATAATGAAGTTCCCATAAATGCATTGTTTAATATACTTCAACATAGGATTGATATCTTAAAAGATAAAACTGATATAATCCTGAATGCATACAATAAATTCCCTAATTTACATGTTGAGGTAATAGGGTATATCTCTACTTTAAGCCCTTACTTTGTAACATGGTCTTCTAGAATACAACTTTTTGAAAGGTTGGCTTCTTTACAGCCACATAGGCTAGATCTGCCAGAGATTTTGATAGAGGTAGAAGATGAGATCAAAAAAGTAAATGTGACTTTACCTTTCTTTAAAGGTAAATTGAATCAGATAGAGGCAAAGATGATCATGTTTGGACTAAGTTTCAATAGATTTGTTCCTCCACTAAAGGGAGAAGATGATCAAATTAAGGCCTTGCAGGCCTGGAGAAATGAATTTGACACTAGACTGCCTAGTAAAGAGGCATTTATTATAGATTCTGATCTTGATTTGGAAGGTTTTAATAAAATTTTAGATGAGGCTTTTAAAGCAGAAACTGACATTAATAAATTCTTAGTCGATGTAAAAAATATAACTGATGTAAGATGGGAAAGGAAGAAAGGACAACTACAGAGTATACAGAGCTTCAATTGGCCTACAAAGGAAGATATTAAAACATGGGATTTGAAGACAAAACCAAAGAAAAAGAAGCCTGGTTAAATAGAAGAAGAAATCCTGGATGAAGAATAGGAAGGAACACTTGGCGCCTGATCATTGAGCACAGGGAGGTTAGTAATTATAAAAGACAAGTGTAGGTTAGCCTGAAATGGTAGTCACTTAGTCTCAATAAAAATATTAGATACTATCCTGAACACTATCATAGAAAGGCACCATAATTCATGTGAAGACAAAAGAACATCAGATTTCATCCCTTATTCTTGTCTTCCCACCGCTTGAACATTCTTGTTTTTTTGTCTTTTCTATACTTTTAGGGTTAGGTTCCTTAAACCATTCGAAGCTTGATGCATCATTTCTTTAAGGATTCCAAGATGGTTTAAGACCTATATATAGATCAAATGTAATAATTTTAAAGAGAGATGAAATATATTGGCAAGCTCGACTTCTAGATTTCAGTCTGTGTTTTTAAGCTTTTAACCTTGATATGTATTGAAGCATAAATTTAGGAATAAAATATAGTGTAGGTTTATTCCATATTGTTATAGTCTCTTTTCTTATTGAGTGTACTCTTTTATGTTTAATTTGTAAGGCATGTTAAGAATATTGGCTACAAGGGAGCTATCTAATTATTTGCAAGTTTCTTCTAAGGGGATAATTAAACCTTGTGAGTAGTTTCAGAGAGTACAACAGTAATTGAGGATTTGATATAATATTGTGGGAGTGATGGGGTAATTTTTTAGGCACTTTACCTGAGTTGTATGTAGGTTGTAAGGCATCTTATAGTACTTTTATTTGTTTTTCTATGGATTTATATCTTCTGAATCTATAGCCCAAGGATAGGCACTAGTCTAGGAACTTGTTTAGTAATCCATCATCATCCAAAATATCTAATACTATTCAAAATAAATTACCTTCAGAGTATATATTTAAAATCAATTGTATTCACAGAGATTACAGTTGGAGTTTGTTGATTTCTTAAAGACAAAATCAAATAGGTTATTCCTACTAAATTCATTAGAATTGTAAAAGGAAAGAAAGATGAAATTCCTTATTATGTTGTTGTATGTCATCATTAAGATAATGATTTGGATTATCAAGCTCTTCCTTAGAATAATCATAGTTATTTTCATATTCATTTATATATGCATATACGAATAGAGCATTCAGCACATAAGTAAAATCCACTCTAAAGATACTATCAAGTCAATAATTAATCATAGGTAAAACCTGCCTGAGTCAGTGGATCTAAAAAAAGGAGGTAATAATAAGTATCCCCAGTGTTATCAAAATACCTCATCAATTAGTGTTTTCTCTTTCTTGAGTCAGAGTATCAAAGGCATTGGGAGTCATAGAGTTATTTATGTATTCAAGCATTTTTATAGCCCCTGCAAGAAAAAACCCTAACAAATTGGTGACTCTACTAGGGAATTCAAGTGATTAAAACATCATATTAGTTATAGTTGTCAAAATTCTATAGTATTCATTCATTCCTAACTATTTTTGGGTGGCAACTCAAAGAAAATCTCTAAGATTAGTGCAAATTTAGTAAATATTTCTCAAAATAAATACTAGGTCAAGGATGAAAAATAATCCTGAGAAGGTTTTAGATGGTGGAATCCCATCATCTTCAAAGATGGAAATGTCCTGGAGGAAGAAGAGAAACCAAGTTAGCATTGATGAAACTCCTCCAAGAGGTAAAGAAAGTAATACTAGGAGAGAGGTGAACTACAATCAACCTTCTCATGATGGAAATACTTCAGAATATGAAGAAGCAATGGAGAGAGTATTAGAAACACCTACTGTTACTTCTACTTATAGTGAAACAGAAGAAACAAGTGCATCTAGTTCAGATTCTGAAGAAGCTCCCTCTGATGAGCTATCAAATGAGGAAAAACTTATCATGAAATAGCTTTCCCTTATTCAATAAATGAAAAGGGAGAGAGAAATGAGAAAAAAAGAACATGAGCATAAGGATGTTGATAAGAGTAAAAGAAAATATTCAAGACATCAAAATATAAAAGATACAGAGAGGTCTCAAAAGGACTAAGAAATATCACTCACTTATAAGGCTTCTAGTTCACATAAAGATAAAGGTAAGCAAAAAATGACTGAATATGGAAATC
Organism: Thuja plicata; assembly: GCA_018584345.1. NCBI lineage: Eukaryota > Viridiplantae > Streptophyta > Pinopsida > Cupressales > Cupressaceae > Thuja > Thuja plicata. Next base: position 1,929,010 of record MU223266.1, read on the forward strand.
AGGAACCTAGGTTTCAAAAGACTTTAACAAAGCAAATGTCCAAGTTGGATATTGATTTGGAGAAATTAAGAAAAGGCACAAATGGAAGCTGCAATAATTGAGATGAAGAAGAAAATAGATTTTTTGCAGTCTTCTAAGTATTCTCATGTTGGGACAGAAAATACAAAAGCTTCTAAAGAAAAAGCCACTACTTTTAAAGAGAATGATAGTTTTCAAAGAAAACCATTGCATACTGAAAGGTATAAATAGTTTAACTTCATTGGTATCCCTGGATATCCTAATGCATTCCCTAAGGATGTGGATGATATAGGAGAAAAGATCCCAAAGTTTGCAGGTAACAATGTTATTTCATGTGAAAAACATATAAGAAAGTTCATTGATTTTATTGATGATTTAAATATCACTCATGAGGATGTATTAATGAAATTATTTATTCAGGCTCTAGTAGAAGATGCTAGAGAATTGTTTAGGAGCCTTTCTAATGAATCTTTCATTTCTATGGATGAGTTAATTGAATTATTTAAGGATCAGTATGGTGATAAAAACAAGTAAAGGCTTTTTGTTGAATGAATTCAACAACATCAAAAAGAATTATAATGAAGAGGTCACTGAGTTTAATACAAGATTTCAAAGAGCTATGCACAAGCTATTTTAGAAGATAAGGCTGGATGAAGAGGTATGTTTAGAAACTTATTTAAATGCCTTTGATTATAAAATGGGATATGCTCTTAGGGATAAAAACCGTAGAACTCTTACTGATTCTTATAAGATATCAGTGAATATTGAAATGAATAGTAAAGTGTCTGGTAAATTAAATAGGAGAGATGAATCAAGGTTTAGTAGGAGCAATCTAAAAGAACCAAAGTATAAGGAATATAGGGTTCCTCAGAACAATAGTCCTTCTTTCAATAATGCATATAATCCTCAAAATAGATTGCAAAACCATCCTTATGGAACTCAATTTAAGGATGGGAAGCCTATTATCCCACCTCAAAAAGAAAATACTGATAAAAAAACTCCAGACCCTCTACATAAGAATGTTGTCCATTTTTGCAATGATGATCCCTGGTGTGAAGCTTGTGAAGCCCCACATAACCCTAATTTTTGTATTGTTTACTTTGGTTTAAGAGTAAATGAAGAACAAGGAAATGATGAGGGTGAACAATGTGATCATAGTATGACAAATACTTATTCATTTCATGATATAGATTCAAGCAATGAAATTGAAAATCATGACTCTTGTAGTTCACAAAGAAGGGTAGAAATTCATCATCAATAGATTTTATCAGATAGTGAAGGAGAGGAGACTGATGACCATATAAGATATTATGCTCAAAACAATCAGGATCTTCCACTCATTAGAAAAGCTTCAGATGATGAGAAAGCTAGGATTAATACAGATTTAGTGAACAACGCTAGAAGCAACTACCATTTAAGAAACAATGTAGTGGGTGGCACTAGTAGTCAGCTATCAGGTGTCTTTATAAAAGAAAATAAAGTTGACACTAAGTATGTACCAAAAAAGGAAGGACCTATGGAAAATGTAAATAAGCATAAGGTAAAAATCATTACAAAAGCCTTAGAACTAAATGTTCTACAAGAAGGAGAGTTAAAGAAGAAAGAAATAGGTACTCATGTTCTTAAGATGGAAAGAAAAAAGTTAAAAGAACCAACTCTGAATGTACATATTGAGGAAAGTGACATTACTATTGAAAAATCAAAGTTCTCATAAGTGAAATATACTCCAATGGACATGGGTCATTGTTTATCCCAAATAATAGTAAAGGTGTCATTTCTATAAATGATGAGAATTAAAGAACACAAGGAAAAGGTGTTGTCATTATTAAATAGTGTGCCCATAATAAAAGTCCAAAGTGTAGAGAATGTTGGTAAGAAACCAATTGACAAAAGGAAGGAGGCTGAGGTATTAACATCTGAGATTCCTCAAGTTTTCTTAAATACAACTTCTTCCCTGAAAGTTGTTGACCCATTTTTTCATTCACTAATAATTAATGGGAAGATGCTAAAAAACTGTATGATTGATTTAGGAGCATCTAACACTGTTATGCCAGTGGAAATCATGAGGTCTATAGGATTACAGGTTGATAATCCTCATGGGAGATGTCAAGCATGGACTCTAGAGAAGTCCCTATAATTGGAACCATTGATGCTATGCCTTATAAATTAGCCATATGTCCTGATGTGGTAATGACTATGAATGTCCTTCTTGTTGATATACCACCACATCATGGCATGTTGCTATCAAGAAAGTGGAGTGCTTCAATGGGAAGTAGTATACAAAGTGATTTATCATATGCTACTTTTAACATTGTTGTAGATAATGTTAAGGTGTTAAGGGAGAGTAGGACTCCACACATGATAGAAATATTTGAAGACACTAACATTAATTGTTGCATTGATATGGATATGGAGAATTTCAGGATACAAAAGAGTGAACTTTATTACAAGAATGAAGAGGTTGATCCTCTGAACAGAGAGTTGATTATACAAGATGATGGATTGTGGAAAATTTACTTTGATGGGGCTTGCTCAAAATAAGGATCAAGGGCAGGTGTATTACTGGTATCTCCTTTAGGTACAACTTTTAAGTATTCATTTCTATTAGCCTTACAATGTACAAATAATATTGCAGAATATGAAGCTTTGTTTTTAGGAATTGAAATTTCCATCAAACATGGGATTAAATGTTTAAAAGTTTATGGTGATTCTAAGTTGGTGGTAGCTCAAGTTAGATCCAACTATGCAATAAACAATGATAGATTAAAAATGTATAAGTATGCTATTTAGGATCAAATTGAAATGTTTGGCGCCTTTGATATAAGCTTGATAGAAAGGTCAAAGAATATAATGGCTGATTTTTTAGAAAATGTTGCTCTAAAACTAGTGATTTGACCTTACATGGGGTGTCAACACTGGAAGTTAAGACAAGACTAGTTGTTCCAGATAACATTTACAACTGGCAGGTTTTTCAGGATGACCAAGATATTCTGAGATTTATCCAATGTCTAGACCATTATGAGAACTAGAGTATAGATTGTAATACTTTGCTTGAAAGAAATGATGGGAAAGAATATATTTTGGGAAATGAGGTTGTCCAGTTAAGTTCTAATCTAATTACTAGGGGTCTGGTTGAGCTTGAAGCATTGTTTAGTAGTCAACACAATGATTCAACAAAATTAAGCAATGCCAAGGTTGAGGATTTGGACAAAATAAATTTAGGATCTAAAAATAGTCCTCAAGTTGTTTATATTGGAAAAGGTTTAGACCCTCATATAAGGACAAATTTGATCAAACTGTTGAGAAAATATAAACATGTCTTTGCTTGGTCATATGAGGATTTGAAATCCTATAGAGAGGATCTTTTTCAACATGAAATCCCACTAAAGTCAAATGTGAAACCATTTAGGAAAAAATAGAGGCCTATTAACCCCTTGTTGGCTTCTAAGATGTAGCAAGAATTGATGAAGTTAAAGGATGCAGGGATAATCCATCCAATCAGACACTCAACTTGGGTATCAAATTTGGTACCAGTCAGAAAGAAGAATGGTGATATCAGACTGTGCGTGGATTTTAGAAATTTAAATATTGCTTTATTAAAAGATAATTATTCCTTTCCTAACATGGAAGCGATGTTACACAAGGTGACTGGTTGTGAGTTGTTGTCTATGATGGATGGTTTCTTAGGATATAACTAGGCCTTAGTTAAAGAATTAGAACAGTACAAAATTGTATTTACCACTCCATGGGGAACCTTTGTTTATATCATAATGCCTTTTGGACTGATAACTATAGGAGCAAATTTTCAAAGGGCCATGGATGTAGCTTTTAAAGAATTCATTGATTCATTTACGGTCATTTATTAAGATGATTTAACTGCATATTCTGAAAAATCAGAGGATCACTGTGATCACCTAGGTAAGATTTTTAATAAAGCTTTAGAATATGGTGTTTCACTGAATCCCAAAAAATGTCATTTTGCAGTACAAGAGGGAAAGTTGCTTGGACACATAGTGTCTAAGGAAGGGGTAAGAATAAACCCTGAGAGAGTGGAAGCAATTCAAAAGGTTATTGCTCCAAAGAACCTAAAAGGAGTACAATATTTCTTAGGAAAGATCAATTTTGTCAGAAGGTTTATAGCAAACTTTTCTAAGATTTTTATACCTATTGTAAAGTTGCTAAATAAAGATGAAAAATTTATTTGGAATGAAGAATCCCAACAGGCATTTGAGAAAATAAAGAAAGTAGTACAAGAGGCTACAATTTTAAAATCTCCAGATTATACTAAGCCCTTCTCTCTATTTTCATTTCCATCTTTTCATACAATTGCTACTATTTTACTACAAAAAGATGAACAAGGGTTTGAACATCCAATAGATTTTTATAGTAAATCTCTACAAGCTACAAAACTTAATTATGAGATAATGGAAAAGTAGGCTTATGCTTTGGTAAGAGTTGTAAAGTATTTTAGGCCATATTTGGTCTATGCTCAGATACAAGCATATGTTCCTCACTCAGCAGTGAAAGATATTCTTACACAATTAGAAGTTACTGGTAAGAGATGTAATTGGATAACCAAAATTTAGGAATTTAACCTTGAGATCCATATTACAAAGTTGGTAAGAGGTCAGGGTCTAGAAAAACTCATGATAGAATAAAACTTGGATTTAGTACAAATAAATCAGACAGAGATACATGATCAAACTATTACAAGCATAGAAAGGAAACCATTTTATACTAATATTGAGTTTTTCCTCAAAAACTCCAAGTGTCCTAATCATATGACAGAAAATAAAAAAAGAAATCTGAAATTGCAAAACCAAAGATACACTTTGATTCAAGGAGACTTATATTGGAAGGATAAGAATGGTGTATTGTTGTTATGTCTGGATAGATACCAAGCTGAAAAGGTTTTATGTGAAATGCATGTAGGAGAATGTGAAGGTCATTTTTCTACCCAAACTACTGCCCATAAGGTTTTAAGGGCTGGGTACTATTGGCCCAGTTTATTCAAAGATACTTATGAATATGTCAGAAAGTGTGATTCTTGTCAAAGGTTCTCAAACAAGATAAAATTTTCAGGAGCTCTATTGTTAAACCCAGTAAGTATTGAAGCCCCCTTTACTATGTGGGGGATTGATTTCATTGGTGAATTTCAAGAGAAATCTAGTGGGGACACAGCTGGATACTTGTAGCCACAAATTATTTTACCAAATGGATTGAAGCCATCCCTACAAAAAAGGCAACAAGAAGGGTAGTCATAGAATTTCTAATGGAAAATATTATTACTAGATTTGGTGTACCTGCTAAATTAGTAATGGATAATGCCATGAGTTTTATATTAGAAGAAATGACACATTTCTGTGAGAAATATGGGATTAAAATATGATATTCATCCCCATATCATCCATAGGATAATGGACAAGCTGAGTCTAGTAATAAAAGTATATTGAAAATATTGAAAAGAATTCTTGAAAAGAATAAAAGGGCATGACATACTAAATTAAAGCTACCACTTTGGGCTGACAGAATAACAGTCAAAAGAGAAATAGGAAAGTCTCCATTTGAGCTGGTGTATGGTCTACAAGAAAGAATGCCTATCAATAATTTATTACCAGTATATCAGTTTGTACAAGAAGAACGATTAGATGTTCCTGAAACTATGCAAAAAAGAATGATCTAGTTGATAGAGTTGGACGAGACAAGAAGAAATAGCCAAAAAGAAAACATTAAGTTGCAACAGAAGATGAAATACCTATTTGACAAGAGGGCTACTAAAAGAAAATTCTAATCTGGTGACCTAGTTCTTTAGTGGAATGCAAGAGCAGAAGATAAAGGAAAACACAAAAAAATTAAGTCTCTATGGCTTGGACCATTTGTTATCTCATAGAGTTTTTGAAAAGATTCCTACCTATTGAAGAATATGAATGGAGAAGATTTTGAGTTTCCTGTGCATGGGCAATTTCTCAAGCCCTTTTTCAATTAAGAACCAAAGTTCATGCATAGATAAGTATGTATCATACTATAAATACTCTCATGTAGTTGTGTAATAGGTTAGTTGTTGTCCTCCTCATTTTTTGATATGGTCTGCAACCAGAGATTCTGAGATCTTTTTCCATAAACTGTGTTTAGCCAATCCTTAGACAGAGGCACTGTTGGTTGTATTCCCAGTTCTAGCGTTTACCGTAAAAAATTTTATATCTTCATGACCGAGAAGTGCACAAAATTTGAAAATGTGTCCAAAGCTACAAGGTCCCTAAGAAAATTCCATGTTATTAGGTCAAAATTTAGAGAAATGGTAAAAAACCTATCTTAGGTTTCATTATATGCAAAAGTGTTAAAAAAACCTAGATATGTTAATCTGGTTTATATTTTCGGGTTACTTTTTGAAAAGCTTAAGTTATAAATAAGTCATATGTTTTTTAAGGTTAGTCGCCTAGTCTCCTAATGTTAAATGAATATTCCATTTTGTAAAGGGACTTAGCAATCCACTTTGGTCAAGATGTCTCTAAAAGGAAAAGAATATACCTTATAAGTCATGAGACTTAGCAAAAAGCATCAGTCATGAAGTCTCCCAATAAAGAAAACATGATCTAGCAACATGCAGACAAAATGGTTAAGTCACGGTGTCATGCAGTATAGCCCGCGGTTAGAAAATAGTCATGAGACTTAGTGATTCCTATAGTCACAGTGTCTCTAGATCAGAAAATAGTTAGTAATAAGTTAAAAGGCTTTAGTCGCCATGTCTCTAGATAAAAGGTCAATTAAGTAAAAGGTTTAGAGACTTGGCAAAAAATTGCAAATTGAAATGAAATATATAGTTTTTGGGTAGTTGATGTTCAAAATTGATAGGTCAAAATTCTTCTAGCAACTTAGAGACAAATAGGTAAAAGTGAGACATGTCTCCATAATGAATGAAGTAGAAAACCACAGTTGTGTAGTCTCCAAATTGAATGATAAAATTAAGTTTCATGAACCTTGTCGCTAAGTCTCGAAAGGAAATATTAAAGAGTAGATTTATTCAGTGATTGAGTGACTAAGGGTAGTTGCGGGGTCTCAAAAAGGGAAAAGAGCATTTAGAGACTTATCAATTAGAGTGTAATAGATGGAAAAAGTAACCATAGTCATGAGGTCTCCGAATAAAGTATGAGTTAGGCTAATCTACTAGCAACTTGGATTCACTTAGTCACATGATCACCAGGAGTAAACCACAGTTTAGCCGAGGTGAAGAAAATCACGCAGTCGCCAAATCTCTAGAAGAAATTAGAGTTAATATATTTGATCAATGACAAGGAGATAATGCATAGTTGGTAGGTCACCAGATATGCAAAGTAATAGCTATGATAAATGGCAGTTGTTGACATGAAAATATGGAGATTCATCGTCTAATAGAAATATGGGAGATTAATGACTGTGTGAAAAAGGTAGCTGAGATATTTGATAAAGAACCAATCATATCAAAACATAAGATTTTGTTTGAATTTTGTAAGGTTTTTTTGAGAATTACTCATTTGAATTTGAATTCCTATCATATTCATGAGCTACGGCTAGGGATTCAATTAATACCATAGCATGTAAACTTAAAGGCTGAATTGATTGATTCTTCAATGATGAGTTAAGTACTTTGTAAAATTACCATAAAGGGATGATCTTAGGTTTATTTTCATTCATCATACCTCCAGAATTTTAGAGTGGAAAAGTTGCTAGGTTTTTTGTGTCTAAGAAGAAAGAATTGTTAATTTTGTATAGTTTTTATCAATTTTAGAGTGATTATTAAGTTTTTAGAGATCTTGAGTTATATTCAGTGCATGGAGAAGGATGAGGTATCTTGAGAGAAGATTTGTTCCAATGTCGATAAAAAGAAGTGGAAAAAAGAACAAAATGAGTAAAGCGGTTACTGTGGCATCTACCAGTGGGAAGAGCGATGAGGTAGATGAAGATGCTAAGAGAAAGAGAAACATCTCTAATGACTTTTTGAAACTATTACCTAGATCTAAACAGAGCAAGAGGGAAAATGCCAAAATATTTGCAGATGAATATTACGATATCAGAGATGCCCATACACCAGGTTCTATAGGTTTTTATCTTTACAATTATTTTTATAAGAATGTTGATAAGGCCATACCAATATCAAACCCCTGGACTAGTGGTTTGGCTAGGTTAATTGTTCCTGATGTCTTTGTAGATGTAGACTTGTTTCTAGGTTTGGCAAACCATTATGACTCCTTTTCAAGGACAATTAAAAAGAATTATGGTATTGCACTGTTAATTCTAAATAGGAATTATTTTATGCAAGCTTTCAGTTTGTATAGTACTATGTCTACTCAGATTAATATTACAATGTAGGAGGTAAGATATAGGTTACAGCCTAGGATAGCTAGAAATCAATTACAGAAACATATCCTTAAGGAGGTTAGAAACCACATTGTCACTTTACCAGGAACTGCACCTTATTGTTTCAAGGATTTAGATTTTTACATCAAATACATTGCCTATGCTTTGTGTAAGGTGCTGGTTAGGGATGGAGGAGATGAGAAGATAAATGTTGGGATTTTGATGATGGTTTTGGATTTACAAGATGTGCATTCTAGCACCAGCTATGACTACATTCAATATATCATTCACAGAATGCATGAAGGGTTTGTAGCCATGTTATCCTAATTTACAACATGCATTAAAATAACCACAAATAGGGAAAAATTGCATTTTTAGAACAGTCCCATTAATACTATCCTTCAAATATTATTAATCAACATTTTATCATTACATTAATTTTCAAAAGTTATTATTTGTACACTATGAGTTGATCACATTCTAGAATTTCTAAATTATAATTGATCAATTACATTGTGCATTCAAACTGAATGTATTGTACAAGTGTTGTTTCATCTTTCTTTTCATGTCAAAGTAATAGTACATTCTAGAATAGAAGGCATAATTGAAAGTATGGATTAGGGGTCCCATGCATTTCCTTGTGGTTGGTTTCTTGATGGTTGCATATCAGGTCCTAGGTCTCCATAGTCCACATCTTCATCTGCATTTAGGTCTTTTAGGGTTCACCTGTAGCATGAGAGAAAGTGGGGTGTTAGATCTAGTTGGATCTAAGAAATACATGGAACACAAACAACATACAATCAGTTCTTCTAAGGCTACATATCAATCTGATGAAATCAATACAAGAAAACATTCATCCATACTATCTGAAAAATAGTATTCAAGGGACTTGTTCTAAATATGAAACCTTTTTACTATTTGTGATCACTTTGATATATGTTATTCTTTTCTATGTAATTAGATATCTGAATAAAAGGAAATTAGAATTTACATCTGAGAAACCTTTTTTTAGAATTTGATTAACCTACTAGTTCAACAAATGCTACAAATAAACCAATATTCATGAGTAAATGCCATCTCAGCATACACTCACTCACAAATGTTAATTGATTCATTTTATTTGACGACCTAACAAATTGAGTGGTGTTTTGTGTGCAAGTGGGCAGGTATGTATAACTGAATGCAGGAAACAAAATAAAATAATGCATTGGATGTCACAAGCACGTGCTCGAACTTCACATAAGCCATTACATGCAAAAATATGGTTTACATTTCAGGAGGTTATTGCCCACATATTGAATGCAAAACAAGATACAAATGCATGAAAGAATTCAAAAGATGCTACAAGAGGCACATGAGCAAAGAAAGATTTTTAATGAACTGGAGAAATATAGAATTGAAAGAATCTAAAAGTTCACTATCTTCATGCAAATAAAGGAGATTGAGAAATGTTGTTATAGTAAGTGCCTCTTATTTCTTTTAGACAACTATTAAAATCTTATTTTGGAGATCAAAATTGGAAACCACATGCATAGAGATTGTGCATATACTCTATAAAGTGAAAAGATGTTGTTATGTTTGTTTTAAACAACTAAATTTGCAGAGAAAATGATGCATAATAAGAAATGTGAAAGCTACAAGTGAAAACAGTGATCAACAATCTCTATATCAACATGAGTTTACATTCATAATGGTGAAACACACACAGAAGACAAACATGATGAACAGAATATCATAGAATATCCAGGAGGTTCATCAGATGATGTCATATTTAATGGTTCTTAAAGAATTTAGTTTCATACCTTCAGACAAAGTTTCAAGAGAGCATCTTTATGCAGAGTTTTTAAACAAATACATCTCATACTGATGTTTTAAGAAAAGATGTTCATTCGTGATAACAGTGCAGGGTATGTAATCTTGATAAAAGAAATATACATGCAAATTAGGGTTTCCTATTTTCACTAAAACCCATGGGAGTCATGAGCCCGTGCTTGAACCCCATGGGTTTTCTTTCTCATATACATCTGAAAAGGAGGACATTGTATTTTTTGCATTGAAGAAAGTAACATTTTCAACATATTGTATTTCCTTTCTAAAAAATGCTGATACTATTATCAGTAAAAATGTGAACTGAATGTGTGTTTTTAAACATTATAAAACATAATGGAAAGGAAATATCTTGTGTATGTTGTTTCAGACAGTGGATGTTTGGCTCGAACAGGGAAACATATTTTTATGCTTACTACACATTTTGTTAGGAGACAGAAAGAGGAGTGTTTTTTTTTTTAAAAAGAGCATTTGACAGTCATGAAACCCGTGTTTCACTATAAATCTAGACAAGCATCAAGATAAATAGTACATGTGTCTTCAAAAGCCATGTGGGTATTACAAATGATAGCATGGACAACAGTTGACATAAAATTTCAACATTAATTAGTGTTGTAATGATGGGCTTGACAGCAAACAAAGGCCAGTTCAATAGCCATGTGAGTGTTTGACTACAGTCGACATCAAGAAAAGCCTAAACATTAAGTAATGATTACATTATTATTGGCTACAACAGTGCATTCTTGTTTTACATTTGGAAAAATTAGTGAGAAAAATAATAATGATCACTTATCTGTGGAGTGGTGTCGAGATGGATTCAAAGAAAAAATAGTAGAGGCCATAGTGTTTCTCACAGCTCCATATTACACTGTGAATTGGAGGTGAGTCTAAAACTGTGGATGAGACATCCCCAGTTCAAATCTGAGTTTCATGGTAGCTCGACACCTCAACCACAGTTTGAGATCACTCCCAGACTTGCAGTGGTGGTTTGACCAAACATCAACTCCAAAACCTGAGTTACAAGAAAGTTTGCATCACCATTTGTATTGGCTTAAAGACACTACACCACCAAGTTGTTCCAACATTCAAGAAAATAGAAGATAACTCACTGTTAAAACCTGAGTTTGAGAAAAGAAAGGATTGTAGAACTCCAACCGTATTGAAGAGAAAGTCAATAAAAGATTCCATGTATTATGGAAAATCAAAAGATACATCTTTTCTTCCTCATAAAGCTCATGAATCTGGAGCTTCTCCACAAAATGGAGGCAGATATGTTGCAGAAGATCATGGTTTCCAGATTCAACATGGTGGAACCACAAAAGAAAAACCCTAAGATACAAATTAAACTGATGAACAAAATGCATTGTGTTTTACCCAAATTTGAAGTCCACTATCAGATGGAGTAAATGCAGTTACAGTTACCAGTGCATCGACATTCCCTCCACATTGGCACAATGGTACCTTTTGGTTCCACAAAGTATAAAACTACCTTTTCAAAAGAAAGTGGTCATGTCGATGGTGGATTGTGATGAAGCAACAAGCTATAGTTACACTAAGTGCTCGAGTATGGTGTCAGTAGAGTTAGAGATTTTGTGTATTCGGGTTATGTTAAGATTAGGGTTGCAGTGTTTACATTGGGATGCCATGTACTTGGGTTTGTGCTTTTGAGAGATTTAATAAAGTTGATAAAATATGTAATAAGATATATTTTTATTTATCAACTTTATAGGGGATAAAACTTAGGGTTTGATTTAGGGTACTAATTTCACCCTATAGTTTAGGAGGTTTAATCTTGTGGAGGGATTTTGGGGGGATTAATATTTTTTAAAATAAGCCATGTTGGCTATATAGTGGATTTTTTGCTTCATATTTTAGCGGGGTAAAGATTGTGGAGAGAAGAGCTTTAGTGAATTTCTTATTCCTATAGCTGTCTATTTATGCTTTTGTAACCATTGTGAGTTAATGCTTGTAATTTCAATTTTGTACAAGAGGATGCTTGTATTCCTTGCCATTATTCTGAAATTCATACATGTAACTATATACAGATCTTGAGAAGAATATAGTTGCCCCACTTTTGCATACATCTTGTTGTGATCATTTGTTCAAAGTCCTTTTCAATTTTCTACATTCAAGTGTAACATCTGCAGCATGGATTAGTGAGTTGTATATATTCCTATTCTATATTACAGAATATAAGCCTTTTGTAGAATATGCATGTTGTTAATAGTAAGATTACTACTTGTGGTTAAACCCTAGTTGTGGCCTTCTACTTAACCTATGTATTGGATAGTCAATGATAGTGCAGAGATCACCTGGGTATGTTAGGTGGATATCAATTTGAGGCTTTGAGAGATCTGAATTAATTTGGTGTATCACCTTTCAAGTTTTATTCATGTAATTTTAGTTATAATTTCTCCCTTTCCCTTTCCAAAATCAGGAGAAGATAGTACAAAATCGATACCCAAATTCAATAGGAACCAACCTAGAATCTGGAGATTCATCTTCATTTATAGTCTACCCACAGCTAGAAGAGTTTTCCATTGTTGGGATGGAATTGCCGTGTAGCCCTAATGCCTGAGTTAGGGTGACAATTCTAAGCTTGAACAGTTTTTTTGCACACCCATTGGGACCATGAACTGCTTCTCAATTCTGATCTACTAGTTCTATGGTTGTTCTTAATTTCAGTTATAGCTCTTAGTGTGGATTTTAATGAGTATAACTCCAACAAGATCAAAGAAGGAGGGATTTGTGTATCAAGAATTACAGTCAAGCAGAAGGGAAGGAAGATCATCTAGAGGAGCAAGAACATCATAGGATCCAAGAGGTACTATATTGAATTCAAATTTCTCATCATTTGATAATCCCATTTTCAAAAATTCAGCTACAAATTTAGAAGAAGTTGAGGTTATTATTGAAGAAAATAGTTTTCCTAAAGATCTAAGTGTTCCTAACTTGTCCAGATCATAATTTCCAAGTGTTGAGAATTTATTTATAGATAATTCTATTTTTAGAGCCTCTACAAGTGGAACTATAGTAATTACTCAAAATTTGAAGTGTTACCAAAGGAAGGTATTTCAGTTTACCCAGCCTCCTTCTGCATCTACTGTTTAGCAACAAGTACTAGCAGTTGTAGGAATGGCAAGAAATCTGCCATTTGTTCCTTTTGATCAAGGTAGTCCTCTCTGAATTGTAAATCATAACAATATACCTTTGGCTGGCTTGAAAGGTTTTCCATCATTCACTGGAGAAGGTCAAGTGACAGCTATTGAACACATCAGAGATATTGCATCTCTCTGCAATGTCCATCATGTCACTAAGGAAGATGTGGCTATGAAGTTGTTGGCTGCATCACTTAAAGGTAAATCTCTTGACTGGTTCAGAAATATTCTAGTAAATTTTATTGCTACTTGGGATATTTTTGGGGAAAAGCTTTCTAAGTTTTTTGAGTATAAATCTAACAATTTGTCTCTGGTAGCAACTAACTACCATTAAAAGGGCTCCACAAGAGGAACTAAGTGATTTTAATCTTAGATTTTAGAAGACTTGGAATAGGATCCCTACCACGGTAAGACCCTCTACCGAGTATGCATTTTTGTACTTTCTTAAAAGCTTGAATAGTGATATTTCAGTAATGATTTAGTCAATGGGAGGGAATTCTTTACCTCAATATTTTGATACTGCAATAAGGGTAGAGAATAGTCTCATTTAGGTAGGAAATATATCTCCTAGGCCACCCATGCCTTTTTTCCCTAACATCCAATCCAATATGCCACTAGTTGTTCCACCTCTAGCTTCATTTCCATCTTATAAAAGTGAAGAAATAATTCATATTGTTCCTCCCAGTGAATTGCAAAGCATAAAAAATAGCCAACAAAAGATTGAGAGCTTGCTACAGACATTTGGGAATGAACTAGTAAACCTAAAAAGGCAGCAAAGCCATCCAATAGCCCATACTCAAGGTCAATTTTCTAGTTCTTCATCTCAACAACCTAATCAATCCATTTATCAAGGCAACAAGTAGCAATATCAGGGAAATAGCAATCCCAATAGGCAAAACTAGAACCAAAGGCCTTATAGACCTTACAACCCAATACCTCTTAATGTTGTTAGTGATATTGTTCCTAGCCAAAATAACCTTTTTGTAGATTATGAATGGTGTTATCCCTACAATGAACAATGCAATAAGTCTAAGTGTACTAATGGAGTGCTCAATCAAGCTTTAATGGTTCAAAGTGTAATGGATTCACAACCTACTATACCCACTAAAGAGGCTCAGCAACACTGTGATACAACTGCTCCTGATGCTGCATTCCTCAATTGGCAAGAGGAAGAGTTCTATGGAGTGAATGATGCTTCATCCATATCAGCAAACACAAGAGCCAAGAAGAGAGCTCTAGAGTCAGAGAAGTTGGCTCCTAGGATTGCTGCTACAAATCAATCATCAGCCATTCCACTAGTTTTAATCCTAAAAGGGGCCTCTACTCATGCCAACAGAGAAACACAATATCAAAAATAGGTGGATCGGAGTACTAGTAAGTCACTTCAGAAGGTACAATTTATTGTTCCTTATAACATTGTTGATAATATGAAGAAAATGAGTGTTTTAATTTCTATGTGGGATTCATTAGCTATTCCAAGGCAAACTAATTTGTTGAAAGAGGAGCTACCTAAAGAGACAAAAATTCCATGTCTATCCGAACAACATCCTCCGAAAGTAATCATGGTCAATTCAGAGTCTTCAAAAGTGCATGATGAAGTGATTAAAGAAGAAAATAAGATTGGTAAGGTGCGGCAACCAGAAGTACAAGTGAATAAAAATACTACAAATTTAAAGCAATTAGCAATACTAGTTGAAAGAAAGCCAGCAAATATGCAGAAGATGATAGAAAAGAAAGGTAAGAAATATGAAAATGATAAACCTCCTCCTTTATATGTGTCTTTAATTATTGGAAACAAATTAGTGCATAATTGCATGATAGACAGTGGTGCAACCAGCATTGTCATGCCAAAGAGCACAGTTGATGCATTGGATTTAAGGTATGAACCTCTTGAGAAAGGAGTTGTTCAACTTGGTGGTTCTTCAGTCAAAATAGTAGGGGTTGTTAGAAATGAAAGTTTAACCTTGCACTCATGTCCAAACTTCTCCATTTCCTAGGATATTTTTGTCATAGATCTACCACCTTACTTTGCTCTATGTTTATCAAGAGACTTCACAGCCAAAATAGATGGATATTTCTCATTAGATTGGTCTCACCTGTATTTCAAAACTATATATGGTGCTAAGGTGACCATAAAGTTAGAATTATGTGCCAAAGACCATATAGAGCCTTATAATCCTAGCCCCGTGAATGCAAGTTGTGTGATCATGGATCAAGATGAAATTAATGAGACTTCATCTTATAACACACAAACTAAAGGATATCCTGATTTTGTCCTAGATGAATGGGCAGCTAAAAGTGATCAAGATATTGATGTGTTTGATGTTGATTTTGGTAATTATGTAATGTTAGAATCTGATTTAGTTGTTCCTAATCTGATTAAAGATCAATATCCTGAATTTGAATTATCTAACCAACTATGGAATTTATATTTTGATGGATCTAAGAACAAAGATGGTATTGGTGCAGGAGTTATGTTTATTTCACCTCATGGTGATAAATTTTATGCTTCTTACAAGTTATATTTTCCATGTTCTAACAATATAGCAGAATATGAGAGCTTGATCCAGGGTTTGGAGTGGGCTAGGAAAAGGGGAATCAAATGTTTAAGGGCATTTCGAGACAGTGAGTTAATAGTGAGGTAGGTGAGAGGAATTAATACTATTAAAATGATCTCTTAAAGCTGAATAAGACAAGAGTGTTTGATATTTTGGAAGATTTTGATGCCTTTAATCTCATTTCCATACCTAGAAGGAAAAATATACATGCTAACAAATTGGCTGGTATTGGTGCACATGCTTCAATTATAGAAAATAAAGGACTGATTTCAGACTAGTCACATGTTAAAATTGTTGTAAAGCCATCTATCTAAGACAATGATATTAATTGGCAGGTGTTTAAAACTGATTAACATATCTTGAGTTTTATGACAGAAACTGAAGGTTTTTTAGCCCCTAAAAGTGACAAGTATGATCAACAAATAGAGAATCAAGTTATTCAGCTAAAGACTAATAAACTCCCAAGGGGATTAGTCAGCCTGGAATCAACCTTTAATTCTGATGATCAGTTTAGAAAGAATAAAACTAGCCTACTTATCAAAGAGGATCACTATGAAGAGGTGGAAATTTTCCAGAGACAAGTGCTTGAAGGTTGGTAACATCAATTCCCCTAAAGAAAAGAAAATTCTTATTGAGTTATTTAGGGAATATAATGATGTGTTTGCATGGGATTATACTGACTTAAAAGGATTTGATCCTTAACTAACTCAGCACACCATAGAGTTAGTACCAAATGCAAGACCAATAAGACAAAGTCAAAGGCCCATAAATCCCAAATTAGAGCCTTTAATGCTGAAAGAGATAAGAAAACTCTTATACGGAGGCATAATATTCCCAGTAAAGTATACATCATGATTTTCTAACTTAGTTCTAGTAAGGAAGAAAAATGGAGAGATAAGAATCTATGTAGATTTTAGAGACCTTAATAGGGCATCTCTAAAAGATAGGCATCCTCTCCC
The DNA here is from genome assembly GCA_018584345.1 of Thuja plicata. Classification (NCBI taxonomy): domain Eukaryota; kingdom Viridiplantae; phylum Streptophyta; class Pinopsida; order Cupressales; family Cupressaceae; genus Thuja; species Thuja plicata. The sequence goes on from MU223266.1 coordinate 1,945,864, forward strand.
TTCTATGGAGCAGATCCTTCAATATGTTTCAGGTTCTGAAAGATTCTCACTTTTGGATGGATATTCTGGTTATAACCAGATTTTAGTTATAGAATCGGATTAGTTCCAAATATCCTTTACTACTAAGTGGGGTACAATGGCTTACCAAAGGATGCCATTTGGGCTATCAAATGCAGGGGCCACTTTCTATAAAGTAATGGACATGGCTTTCAAAAATTTGATGTATAATTTTGTTCTAGTATATCTAGATGATGTTACCATTTACAGCAAAATTATGAACCAACACATAGACCATTTGAAACAAATTTTGCATAGATGTAGAGAGTTCAGAATCTCTCTTAACCCAAAGAAGTATATTTTTGCGTACATGAAGGCAAATTTTTGGGTTACCAAGTGTCTAAAGGAGGTACAATAATTGATCCTAAAAGGATTCATGCAATTCTTGAATTATCACTGCCAAAACATAAAAAAAGGATTGCAAAGTTTTATTGGAAGGATAAATTTTGTTAGGCACTTTATTCCTAATATTGCAAATTTATTGAAACCTTTGACTTCTATGTTAAAAAAGGATGTGCCTTTCACCTAGACTACTAAGGGAAAGGAGAGTTTTGAGAAAATTAAACATGCCTTATCTTCAGCCCCTACTTTACCTAATCCTAACTTCTCTAAGGATTTTATTTTATATGCTTATGGTGGTATTGACACAGTTTCAGCAATGCTGGTGCAAAAGAATGAGGAAGGACAAGAGCAACCAATAGCCTTTTTTAGTAAAGGTATGAATAATTATGAGGAGAAATATAGTTTTGTAGAAAAACATGTACTAGCTGTTATAAAAGCCTTAAAGAAGTTTAAGCATATGGTTGCTGTGAATAGAATACATCTAATGATTGCACACCCTAGTATTAAAGAATTTCTGTTGAATAAAGATGTCAGTGAAAAGAAGGCAGGGTGGATAACTAAGGTCATGGAATATGATGTACAAATCCATGTGACCAAGCTGGTTAGAGGGAAAATCTTATGTGCTCAGATGGTAGAAGAAGAAGACCAGGTTAAAACCACTAAAGAAGTCATCTTACCCCAAGGTAATTCTGTACTAATTAATGATTCAGAATCCTGGTTATTAGATATGACAAGATTTTTGCAAATTGGTCAATGTCCAATAAATCTTGATATAGCCAAAAGAAGGTACTTCATGCTTCAATCTATACCTTATGTGCTAATTCATAACCTTCTGTATAGGAAAGATCTTACTGGTATGATTCTTAAATGTATAGATTATATTGATCAGAATAATATTTTGTCTGAATTTCATGATGGATCTTATGGAGGGCATTTCAGACCCAAAACTACAGCATGTAAAATTATAAGAGCTGGCTATTATTGGCCAAATTTATTCAAAGATGCTAATTCATGGGCAAGAAGATGCCAAAATTGTGCTATGTTTGTAGGAAAACAAAGGTTGGCAGCATTGCCATTGCAACCAATCACTATTGATCAGCCATTCAACAAGTGGGAGTGGAATTTATTGGCCCAATAAACCCTAATTCTAGTGCAGGGCATAAATGGATTTTGACTGCTACTGATTATTTTACTAGGTGGACTGAGGCCATTGCACTAAAGGAATCTTCTAGAAATGTTGTTCTGAATTTCTATGATGATATCATTACATGGTTTGGAGTTCCTCACTCTATAGTATCAGATAATGCCTTGGAATTTGTTGGATCATCTATAAGCAAATGGTCTATCAAGAATGATATTTATTTAAGTACTTCTTCTAATTACTATCCATAGGGTAACGGTCTTGCATAGTCTACCAATAAAAACCTAATCAGGATTATCGAGAAGACTTTGCAAGGAAACAAGAGAGATTGGCACTCTAAGTTGAAGGCATCTTTGTGGCTGGATAGAATTACACCTAAGCAGGTTATTGGGAATTCACCCTATGTCATTGTTTATGGAAAAGAGGCCAGATTGCCCATACCTATAGAATTTCCTACATTATAGCTAGCTGATCAAATGCTACTTTTTTAAGGAGAATCTCTTGCCTTGAGGTATGCTGGTTTATTGTAGTTGGAGGAAGAAAGAAAAAGGGAATTGAAAACTATGGAATTGATTCAAGCACAAACTAAGAGGTCTTTTGGCAAGAAGACTACATCTAGGGATTACAAAGAAGGTGATCTAGTACTCAAGTGGGATGTACTAAAAATCAAGCCAGGGTAGCATGATAAATTTGATAACTTTTGGGCAAGCCCTTTTGTTATTTCAGCCTGTAGGGAAAACAATGCTTATTAGTTGTCCACAACTGATCGATAAGTTCTGCAAATTCTAGTTAATGTCCATACACCTCAAGCTTTTCTTTCAAGATTAGGTTTTAGTCTAGGTTTCATTTTCAATAAGTGTTGTCCAAGTACATAGGCCTCTAGGTTTCTTAGGTCTTTAGGTTGCATTAGTCTAGGGTAGCTACATTTTCCTTACAATAATTGTTGCATTCATGGTTTCTAGTTTCCTAACTCTATTGCCCAAGGATAAAGGTCTAGGGTTGTGTGTAGTAGGTAGACATCCAGCAAAATTCACCAAAATTGTTATCCTAATTTATAGCATGCATCAAAATAACCACAAATACGGAAAAATTACATTTTTAGAAGAGTCCCATTAATACTATCCTTCAGATATTATTAATCAATAATCTATCATTACATTCATTTTTAGAAGTTATTATTTGTACTCTAAGAGTTGATCACATTCTATAATTTCTAAATTATAATTGATCAATTACATTGTGCATTCAAACTGAATGTATTGTGCAAGTGTTGGTTCATCTTTCTTTTCATGTCAAAGTAATAGTACATTGCAGAATAGAAGGCATAATTGAAAGTATGGAGTAGGGGTCCCATACATTGCCTTATGGTTGGTTGCTTGATGGTTGCATATTAGGTCCTAGGTCTCCATAGTCCATACCTTCATCTGCATTTAGGTCTTTTAGGGTTCACCTGCATCATGAGAGAAAGTGGGGTGTTAAATCCAATTGGATCTAAGAAATACATGGAACACAAACAACATACAATCAGTTCTTCTAAGGCTGCATATCAATCTGATAAAATCAATGTAAAAAGAAAATATCCATCCATAGTATTTGAAAAATAGTATAAAACGAACTTGTTCTAAATATGAAACCTTTTGATATTTATGATCACTTTGATATATGTTATTCTTTTCTATGTAATTAGATATCTGAATCAAAGGAACTTAGCATTTATATTTGAGAAACCTTTTTTCAGAATTTGATTAACCTACTAGTTCAACAAATGCTACAAATCAACCAACATTCATGAGTGAATGTCATCTCAGCATACACTCTCTCACAAATGTTAATTGATTCATTTTATCTGATGACCTAATAAATTGAGTGGTGTTTTGTGTGCAAGTGGGCAGGTATGTATAACTGAATGCAGGAAACAAAAGAAAATAATGTAGTGGATGTCATGAGGCCATGCTCTAACTTCACATAAGACATTACATGGAAAAGGATGGTTTATGTTTCAGGAGGTTATTTCCCACATATTGAATGTAGAAGAAGATGCAAATTCATGAAATAATTCAAAAGATGCTACAGGAGGCATGTGAGCAAAGAAATATTTTTAATGAACTGGAGAAATATAGAATTGAAAGAATCTGAAAGTTCACTATCTTCATGCAAATGAAGGAGATTGAGAAATGTTGTTATAGTAAGTACCTCTTCTTTCTTTTAGACAATTGGTAAAATTTCATTTTGGAGATCAAAATTGGAAACCACGTGGATAGAGATTGTGCATATACACTATAAAGTAAAAAGATGTTGTTATGTTTGTTTCAAACAACTGAATTTGCAAATAAAATGATGCATAACAAGAAATGTGAAAGCTCCAAGTGAAAACAATGATCAACAATCTCAATATCAACATGGGTTTACATTCATAATGGTGTAACACACACATAAGACAAATATGATGGATAGAATATCATAGAATATCCAGGAGGTTCATCAGATGATGTCATATTTAATGGTTCTGAAAGAATATAGTTTCATACCTTCAGATAAAGTTTCAAGAGAGTATCTTTATGCAGAGTTTTTAAACAAATAAATCTCATATTTATGTTTTAAGAAAAGATGTTCATTCATGATAATAGTGCAAGGTATGTAATCTTGATAAAAGAAATATAAATGCAAATTAGGGTTTCCTATTTTGAAGAAAACCCATGGGAGTCACGAGCCCGTTCTCAAACCCCATGGGTTTTCTTTCTCATATACATCTCAAAAGGAGGATAGTGTATTTTTTGCATTGAAGAAAGTAATATTTTCAACATATTGTGTTTCCTTTCTAAAAAATGCTCGTACTATGATCAGTAAAACTGTGAACTGAATGTGTGTTTTTTAACATTATAAAACATAATGGAAAGGAAATATCTTGTGTATGTTGTTTTGAACAGTGGATGTTCAACTCAAATAGAGAAGCATCTTTTTATGCTTACTACATGTTTTGTTTGAAGACATAAAGATGAGTATTTTTTTTCTTTAAAAAGAGCATTTGACAGTCATGAAACCTGTGTTTCACTATAAATCCAGACAATCATCAAGATAAAGAGTAAATGCATCTTAAAAAGCCATGTGGGTATTACAAATGATAGTATGGACAATAGTCAACATCAAAGTTCAACATTAAGTAGCGCTGTAATGATGGGCTCGATAGAAAACAAAGACTAGTTCAATAGCCATGTGAGTGTTTGACTACAGTCGACATCAAGTAAAGCCTAAACATTAAGTAATGATTACATTATTATCGGCTACAATAGTGCATTCTTGTTTTACATTTGGAAAAAGCAGTGAGAAAAATAATAATGATCACTTATCTATGGAGTGGTGTCGAGATGGA